>CM057004.1:35300231-35872731 GCA_029891345.1 Dryococelus australis
GTTTCTTTTCATTTAAAAGAGACATATTCAGCTTTTACCTGAGATGGTAATAATAGGAGGGAGAGTAAAATGTATTGATTTTGATTATACATAACAATTCATTCTGAAGTACAAAAAAACAAAACTAACTAATTCAAATATATAAACAATTTCATTAAATGCAGTGTATCAAAGAAATGGAGTAAATCACTACATTAACAGTAGTCTTGAAAACAGAAATTTTTTTATTAAACATGATCAATGTCATGGCATACACAAGACAAAAACATTTTTTAAAAATAATGTACTGCATGAAATGTACTTACGTGAAAACAAAGAAAAGTTTTGCATCTCATACAACACTACCATCAATAAAATATTCTACAACACATGCCTTTGAAAATCATAATACTTTTGAGTAGCTCCAAAATGAAAACATCAGTTATACACATGATCTACACAAACAGATAAAAATCTGGGCCAATATCTTGTCGGTCACACTACTGTGCAAAAGTTACAAATTTCATTAACAAATTTTACATTTTATGATTGGTCCTGCAAAGAGATGTTCACAAAGCCAGTTACTTCAACTGCATACTGCACATAACTTTCAGTGTGCGCTACCTTCAATGATGTCTTTTTAGGATCACAAAAAAATGATTACAACTGACTTGCAGAACATACACTTTCTTAACAGTATGAACCTGGCTAAATAAACAAAAAAACCTCAACATGACATTTTCTTCCAAAACAACTTGTGTTCGTGTCTTTTCCAATATTTGAACTGAAAAGATATACTTAAAAGAGTTAAATTTAATTTTCCTCAATTTCATTATTCGGTTATGCATATTGCAACTAATAAAATAAGATTTCTTCTGACACACACAAACTTTTCTCATAAAATTTGAATTATGTATGAGTAAATCATATGCCAGTGCTAGTACACTGCAAGGAATCGCGACTGGGCATTTCCAAACAGACAATTTATTTCTGAAATTGATGTTTGCTATCCAGTGGAGAGGGCACAGCTGTAGCTGGAGACGGAACACAAACATAATACATAAATAGTAGTCAACACAACACACTTTGATTGAACATTCTCACTTCCAATGCAAACACAAAGTCACAAATCATTTTCTCTGCATTTCTAAACAACAAGCAATGAAATTATATCGCAGCAACACTACTCTGATAAACAATTTACAGCATATTACTTAATGTACCAACATTCAACAAATGGTGATAAAATAATGGGAAAATCAAGCATCCTATCTGAGCATAACATCATGGACTTTTTTTAGTTTTTATAAATATCAAATTTTTCTTTTTAAATTAAATATATTATATATCTTTTCTGTCTATATTAATAATAAATGTAATAACATACTCTCTTTACAGTTATATATATATATATTTATAGATATAATACAAATGCTACGATGAAAGCATTTAATGCTTATTTCTTCTCTCATACCCAAATGCCATTATTTCCTTTGATATTTATTATCGTGGAAAAGTTTCACTGAACTTGTAATGTTTCTAGGCTGTGCAATGCCAAATATCCATCATAGCCTAAACTACAGGTAATATTCTGCCATGACATGTTGGCACTCACAGATATCCGACGACTTTCGTCACATGTTACTTTAAAAACTGTACACGCTAAAAGACTTTAAAAATTTTTCAAAAAAACTCCTCCAGCTTTTACTAATACCATCAATAAAAAATTAAAATATCTTAATGCAACTGATAAAATCAGTATTAACAATTTCTAAACAATCTGCACAATTTCAAATTATATTTACAATTCCTTTACTGTAAAACATTATCAACGTGCGTGATATAAGGATCATTAATGTAAAGATTCTGAACCACAAAAAGCGGTTCACGAACAAATTTACTGCAATAGTCACATCCGTGCTTATAACTGGTCACTATTCCCGAAAATTTGGAAAACGTATACAAGATGCAGATGATGTAAAACTGCAGCTATTATTTTATAAAAATATAATGTCCAACAGACTTTACAAACTAAGTTTAGTTTATGGGCATAAAGCCCTTCCATTGTGCATCACTATTTCATTCTGTTCTCTCGGGAACATTAGCTTGTGACAACAGTAGAATCGACTCTATATTAAAAACTTCACAAAAACTATTTCACTGCAAAGGCTATTTTAGGTATATTTGTCTTTATTTTAGTCACTGCGTAATAAGCACACAGTTATTGAATGAAATACTTTTCAATGAAATAAAAGCTTTATACACCTACTTTTGAGGAAATATACATAATGAATGTGTGACAAATAATCTGACAAAAATAAACAGAATACGTGACTTGCAAGAATTTTCATTCAACTGCATAGTTCTTTCCATGACGTGGCATTATTTTATGATTTAATATGAAGTCTAATTTTTGACTCTTGAAATGGTAATACAAGTCAATTTTCTTATACTGTCAAAGTTCTCACATTTCACTTCCAATAATGAAAGTACTTCACAACAGACCCTGCCTCTTAATTCATTACCAGCATTAAAATCATGGAAACAAAGCAAATGCTTATCACAATATCTTCCAGCAACAAGTCCATCCGCTAATTATTCTGGTAAGATATCACAAATCCTGAAAGACTAGCTGTGAGATAATACACTATCAACATCCTACAACATATGCACAAAAAGAAAAAAAAACTGGTCCACCATCATCTCTCCTGAACCATCCCTGCGCCATTCATGAATGCCACAAATTTTCATCCTGGGTTCTTCAAAATCCTGCGTTGCCGAAAGTCGTAAACTTTCCTGCAGAAGAACACCATGTCCGGGGCAACACATGCAGGAGGCTGACGGCTTGCACGTATATACCCTTCTGTCTGCGGAACCACCAGCGCTGGCTCCCTCACGCACTCTTCTATTCGCCTCTGGGTCTTCCGGAACCTGCAGCCACAGATATGATAAGTTGCACATTAATCATGCTTACTAATGGCAGCACAATGAACTTATATTTCTAACAGCATGTTGTTACAATCGGGTAAACTAAAGACAAATACTAGATAGCTTGAACATTTATATAAAAAAAATCCTGGCCATGTTTCCACATCCATTATATTTCAGCACCTGCGTACAGTAAGGTATAAAGTTATAGTTGTAGTGAGAAGTACATTATGTGAAGGTTGGCAAGAGGCAGTATGGCATCAGGTTTGGCAGATGCATAACCTGACTGTAATTGTGTACGATATTAAGATTATAAAGATGATGCTGAAGTGTTGTTGGGGTTTTTCAGTTACAATCAAAGACACAAAAAATAAACCATCATAACAGACTGCAATTTAAGAGGCCTGTCTACCTAGAGTAGTTTTCCACATTTGAAGCCAAGAAGTGCAGTAGCGATAGGGGCTATTCTGCCACATGCATCATGTATACTACCACCACTATGCGCAAGACTATGAAATGGCATGCAGTGTTCTCGCCATGCTACATGTAATATAATATTTTATGGGTGAAAGTCTGAATCAAAGTTTAACGCAGGGTCATATACAAGTTTTGCAAGAATTCACCCAAAATACTTTACATTGCAATAATTTTAAAATGTCAATTTTGGCAATGTTTAAAAGCTTGAAAATAGTATTTATAAAAAATCGTGATCAGTTGAAAGTTATATTCCACCCTAGTATGAAGTGTTATTTTTAAAATCACGCATTGCAAACATACTGTAACTCGATTAAAACACCATGTAGACGGGAGCCCTAAAATTTCTTTTCTTTCTGGTAAGTTTCATTAGGACAAAAGCCACAGAACAATGACAGAATCAACGTCATACGTATGCACAGAGTACATATAGACTACACCAGCAGATAATTATAGAATTATTTAAATATTTTTGTCAAAGATTTACAATATGAAATTACACTTTTTGCTGCTAGGTTGTTTTTTGCACTTGTGACCGTGTTGTTTGTACAGGCTGTCCAGTACTCATTTCTGGCATATTTCATAACATCTTTGCATGATGGAAATGAAAAACGAAAAAATGATGTATCCACACACAACATATTACTTGCTATCAGGTTCAGGTATAAAAAATGAGACTGCAGTAACATGTTAACTAACTAGATACTTGAGGCCATAGTGGTTGTGTGGTTAGCCTGCTTGCCTGCCACCAAGGCAAACCAGGTTCAATCACCGGCAGGGTAACTCTTGGATTTTTGCATGTGAGAATTATGCCGGATGATTCGGCTGGTCAGTGGGTTTTCTCGGGGATCTCCTGCCCCCCTACCTTTGCATTCCTATGCTGCTCCATATCCACCTTGCTTTACCTTCATCGGCTGTCAAGTACTCCATGTTAAGAGCTGCCCAAATCTCTCCACTCTACAACTAGATACTTGCTGTTAGTCCAGGAATATTAGGGGTTTCAACTCGGAATGAGAGATAGTCAGCTATAAACTTGTATAAACCTTTATTTTGACACCCTAAAACTTGTCTCAAAACCTACCTATCGTAGGGTGTCCGCGACCACAGGTATTTCAAGGGCAAAGGTCAAAAAATCAATTTTTTACACATTTATTGCAAATATCTCGTTTCCTATGGGTTTTATGCTATTTGTATTTATTATAAATATTGTAGAGGATTAAATTCTCTACAACTTTTGTTTAAAACATTTTTTTATATCTTGAACCATTTGAGATAGAGGGCAGAGCGCGCGCAGTGTTTAACTATTTAGAGTATCATTCGAGGTCAACCTGTAGTCCCGATTAAAAACACGCCGTATAAAGTTTATAAATTATTGATAAATATATAATTCTAAATAATTTGCATTTTTAATTAACTATTACGTTATAATTAATAATTTTTTTCAATAATTCAGTATCTATTCATTTAATAATACTTACCTACTCGTGTACTTATAAAGTTATTAAGGGAAATACTTTAATTATTTTTTAATTCTAATCTTATTTATACTAATTACTTCCTAACTAAATAAAAAGAAAAGAATTAAATTTTTAATTAATGTTTCTATTGAAAAATACCATTTCATACATTTATGAACGTTGAAATTAAAAAAATTGAATAATAATAAGAACTACAAGTTCTAATTTCAATTTTCTTCTTCTTCATCATCGTCTTCCAGTCGTTGTAAAATTTCAAATTCCTCCGTGTTCTCTTCTACAGTTCTTAGTCTTTCTGCTTGAGGATTTAAGTTTTTACTATCGTACCAAGCTTTTGATAAAATATTAGCGTGTGAATCACGAAAAGAAATTATCGTAAAAGCTCCTACTTTTTTTCGTAACTATTATATTGGTTAAGTACTTTTGTTGTCGCCTTGAAATAATAGTTTTATCAACTGGTACATACCCTGTCAAGACATCTTTAAGCTCTTTTAGTGTAAATTGTGAATCGTTATTATTTTCTATGTAATTGAAAATCTCTATCATAGCTTCTGAAACTTGATTATCTTGACTAAGTTTCGGATGAGACGATGGTACTTTAATTGTGAAGAAATTCGTATAACAAACAGCATGGTATTTAGCTTCAGCAGCAACTAAATCATATTGAAAAAATATACGATTTTTCACCAATTCTCCGAAAGTATCACCACGTTCTTCTGCTTTTTCCATAACATTGTCTTTAAACTCGAGAGTACTCACTGCACTTATCTTGCGTCTATACTTTTCTTTTTTCTTTGTCTCTGTGGCCTCGTCAGCTATTTCACCACAAAATAAACACTGCTTCTTGAAATAGAACACTTCACTTAGTATTTTATGCGGTACAGTTGGAGAAGCTGTAGTTTCATCTTGTTCTAGTCGCCATTTTGCTGCTAATATACAATTTTTGCTAATGTAAACAGTTCGGCACTTTTCATGCACTTGTACAGAGGTTACGGTTTTTAAATAATCAATAAGACCGTTGTTTCGTTCGATACTTGCAGTTCTAAGAGTTTTTATACCACGCACTAGATTCACTAATGATTCACCCCCCGAATCTGACTTTTTACATATAAAACACAAATTATCCATCACTCTTAAAATTGTACGTCCTTAGTTACCAAGATACGATTCAAAACTAACGAATAACAGTGGTTCCTTGAAAAAGAAACCGGTCGTGAGTAAGCAATTGAACATCTGTCCTTTCTGGCTATAAATAGAAAGGTTCGTACTATACAATAGAGGTCCGTTGTCCCAGGTATAATTTTTAACATTTTAAAAGAATCTATAAGTTTACGGATTTCAATATAGATGTACTTAATTATTTTCTACTTAAAATGTAATTAAAGTATTTCCCTTAATAACTTTATAAGTACACGAGTAGGTAAGTATTATTAAATGAATAGATACTGAATTATTGAAAAAAATTATTAATTATAACGTAATAGTTAATAAAAAATGCAAATTATTTAGAATTATATATTTATCAATAATTTATAAACTTTATACGGCGTGTTTTTAATCGGGACTACAGGTTGACCTCGAATGATACTCTAAATAGTTAAACACTGCGCGCGCTCTGCCCTCTATCTCGAAAATGGTTCAAGATACAAAAAAAATGTTTAAACAAAAGTTGTAGAGAATTTAATCCTCTACAATATTTATAATAAATACAAATAGCTTAAAACCCATAGGAAACGAGATATTTGCAATAAATGTGTAAAAAAAAAAAAAAAAATTGATTTTTTGACCTTTGCCCTTGAAATATCTGTGGTCGCGGACACCCTACGATAGGTAGGTTTTGAGGCAAGTTTTAGGGTGTCAAAATAAAGGTTTATACAAGTTTATAGCTGACTATCTCTCATTCCGAGATTCTTGCCCTCATTTGACTAATATTCCTGGACTATGTGTTCAAACTGTAAACTGGAGTGGAGAAATTTGGGAGACTTAACAATGCAGTCTTGAGAGCAGATGAGCATAAAACCAGGTGAATATGGAGCTGCTGTTCACATTATTTTTACTTTTTAACATACGAATATTTTATGTTATTTTATATAGATTTTTATAAAAAGCATCTTCCGGTTTCATCTCCAACAAAAGAAGGTCCTCTTTGGTGTTCACGAACCAGGGCATCACAGTTTTGTGTTTTGTATTGAAAAATTTGAAGATTTCTTTAGTCAGCCTGTTTTCCTCCTTTCGTCTGAGGTGACCGTAGAATTGTGCCCGTCTTTCGCGGATTGTTTCCATGATTGTCTCTATTTTGCTGTACACTTCATTGTTGGATCTTTTTATTTATTATCAAGATTATAATTTACTTTTACATTAATGGTTGAAATTATTCTTGGGCAATCATGTTCACTTTGTTTTGTACATACTTTGTTTTACTTTCACATTATTAAATAATTATAAACTTTGAAATAGTTTTTATTTTTTGGGTTGCAAATTTTTTAATTCTGCTCACTTAGATTTCAAGTGTGTGATGTTTTAAGACCTAGCTAGCCCGGCACCATCTTTTAGACTGGCTGGCAATACTGCCAACCCCATTTACTCAACATTCCTTTCTACATTATACACAACACTACTACAACATTTTCCCTCCCATTACTTTAGGTTATCTTCATTGGGCTTTTACTCATGACAGCGTGGTGGAGTCCTTTCACGTGACCCCACCTCGTGTTCCGTGCTGCCTCTGGATGTGTTTCTGCTGTGTGATCATCTCGTTGATCTTCTGGTTGGGCAGGAAACCCTTGAAAGTCCTGCCCATCATCCTATTCTGTCACTTTCTTCCAGTGGTTGTTCTGCACTGCATTCTCCGGGTGCAATCCTTGGTCTTCTATAGGTGTGTTGACTATGCTGTTTGCACTTTGAAGAGCTTCTCTATTTCGCCTGACCCTGGTTCCTTCCTTAGTGGTCGCTTCATATGAATGTGACGAGAGCTGCTGTGTTATTGTTCCTGGGGACCACAACTTGCTAGTGGCTTGGGGTGTGGGTTTGATGTAAACTTCTTGGCCTATCACTAGTTTGGGCAAATATCAAGCCTTCCTGTTGTAGTGACTCTTGTATTTCTGTTTCTTCTCCCATAGTAATTCAGGCACTCGCTCTGGTACTCCAGGATTTTTGGAAGCCCAGTTGATGTAGACATTTGGGTTCTTGTTCTCCTTGACATGTCGTTGCACTAGAGATGTCCTCAAAGCTGATGTTGGGATGTTGTGCCATTCCAGTAATACGAGCCACAGGTCTGACTTGGTTTGCAGGCATTTCTTCATGGTGTTCTTTGCTATTTTCACAGATGCTTCTGCTTTCCCACTTCCTTGTGCGTGATAGGGGGATGAAATTGAGTGCTCATTTCCGCCGTCATTTTTTGCGGTACCACCAAACGCTCGCCTCAAGATTGTGCCACATATACACTTGGTTCATCTCTGCAGTGCCAGTATTCCTGTACATGTTTTGGAACGTCTGACTTCCATTCCGACCAGCCCTCCTTAATGATGGTGGCCAGGGCTTGCAACCGACCATCTGCCATTGTGCACTGCTGAATATGGCCTAGTGTCGTGTGAGTCACATTGAGATGCTGGTGCATGCTAACGTTCTGAAGCTGTATAATGAATTCTTTGTCACTGTCACGGACTTAGTTTAGGGCTTCCTACACTGGTGCCCTGCTCAGTGTATCTGGAAGTACAGTTCTTTGCCTTTCTTATACTTAACTGTGAAGTCATACTGTTGCAGATTTAAACGAATATACTGAAGGCATTTGGGAGGTAGACAAAAAATCTTCTTGAAAATGGTCTCCAGCGGTTGATATTGATGTGTACTACTATGTTTGTTCGACCACATAAGTAGTGATGGAAGCAGTTGCAGCCGAAGAAAATTGTGAGTGCTTCCTTCTCTATCTGCGCCCAATTGCATTCCATCTTTGTAAGGCATCTTGATGCAGAACTTACTGGCTGTCCTTTGTGCAAGAGGGTGGCCCCTAGTCCACGCTCGCTTGCATCTGCTTGTAGTTACACTGGTTCCAGCGGGTCATAATATCATAGCACTGGTGTGGTAAGAACTGCGGTTTTGACATTCACAAAGGACGAAAGGAACTTTGCCAAATAATAAATTATTCCCAGGAAACACAGCAGATCTTTCACTATGGTCGGTGGCTGCATGGCTTGGATCGCCTGCACTTTATGTGGGTCTGCTTTAAGACCATCTGCACTTAACAGATGACCCATGTAAGTCACTTGCCTCTCATGCAGTCTAAGCTTTTCTGGGTTGAATTTAAAATTACTTGCCTGTGCTCTATCTAACAGACATTCCAGGTTTTGAACATGCTCTACTCTTGCTGCTTCTTCAAAATGCCCTATGCCATACACCAATATGTCATCAGCAATCACTGCAACCCCTTTTAGTCCTCGAAGTGTTTGCATCAGTGCCCTCTGGAAATCCTCTGGTGCTGTCAACAATCTGAAAGGATATTACAGCCAGTAGTGTCGCTCACCATCTGGTCCCCAAAATGTTGTCAGGCTGCTGCTGTATTCATCCAGTTGCAATGCCATAAACCTCACTTTGCATCCAACTGAAAATATTTTTGCATCTGTCAGTTCTGGTAGGATCTCTTCGATTTTGGGAATTACAAAATGTGCTCTTTTCAATACTCTATTTACTTCATGTGGGTCCAAGCCAATTCTCAGTTTCCCATCTCTAGTTACGAGCACCGAGTTGCTAATCCATTCTGTTGGTTCATATATTTGTTCCACTATTTTGTCCATTAATCATTTCTGCCAATTTTTCCTTTACTTTGGGCTGGAATACTACTGGATATCGGCGAGAAGGCTGCTGCACTGGCTTGGCACCTCTATCTATTTCCAAGTGGTGTTTTCCTGACACACATTTAATACCTCTGAAGACGCCTGAGTATCAAGACATAATTGTGTCCTTTGTCTGGGACTCTCTACTCTGAATGTGACAGACAGCTGTATATATACCTTTATGAGGCCTAGTGCTTCACAACTTGCTGCAGATATTAATGGCTTCTGTTCTGTATCTACAACTTGAAATGCCACCACTTTCTCTTCTTGGATGTTGGTACCAGACACTGTAGTCATTTTTGTCCTATAGGTTGCACACGCTGACCATTGTAGCACTCCAACTAAATTCTCATGTTTTCTAACCTTTCATGTTCCCTGCCAATGGTTGCCCTGTAATCCTTGAAACTCATTACATCACTTGTGGCCCCTATATCTAACCGTACTTTTACCACATGCCCCTGGTCTCTCCCATTTCCACGTTTGTAAGCCATCTCTTTTTGGTGTTAATACTTAACTGGAAAAACTGCTCCTCTTGATCAGTGTGTTGCTCCCCCGGTGTTTCTCTAACTGCCCCAACTGTTGGTAGTTTCTCTAGGCGACATATTTTCCCCTCTTGTTGGTTCTTGTGTTGCTTGAAAACTGAGGTAAAGTGGTTCAGTCTGTTGAACACACGACACCTTTCGCCATAGGCTGGGCAAAGTTCCTTCATGCATTGACGGCTTGCCACAATAAAAACACTAGGTAATCCTGATAGCTTGCCCTTGTGGCTGCACTCTGTCTTCCTTCTCCTTTGTTTTCATACGTTCGCTGGCTGTCCAGTTCACCATTTCTTCTGTCGTGTGGGGCATTTCCATTTGTTGCAACTGGTAGTTGGTAGTTTTGTGTGCCCTACATGTGTCAATAGCCTTTTGCAAGGTGAGCTTTGTGTCCGACAGCAACTGCCGCCGCAAACGGTGATCTGGCACTCCTACCACAATCTTATCTTGGAGCATATCCGCTGCTAATGCCCCATATTCATATGTGGCACTTGGTGCTCGTGCCCTATATGTGAACTGTTTCACACTTTCCCCAGACTGTTGATGAACTATGCCAAACACCCATCTCTCGTAAATGACATTTTTTGCTGGAGTAAAATGTTTGTCAAAAGCTTCCTGGATTGTGCTAGTTTTTTGTTTATCTGCATTTGAAAGGTCTAGTAACTTGTAAATTTTTACACACTCCCACCCGATGATTGATAACAAACTGGCCACTTTGATAGTTTCCTATTTTTCGTTGAGTCCCTTAGCAAAACTGTAATTCTCAAACTGAAACTTGAAAAGTTTCCCATTTTCCTGCATGTCTACTGGTTGCGGTAAAGGTAGAAGCCAATTGCCTGCCTGCTCCCTTGTGTAGTTTGCCGTTGCAGCAAACTCGTATGCATACCTTGCGTTTACACTTGCTGCTTCCCGCACAATTTTAATTCTTATTTATGCGCATGGGCCCCGTTTCAAATTATATTTGGTAACACTTCATAACTGGTGTACGCGAACAAAATGTTGTTATTAAACTAGTAAACTTAATATCCCGATGCTGCCAACATGTTTTAGGTCTGTCTAGCTCGGTGCCATATTCTGACTGGGTGGCCATGCTGCCAACCCCATTTACTCAATATTCCTTTCTACACTATACACAACACTACTTATAGCAATAATGATACTACTTTTCTCTGTACGAAAATTAAATGTTGTGGAATTTCACTTTTGAAGCTAATGATTCATCACACTGAATTATAATGCTATGGCCTCTGATCACATCTGGGAACAAAAAATCAATCACCTTTTTCTGTTCAGTTTACACATGGGAATTTAACTCAGCGTTATCCATGAGTTGGGCTCTATATATTTACAGCAGCTATGCACTTTACCAATAACATGACAATTACAGCCATACTCCACTAAATACAATGTTAACCTCATAAACAAAAAAACTATTATATGGCTGCATGTACTTTTTACTTATACCATGTATCTTCTCTTACTAATCAAGAACGAAAGTTTGCCCCCATTTAAATACTTTACGCTCAAATGATGAGGGGGGAGGGGGATTATGGTACGGCCTACCCTAATTTTCTGCATTCGTACAATATTTTCAAAAAGTGTACCATAATTGTATCTGCATGCTTCCGGTATTCTAACACACCCATAAAATTTGACCTAGCTCCAACGGCTTCTGAAATATTAACAACTTTTAACTGCATACCATAATTATCTTGGCTGCCCTCAACAATTCTAAAGCTTCCCATAAGCATTCAAAAAAAACCTTCGCAGATCCAGATCAGACAAGCGGTTTGCAATTGATTACATTTTAAAGAAACCAGTGTACCATAATATACAATATTTTATTGTTAACATTATATTCATGCTGCTTCGGGTGTCAAGAGGTGCGAGAGAGGGCTGATAGGCGTGAGCGAGCACCTCAAGTTGTTTTTTTTACCAAACCCACAAATACCACAAATAAATTTTTATTACAACTTTAACTTTTATGGTACACATTTGAGGTACAGTAACAGCAAGCAATCATCACGCTTGTTATTTACGTTAGCATCACCATGGAAAAAAACAATACAAAACAAAGCCTCATTACATGTGTAGTCTCGCATGCAAATAAGTGCACAAACACTAGCATTGCTGGCAACATCTACATACATAACAAACTTCTATGAATTTTCCCCCTTGTATGGCTTAACATGAAGGTTAAATGCTTTAAACAGATGTTAAGCTACCTTTCTGCCAGGAGGGAATGTGGTGTGTGTGTATGTATGCGTACAAAACATAATAGCGACAATGAAATTAATTTTACAACTGTTATGTCTTGACTGGCAAATGCCAGCTTTTACAAAAGTGAATTATTCGTATTCCTGTTAACTTTGCTTTCAATGCTATTGTGGTTGCACCTTGCACTGAATTACATGTTTTTTTTTATAGTATATCTAGACTAACAAACCATTAAAAAAATATTTATTTGGTTTGAAAAATCTGCTCTTCAGTTCTTTAAGTAAAAAAAAAATATCAGTAAGAACACAATATTTATGTTACAGACAGCAGTTAAAGGTGCCATTTGCCCTCATCCCCAAACAAAGCTCAGAGCTTCAGTCATATAGTTAAACCCTGGCTCATGGCTGGTAAATTGATTAAATTAGTTTACACTTACGCTAGCCTGAAGCAGGCATAGCAATTGGGCATGCCATCGGCGAAAAGTATTATTCAACACATGGTAATAATTACAGTGATAAAATCTCAGGGGCTGCGAGTCTGACGGAGATCAGAGTACGAGCACAGGGGAAGGAGGAGGGGGGGGGGGGGGGGGGGCCAAAAAAAAAATTCTAGTACTTAAGCTAAATGTTTAGACAAAGCGTTGAAGGATCCCACAATGCAGAACACGTGTACTGTGTAGGCCCGCTGGATCAAGACTAAAGAGGTGACTGAGATGTCTGGCTACCTCACCAGAGATCTCCCGTCAACATTAAGCCGCCAACATTGAGAGAAATTTTTATTAAAAGCTTATTATATAAAAGGTACACAAGAAATTACTGGAAAATACATATTGGAACAAATTACAGAAGATTCTAGACGAGCCATATCTATTAATTTTTATACGTAATTTCTTTTGGAAAAAGATAATTACCAAAACAAGCTGGAATGGGCCGGCAAGGCACGTGAAGGCAAGACATAAAATTATCATGAACACTTAAAAATAGGTAAATTAAATTATGAAAATAATTTAATATACATGAAAGAATTTTATTTTGGGCGATTGGCATAGCAGAAGCCGGAACTGCCAGGACATTTTACGTGATATTTTACTATAGTTCAACATAATAAAAATGTCTTTTTAAAACAAACAAAATATGACATTAACACAGAAAAATTATGCAATGAATTATGAGTGACTTTAGCTCGTGTTCAAGTAATAATATGAAACCCAATGTGGCTTCCCACTCACAGGCTGTTCACGCCTCACTTATGGGGAGCAAAAGGGAGATAACACTTTCCCTTGTGATTCTTAGACTCTGTTTTATGGGGCACAGATCAAAATTGCATTGCACACTCTTGGCAACAAGAGGTCAGGTGGGTCGTGACCTAGATCAATCACCTGTTCCTGCATGAACGAAGATGGTGGCCCGCACACGAGGTGCACAGATTCATGCCTGGTGCACAAGTGGAGGAGCAGTGGTTTGTCCCCCGAGCGAGACAGTGAGGGTGAAAAAATAATACTTATTAACCACGAAACTTTCTAAAAGTGTCAAATTAACATGTGCAGATAGACAAGGTGCACAATTATTCAACTTATTAAGCAGGAAAACTTCTTAAGTGGGAACTTCTTAACAGGGTTTCACTGTACTTAGAAACTGTAGATAGTTTAAATTCACACCGAAATGGTAGTTTCCATTTCATATTTCAGTCTCTAATATGTATTTTTTTATACAGTGAAAAAGGGCTAATACAATAGTTTCACAATTATTTTTACTTATAAATTTTCATGCATAAAATGATTAATGGGTGACCACTGTAAGTTTTAGGAGGGCATTTGATAAGACAGACATTTAATGCACGTACCTGGTTGGCATTTGCTGCTTCTAGGCCTCAAGACACATTCATACCTCCAGCCACACAGCACCCTTAACATACACTGATGAGTATAAATATTGAACATAAGGATCTTTTTTTTTTATGTAAGTACATAAACAAAAACTGACCTGCAATACTCGTTGAACGTCAGCACATAACATTTGTCTTCAATACAGGCTACACTATTTGTGTCTTTGTGTTTGGATGCAAAAACTTCATCCTCCATATGCTCTTCCCTGCGGCCTTGGTACGTGTGCTCTGGCCTGTAGTACCACAGCAGCGACACCATCATCTCACCTGAAACACCGACGACTCCCTTCAGTGATTCAGTCATTCTTCCACCATCACATTTCTATTGGATATCCTTTTGTGTTTTGAGTGACATATTACTGCTAAACCTTTGAAACTGCATAAATTAATTAACTTACTGCATAAATATAGACTGTTCACTGTTAACTACACACTTTCAAAAGCCCTGCTTAAGATCTACTTGTATACACATTGTGTATTCTTCCTCCATATGTACAATTAACATTATCATGGGTATAACTGCTCATTCATGCATTGGGCAAGTGAAACTGTTAGAAACTTAATTATTAAAAAAATTAGATTATTGTTACATTGAAGTGCCATTAAAAAAACTGAAGTAAATGTTTACAGAAACTTTTAATTCAATGTTAAGACGTCTCCATCGTTGTAAACTTTATTGTGCACATGCCAGGCAGTGTGCCTATTAAAATACATGCAAGTAGGGGCCAATAACATTTTTTCAAAAGTTCCTTTCAAAAGTGTCAAATGAACCATAAACAGTCTGTACACAGATAACACGAGTCTGTTACTATGTTATCTTTACAAATACATTAATAAGAGAGGGCATTTAATTCAAAATAAAGTCACATATAGCACTGTACTCATGTTGGATGCATAAGTGCTGGAAAATATTTACTTCTGATATTTTGTTTCTATGTAACACAGCATTTAAAGGCTGTCCATAATAAAGTGAGCATTTTTGAAATCAACCTTACAAAAATGTCACTGCCCCTGTCTGCATATATTTCAATGGGTGTCCTGAGTTGCATGCAACCAGTACAGTTGGTAACGATGGATGGAAGTAGTCCTGTATCTTAACATCGTATTAAAAGTGTTAGGTAACCATTTCTGATTACTTAAATCATTTATTTCGCTTTCTGTTAATTTTTTAAAAGTGTAAAATTAGCAGATTTGTTAGATATTTACTTTTCAACCGATTTCAGTTTCACTTGACCGACACATGAATAAAGCGATGAGGCCCACGACAATGTTAATCGTACGTAAGGCGGAAGAATATTCAACATGCATGCAAGTAGATACTAAGCACAGCTTTCGAAAGTGCTTATTTTACCTTGAACAGCCTATAGACACCTGCACCCAATGTACTCCATTTATTGCTGAACATATTTTCATTTAACTACTGCCTGAAATGTTACTAACTTGAAATTTCTTAATTATGTTTCTCCCTTTCAGCGTGTGGTGAATAATCAAGCTACAATATAGCAAATTAGTTTCTCTGGCATTGTAAAACTTACTTAAATACACGTCATTTTGGGCACCAAATACTGTTTCAACAAAAATAACACTATTGTATGTTGAATGAACTAATTTCAATTCCTAAAATTTTTTGGCAATGCAAAAAATTTATTTGAAGTGAATGCATGATAAAATGGGTAAAACAGAGAGCTTAAAGCATATT
This sequence comes from Dryococelus australis, assembly GCA_029891345.1. Lineage (NCBI taxonomy): Eukaryota > Metazoa > Arthropoda > Insecta > Phasmatodea > Phasmatidae > Dryococelus > Dryococelus australis. Next base: position 35,316,253 of record CM057004.1, read on the forward strand.
CTTTATACCAGTATGCAATTTGTTCATTGAGGCACTCTGTCGTAAAACATGATAACTGACATTTTGTACAAAAATGAGATATTGATTGCACTAGAATCCGAAGAGGGTAAACAGTAATACGTGATGATCATCTTTGGGAGATAGTTTGTTGTAAAATGGAAAAAGTGTGCACAAAATCATTGTATCTAGCAGCTGTTTGGGAGTAAAACACGGTATATGACAAAGATGATTGTGGTAGTGTCAATGCAGTTAAAAGGTGTACGTTTGTTACAAATAGTGATTCTAGAAGTAGTACTTATGATGACAACATTGACTATGATCCAGATTGTAATCCACCATATGTTTGTCAAACAGTTGGGACTAGCATACTGATCAAAATGGCACAAAACATTTACCCAGATATCTACCCTCAAGCACGTAAAACATGGTATCTGAGTCACTTATCGAATTATACACCCTACATATTTTCTTAATACGTATGTACAGCAATATTGCCATAAGTACAGATTGTGTTGTACTTTTGCTGTCTCCATTATTGGATGACCTATTAAATGAACCTGTAGAATGTGAAAGTTCTTATTCATTACAGCATTTGTATAGTGCAGGAATTGCTGTTTTATGGGAATCAATGCTATGGTATCTACATATATACCATATTTTTGCATGCTATGAGTGTAGGCAAGGGTCATATTACTATAACAGAAGGCCTCATCAAGAAAACATGTGTAGATTGTAAATGTGACTAAACAAGCCCATTGTTCTGATATGGTTTGGTTATAGTCAATGAAATAAATATTTATCAGATGCACATTTAAAACATTCGAAGACATGAGAAAATATATTTAATAGATTACTGTGCAGAATAGGAGTTAATGGGAAAACAAATTGTCTCAAAACTTTTAGGCATTGTAAAGAGAAGCCCATGTGGGGAACAATAAAGGAACATTTAATATACACAAATATACCATCACGACAAACAAATTTCCCATCGGCCCCTATTCACCACAATTAATGATTAATCGTTGTTTTTGGTTGTTAATGTTGGTTTTGTGAAAACTGTGGATGTACACTGCAGACATAAGTAAACGTATAGGTTTTTCTGTGGAGAAAATAAAGCTAAACGCAAACTCTTTTGTATTAATATTTGTATGCTTATAAATATTATAACACCTTGTATGGTATCTATCACTTAACATATATAATACTTGCAACACAATTAGCATAAAATATTATATGAGGCACATACCATACTGAATTTATATATTACTCAGTTGTAAAACATGATATCTAAACGTACAGTTCCAATTTGTAGCATTTTAAATATATTTCTGGAAGTGCTAGACTCACTGCAACAATGTCCTTACACTATTCAAACTCTGAGCATGACAAACAGTATGGACTAATAGCATTTTCAAGGCAAAAAGGGTACTGTTTCGTTGCTCAAACATTCATTTTGTGATTCCCGACAGTTTATTTTTTGTCGGTTACCATGTTTTATGACAAAGCGCCTGGATTTACAGTACCTACTGGCCGATTCATTTAAATATACGTACATAAGCTACCAGTACCTACTTAGGAAAAAAATGTGTAATGGAAATTTTGTTTTATCTCAAAACAAAAGGATCTGAGAACAGAACCTGTAAACAACTATGATGGAGGATAATGTAATATGTAAAAAACAAAATTAATGGAGACGCTTGACAGATGCATGGAATTTACTGGGTGATTGGAAGCTGTGACAAGTAATGAAAATGAGCCATACACAAAATATAAATAAAATATCAAACCCACACATGAAAAATGACAATGCTAGAGTTTTACAAGTCATTACCATTCCCTGGTTACTTGTGGAAAGTCTTTACTATACAATTTCCTCACCATCGTCTTGATTTTCCCAGAGAGCAGCTACTTTAGCAATGAATGGTAAATCAATTTTTCGGGTTCCTGACTTGAGCAGCACACAGTCATGAGGAGAAATGATGTCGCCCTCATTATGTCGCATTGAAGGGTAGCACTTACGCATCTGTGGTGAATCATCACTCTGAAAACATTCCAAACATTATTTCAAGACCCTACAAGATAATGTCTCTTCAATACAATTGATATATTTTAAATTAATGAGGATGAAACAAGGACTTTATTTTCACTAAACAATGTGTTAAGCCAATATCATAAAATTAATAACCTAATAAATAAAAACCTCTTCTGTAAATTACAATACAGCGATTATACAACTTGTCGCATCAACCAACCAATTTAGGAGAGCAGACAATAAAGCATAATTTTCAGTGGTTTAAAATTTTAAATAAAAACTTTGAAATAAAAATGTATCACACATGCTGCAGAAAATTAAAAAGTCCTAAAGTGACGACACGAGAGTACTGAATTATTTTCTACTGCTTTGAGCTGTCAAAAATTAGACTTTTTCACTAATACAAGAATTTTTTCAAACAATTCAATGTCTAATCTTAGTTAAAAAATAAAAATAACTTTATACTTACGGACAAAAAGACCTTTGCATGAAAAGGTTCTCCATTCCACGACCACCCATTTGACCATTTTGGTGTTATTGATGCACATCTTTTCAAAGGTACTTTCTTGCTAATAGCAGCCACTACACTAGCCTTCTGCTGTTCTACAGTCTCATTGTTGGCTTTCAAAGCTTTCCTAACTTGTCCCTTTGACTGTTCTTTTTTGTTTGTAGTTAACGATGGCCTCCTTGCACCACCAACACACAGCACTTTGGGAATGACTTCAGTCTCCTCTTCTGACAATGACTCCAGTCTCTGCTGGTTTTGCAACAAATTAGGCTTCTTACTAAGTGGTGTGTTAGCAACGCTGTTCTGATCAGAGGTAGAAGAGTTTTTTCGACGTGCTTTGCTTGGAGCTGTTGGAAGTGTTGAGGAATTATCAGAAGCCACATCGTTTTGTTTAGATTTCCTCAACGTGTGCTTCTTTTGCTGAACTGCAGAACCGTTTACTTTTGGCTTGCACTCACTTCCTTTTGGCCTACACTCATTTCCTTTTGGTTTGCATTCGTTTACTTTTGGCTTGCACTCATTTACTTTTGTCTTGCATTCAACTTTGGTGGGAGGCATCTTGCTATTTTCAACAGGAACTGTAGGTAAATTAGTTTTTTTAGTGGAAGTATTGAGAAGTGTTCTATTCCTACACAAATCACTATCCAAAATACTTTTTGCATTAATTATATCACAATCCCTTGAATTACAATTTACACCACAATTGTCCTTTAACTTTTTTGCACGTGAAGGATATGTTTTTGTTTTCAGGTCCTTTGGATTATTTGATATTTTCACCTCTAATTTTTTCTTCTTGGTTGGCGGAAGTACGGGTTCCATAGGTTCTGCATTCTCACACGAGTCTTTAATATCCTCTAACTTCCTCTTCTTTGGAGATGGTTTCACATTCACTACAGTATTATTGTTTGAAGAAAGAGGTGCAGTTTTTTTGGTAGTGTTATCTTGGGCTGAAGACACAATCTTTGGAAACAGATTTTCTTTTTTTAAGTTATTTTGATCATGTGATGCACAGTTTACCACTTTGTTGTTTTTTGAACACTTTTGTCTCTTGGGTGCAGGTAAAAGCAACTTTTCATTTTTATCCAATTCTTCTGTTTCCGATTTCCTCTTCTGACCAGTTTCAACCTTAGAAACCTCAAGCTCTTGCTCAGTAGCTACTGAATTTATAGATTTTGTTACAGTAGTATCAGCCTCCGCTGGTTTTTCTTCATGTTTTAAACCATCTGTCTTTTCACAAACAACTAATCCCACAACCTCTTCATCCACACTGGAAGCATTGGCATTTCTACCTTGGAACTTATCACACATCAACAAAGGTACATTTTTACTGGCATTCACACTATCCGCAGAGGGCCTCCTGCTGATAGGTTTTTCACAAGTAGGAAGTTTCGGTTGCTTCATTATCGTCAGCAGACGATGCTGAGACACATCCCCTTCTGCTGTCACCTCTGGAAACGTTGTCACCTCACAATAGTCCTTCTCACTAGAGGTGACCACAGTTATTTGAGCTGTGTCTTCTGACATCTGCTTCTCTTGCTGCGTCGTCAATTCTTGCTTGTCCAACTGGGCCTCTGAGCTCCAGGTGAAAGGGGTGCAGTCTTCTTCAGCCAAGACATTAGGGTTCCTCACGGATGCTGTAGCTGGAGTCGGGGGCTGCGATATCCCCGCGCTACCTCTTGCAGGACTGGGTGGCCCCAGGGCGCCGGGAGGCTCCAGGGGGAGTGCCAGTACAACAGGTGGGAGAGGCTGCTGCTGTTTGCTCAGGAGGTGAGGCCCCTTACCATCACCAGTAAGAGGCCCAGTATGGACGTTTTTTGGACACGACTGCATAGGGCATGGGCAACTAGGGTATGCTGAATCTGGAAACAAAAACAACCATTCAACTTATTAAAAATACTGTTAGAAGTCCAAGAAAGTTCTAGGGTTTAGATTAATTTATGTTCAAATTTTATAAATATTTTAGAACCCTGGCTTGCAACATTATATCATTTCGACCATAATTAGATTCATAGCGGAAAATTCACAACCAAGCGCACACAAAGTGATATAAGTTAAAATTCTGCTGCTTAAAAAATCTACAACTGTGTAGAATTTGTATTCAGTTGTTGCTGCTTCATTGTAGCAGCACTGAACTGGTCCAAATTTATCACATCTAGAGTACAAAGTTGCATTTTATGAAATTAAGTTTATGATTTAATCTTAACCATTGATATATTAAACCATCATGAATTTTAAAAAAATTCTGTTCATGCTATTTGCACAAATAAAAAAAAAAAAAAAAAAAAAACAATTAGAAGCATTGTAACGCAATATGTTAAATAAACATTCATGATCATAAAAATAGCACACCAAGGAAAAACAATACGATAGATATGAAAGTTCCTTAGTGTGAAATTACAGACAATAGAAAATAGTAGTTATAATATCTGCATCACAACAGTGTTCTGTCCACCTGTAGCACAGGAATTAAACTTTTTTGGTACCCTCGTTGGATCACCTCGAGCTTGGATGAACACTTCAGCATTAAAGAAGCTGGCATCCTATATAATCCAACATTTTTATGTGTAACATGTCTGAAGAACCGGTAGGCCACTTAAGTTTGAAACATGGCATAAAAATTTCAAGTAAACTAGAGCTGTGTGGAAAAGTGCACTATCTTGCTGGCAAAAAAACTCCTGGATTCTCAGCCATGAAAATTGAAAACATGGAGCTGCACGATACGTTCGACATGCCACTGCGCATTTACAGTAGCCCCTTATCTGTTTAAAGATCAGAAGCGAGGGAGTTATAAGAGTGACACTGACATGCAACAAGTGCACCATTGCAATAATGTGCATGGCTCTGAACAGGCAACATTGCAAGTGCTTCAGTCATGTTGCGAGTACCCGTGGCACTTCAAATACATGATCCTAAAGTTTCACTGGTGAAAATATTATAATGCAAACGACAAATTAAGTAACTTACCACATAATAGCCATTACATCCACAACTGTTTATGACAATGACAAACAATTCTCAATGTACAGCAAAAAATCTTTAGTTCTAGTTCTTTTGTACAAACACAGTTTAAGAAAATTCACCACACACACAAAATGTCTACTAGTTCTTAGCAGGGAATTGCATTCTATTAATCAAGGACAACAACACTGCAGTAGCCTATTGTTTCTATCTCCGCCATTATTTCTACGGTTTGCATCATGTTGGTACCACATTTTGTAAGGTGTGATGCCTTCGTAATAATAGGTTTCCTCAAAAATTTCACTGGCTACAGTACAAAATAAAATGGAAAAGGTTTTTATTAAGATTTTAATAGTGCTATTATTAAGTTATTTTCAAAAAAACACATAATCAAAATTTAAAAATATACCACTTACTAATAAAAATTAATATCAAAATAAAAATCTAACTATTTTCATTGTAATTATTAACTGAAACTTTTTCTATTAACATTATAAAATTTTCCTGCATGAAATATTTTGCATACTATTGCGCAACTTACAAGAATTTACAGAGTACAATTTTGGCAGCTGTGATGAGTTCTAGTAATAAAAAGGCTGTAATAAACCCCACCCCCCCCCCTCCCAAAAAAAAAAAACATCAAGTACTGGTGGGTTGTGTTGGTGGTGGTGTTTCCTCAAGATATCTATGTTGACTCCTCAGTCCATTCAACTCATCCTCCACTTATTTCATTCATTCTGAAACATTGTATGGGCAGGCCTAGAATGACAAGTGCGAGCTGTAGTCCATTCATTTGGATGCCATTGCAAGTGAGAAAATTACTGGTGTAAAGGGAAAGAGGGAAGAAGGTAAAGGGAGAGTTAGGGCAGTTGCCTACATAATATTTAAATACCTACACTATGAACATTTAAAATTCCAATTTTCTGGGGGGGATACGTTAATACCCTCCCACACCATGCCCTCCATAGCGATGAACAACCTGTATAGACTATTTTGCAGCCCTGAGCCCTCGCACTGCCATGCAAGAACACATAAATTTTTATTTTACTTGATATACCCTGAATGCAATGGTGCCTTAATTCAAAATATCTTATTTTTAGTACGTAAGAGTTAAACAACTGGACATATTAAATGACTACTTTAAGTAACAGGATTTTTAGTATTATAATTGTTTTATTATATAATGGATATAATGCCTCCAAAATAGTTGCATTTATAAATTTGGTAGTCTCGCATATATTCATTTATATTACTTTCCAATGTGCAACACCATATTATCTGCCGTAGGTCCAGTTAAAGTAAACAGTCTTGCGACAGATAATTTCCTACTTATGAAACAAAAGTATCAGAAAGTCGATTTTAATATTATGACAGTCTTGCTATCAAGGTGTGATAACGTAAAATATAAATGCTGCTGCCAACAACGGGGCCGGCCAAGCACATGTTAATTGATTTTAGGAGTGCGACATCCAACTCTAAAAAAAATTCAATTGATAGTAAATGAGGATTCACGAACAACTAGTTGTTATTAATTTACTCCCACTTGCTCTCTAGTAGTACGGTTCCTCATTTCAAAGAGCGCAAAGTGTTTTTGTTTGAAAGTGAAATTGTGTAATGTCACTCACTAAACCATGCGCAAAAACATTTAACATGTAAAACCCTATAATTTCGCTCAGCTGGTCCCACACTAGGTAGCAAGCACCCTCAAGTAGAGCAGAGTAGAGAGAAGAGAGAGAGAGAACAGAGCAAAGAGAGATAAGAGAGCAGAGAGTAGAAGGGAGGACGAGACAAAGAGTAGAGAGTGGACTGAGAACTAGTACAGAGAGAGATATATAGAAGAGAGAGAATAGAGAGAGCTATTAAATAAAGACAATAGATAGAGATATAGTAAAAAGAGTGCACAGCAAGAGATAGTAGAGAGTGCATAGAAAGAGATAGTAAAGTATGTGTATAGAAAGTGACAGTAGAGAGAGTGTACATAGTAGAGAGAGAAGAGAAACTGTAGAGAGATAGTAGAGAAAGTGAAGATAGATAGTAACGTGTAGAGACAGTGTAGATAGAGTGTAGAGAGGTAGAGTGAAAAAGTAGAGAGAGTATTAGAGTGAGTGTAGAGAGATAGAAAAGCAGAGAGATATGAAGAGAGATTATACAGATGGAAGAGAGTAGAAAGACAGTAGAGATAGTAGAAAGATGTGATGAAGCACTCACCTATGAAAGCCAGCCCCCTGGTAGGCGGGGAGTGCGTGTAGCAGGCTGCGGAGCCGGGGGCGGCGCCGTAGCCCGTGTAGTATCCCGGCGGCGGATAGGGGTCGACTATCGGCGGCGGCGGGTAGGTGTCGACGAGCGACGGAGGCGGGGGCGGCGGGGCGTGCTCCCTGGGCGCTGACAGGTAGCTACCGCCTCCGGCCACCACCATCTGCTGCGTGGCTTGCGGAGCGCTCTGCGAGGCGGCGGCCTGCTGGGGCGGCGTGGGAGCAGAGGCGGCGGCGGACTGCGCTCCAGGGTACAGCTCCGAGGTGTAGTACTGAGGCGCTGGTGGCACCAGGTATCGGCGGTGGTACGCGGCAGGCGGCGGCGTGGAATACGCCTTGTGGAAGTATGGCGGGGGCGGGGCGGAGGCGGCGGGGTAACCCGAGTAGCAGAGGTCTTGGGCGTGGTAGTGGTGTGGCGCAGAGTACTGCACGCTGGCGGAGGCGGGCGGGCTGGGGTAGTGCTGCGTGTAGGGGTAGGCGTAGTGCGGCGTGGTCGCCGTGGGCGGCGGGTAGACGGCGGGGTAGCGGTACGCTGCGGGGGGCGGCTGCTGCTGCTGGCTGATCACTTCGCCGCCGCCAGACGAGCATGACGTCGCCGTGATGATCACGTCGTTGTCTGACGACTCGTCGCCACCGCGCGTCGTCCCTGCAACAAGTCCCGAGAACAACCTTCAGCATTTACCTGCCGACACTCCAGTTCAGACATATATTTACCCTTTCACGCACATTTTAATGCACGGTTTCAGCTGTTGCAAATAAAACATTCATTGAGGCATGCTGTACCTAAGTCGACACAACGTTTGTTTCCTTGTCACAGCCAATGAGATGTACGCTAATTAATAAGACGGGTTTGCGAATCATTTACCCACATGGTCACCGAGCTTCGCAGTGTGCAGTACAGACAAAAAATTGCCTGCACATGCAACAGTTCATGGTACAGTGAGCACTTTTGATATATATAGTTGTAGATACCCATTTTTATAAACCGGAAGCACGAAATTCTCGAATAGCGAAATAATATCCATGAAAAGGTTTTCTTGGGATTTTTAATGCTGATAAATTTGTTTGCTCATATTATTTTAGTCGAAGCTCAACAAACGGCAGGCTAGTGTGATTAGTGCCGTTGTTCAATACGTGTGTGATTATTTCCTCAGGAGATAAATGTTATGCACATGTGAATCTTAATTATAATATGGCTGCGTCAGATCGGCATTAGTAGTACGTAATTTTTACCTATGTTGATTCATTATATCTTTAAAAATGGAAGCCGACGCTACGATGTAATAACACATATACTGACGTTGTTTTACCTACTTGCAGTTAAATTCTCAGCTGGAAGTTTATTTCATTATGTATGTTCATTGCTGAATATATTGAATCATATCTAAAACACACGGCGAACTTATTCTGTTAAGTCAATCGTAAGCCCACCTTAAAGAGAAGAGATCGGATAAGCCTGCTACCTGTTCCCCTTCTACATCCCTTGCTATAGGCCGTTCACGGTAAAGTGAGCACTTTCTGAAGCTGTTTAATCAGACATAATAACCAATAAATAAATTTAATTGTGGCGTCGGACTTTTGGTTTTGGGTATGGTGAATGCATACACTGTGTTTATTATTCACATGGCATGGTTTACATTAACAAGTGGGGGAAGGATATAAATTGGTTGAAAGAAAAAATATAACTAGGGCTTCAAAAGTGCTCACTTTATCGTGAACGGCCTATACCTCAATTTCAACCTCCACTGCCAAGCTTCCGCCCGCGTCGTTCTGGTCCACGCTACACGCTGCAGTAAGTGTTTTCCATACAAGTGTTTAAATACAAAATGGCACGTGTGTCCTCTGTTTAAAGAGATGGAGTGTAGGCGTCCAGACAAGTTTTAAGCACTTCATCTCAGGCAAGACTGATAAAGACTGTTCACGATAACGTAAGCACTTTTGAAATCAACTTTAGAATAAAGTCACTGCTCCTAACTGCATATATTTTAACGGGCGCACTGAGTGGCATGCACCCAGCAAAGTTGGTAACGATGGATGGAAAGTAGTTCACTATCTTAACGTCGAATAAAAAGTGTTAGGTAACCATGTGTGGTAAATTTAATTATTTTTATCGCTTTCCGTTTTTTTTTATTTACCGAAGTGTAAAAATGACCATATTTGTGAAGTATTTATTTTTGTAACATTTCCACAGTTTCACCTGACCGACGCATATGAATAAAATTATGAGGCTCATGGCAATGTTAATTTTACATAATGCGGAAGAATACAGACCGTGCATACAATTAGATCTTAAGCAGGGCTTTCAGAAGTGCTCATTTTACCGTGAACAACCTATACATAGCTTTCCACAAGATTTAACATATAGTCTGAAATCTGTGACGTTTTATTGTTCCAGTCCTTTGTACCATAACCTTAGAAACATTATATAATAATTCTGGTGCTGTTGCTGGAGTACCTTTCGAAATCTGCAAAATGGTTATTATTTGAAATCGATATCACAAAAAATAATACGGAAGCAGCGAAGTATTTTATTTTGCATGTATATGCCTATCCCACGATTGAGGCCGTCGGAGATGAAGCGCTTCCTTACAGGGAATCCCTAGCAAACGATATTAAAGGCCGCGATATCACAAGTCAGCATGGTGACGGCGATGGAGAATACTCATAAACACCTTCGCACGTGTTCTGTGTCTTCAGAATTTGAAGCGGCGACTATAGGGTTTTAATTCAGCATATCTGTTCGGAAAAGATACCGCATTGTCGCTGTAGTTTTAAAGCAGGATAAATTTCGTAAATAGAGAGCTATTTAATAGCAATTTTTGCCGGCAATTTTTGCCGACTTATGCACTATTCAACGACCACATTTATGTTTAAAAAAACAAAATGTTAAAATTGCCAACATAATACAGACCTTTATTTCTGCCGTGCGTAAAAGGCTTGCGCCGAGACGCATCCCAGTCTCCAACCGTCTTATCTACTAACATGCATACCGGAGGGCGCACAGAACTGTGAAGGTGCTCACGCTGGCGTAGCGTGCTTACGCTGGAGTAGCGGGATTTGGGGGCTCGCCAGAAAAAAAAAACCCGTGGAAAAAATATTTACATAAAGATATACATATATGTATTTTTTAAATTTTAAAAATGACACGATTGCTTACAGGGCTCGTTTACTGAAAGCACATATAATCCGCACGTTAACCTACTGCTAACTATAGTCCAATCACGGAAGCATAGCACTTTAATCGAGGAGAAAGATTCTGATCCGAACTGCGCACCTATGTTTGAAACAAAAATCCACAACAGTGTCGTCTCTTGTATCGACGGGTTTTTTGCTTGCCCGAATTATTCACTCACTCGGAGAACTAACCGCGAGAGAAACCGTCGAGGAAAGTTCGCGCCGGAGAAGTTGAACTACTCCGGCGGTTCCAAGTTCCCCTGGATGCTCAGAAGTTAGCGGCCGGAAAACTACCAACGCCGACCTCTCCGGTCTTGTTTCTTACAAATCCGGGAGGATCGAGGGCCTACTTCTCGCCACGTTCCCCCAACTACCGGGGAACTACCAGATCACCGTATTTCTACCTCAGCTGCCCGAAATGTCGAATAATTTTGTAATGACGAAAAGAAGAACTCGTCATTTCACGATTCAGGACGACGTTCGTTGATGTTAGGTATCTCAGATAACTGCAATATATAGCAGTTCAAAGGTGTGTGTGTGTGTCTATATATATATATATATATATATATATATATATATATATATATATATATATATATATATATATAATACTCGTGTTTAAATATGATTTTCAATTCATAGTATTGCTTATATTTTGATAGCTTGAAGTACTAATTCATGCCCGTCATCCCTGAGCGTGACATAACATGAGACTAGGATGGAACGGCGCTGGAATGTAAGGGCGGGGCAAACGGGAGTACACCGAGAAAAACCCGCCCGGCAAGCAGCATCGTCCAGCACGATTCCCACGTACAAAAATCCGGGAGCGAACCCGCCGGGGATTCAGCCCGGATCGCCTTGGTGGGAAGCGAGCGCGCTAGCCGCTGCGCCACCGCTGCCCCTCATGAAGTACACATTTCTATTACAAATGATGTTTCCTTAAAATATTTGATGGAAAGCGCAATAAAATTTAGATAATTACACGAGGCAAACGGGGAAATTAAAATCCTACACTTTGATGTGAAAACATAGCCTCTTTTCTTAACCTTTGTGTACAATGGGATTTGGTTACTAGGACAATTTTCAACAATTTTATATATGAAGTACCTTACGGCGCATGAGCATCAAATCATTTTGAATGTTTCTTATTTGAAATATAAACTTAGGGGTACGGTGTAGGTATAAAAAGAAAACAAGCTAACGTTTTTAGATAAAAACGTCGCACATTCAGATTCAGCAAGAAAACACCCTTTCGTTTACAAATAAAGGCAATCGAAAATTAAAACTCATCACGAAAACCGACATTAATCATTATTATGGTGAAATATTCATTACACTTAAGCGAACCGATTTTTAAACCGAACGAGAATTTTAGTACACAAAACTGGGCCACTGTATTATTTATATTACAAAAACACCAACAAGAATGGTGCTCAAAACAGTTAGGTTATGATCGAACATGTTTGCCAAACGAGTACTGAAAGAGGTTATGTTGGCTGGACAGTAGCAAATACTGTATTTGACGGTGAAATGAGATACGAGCAAGCACTTTCACGATCGATACTGACGCTGACTAAATTCTTAGAATGTTATTTCATAAAACAATCACAGGTTCAGGTGTTTAACAAGAAAACTGCCAAACATTTATATATAATAACGTCGCACATTAAAGATTCAACATGAGAAAAGTCTTTCGTTTTCAAATACAACAATCGCAGATAAAAAATTTTCACGAAAATTGACATTTTTAATAATAATATGAAGATACATACATTACACTTAAGCGAACCGATATTTATACCCAAAAAATATTTTGAAAACATTTTTGCTTTGATTTCTACAAAAGGGTAACTAAGAAATCATAACATAAATTTCAGTACACAAAACAGGGGCACTGAATTATTTCTATTACAAAAACTATCAATAAAATTGTGCCAAAACTAGCTACGTTACGATTGAACATGTTTGCAATACGAGGTCTGAAAAAGAGGTTATGTTGGCTGCACGGTAGCATGAGATGTGAACAAGCACTTTTACGATCGATGTCGTTCGCGGAGTGGCGATTATTGGCACTGGAAGGCAATGCCCAGAATTATATTATTACAGGATATCGTAGATTTTAAATGAACTGAAATGTCATTAAAACAACATACACATTATTTATAATACTTGTCGAGTATTCATGTCAAGTGCGTCTTTTTTTAGGCTAACAAACTTCCGAAAAAATGATTACATAGCACATGAAACAAACACCTTTTTATTGCACACGCAATTATTTTAATCTCAAATATGCGATAAAACAAATTAAAACTATTCAAAATACCAGTGAAAATTCTTAAAATAACAGACAAACGAAAACATTTACTTCGTCTGGATAACGGCAGTAAATAAAGTGGCAATTTTATCTACGTTACATTGGTATTGCGCATTGAAATTATATATACTTATTTCCATACAACGAGCATTAAGGCCCTTACACGATTGAAAACTTTAACATTTGACTTTACCATTTGACTTTACGTTTGCTTTCCGACATGTTGTTTCTTATGGAGCTTGACACAATGGAACTGTCAAAGGTAAAGTCAAGCACTCTTGACTTTACGATTTCGAAAAGTTGAAATTTATTAAAGTCAAAGTCAAGCAGTCATTTTGCCGAGAATCTAACAGAGGTTATGTGGAAAGTGCGTTAATTTATTGCAGGGCGATTTTCATATCGGTATATTAAACAAAGCTCGTCTTTAATTTAATACTTGGCAAACTAATATAATTTGATGAGGAAATATATGAATTGACATATTTTAATAAAGTAAACAAATGAGATTTTTGTTTCGAAATAAATTTTTAATCTAAATATTAAGCCTACTAAAAAAAAATAAAAAAGGAGCGTAAAATGCATTCCTGGATAATATAATTATTTAACAAGATACACATTTTCACGAAGCTCGCAGAACCGATGTTCAATTGTCTGAACTCTGACTTTACAATATTGTATTGTGTATTGGTGGTTTCGTCAGAGGAAAGGAAACGTAAAGTCAAATGCTAAAGTTTTCTATTGTGTAAGAAGCTTTATCCCTACGGAAAGAGAGGACACTCAATGTTATAAATTGGGCCCTGAAAGATTCTCATTTGTCTCTGCCCAGTGGCGCTGCATTCTAACTAAAGCGGACAGGGGAAACAATCAAAGCACTGTGCGCATGCGCAGTTTTTTTACTCTTCCGCCGTGACGTATGCATTGTTTTGTTTACTTAAATGGAAAATAATAATACGGGCACGGCAACTTTGGAAAGTTACAAATACATTTAAAAAGTAAATAAACTCAACTATACCGTAGTATATCACTTCTTTATTCCAGCTGTTCTCTGGATGTTACCCTTTGGCGAAATCAAAGCAAAAATGTTTTCAAAATATTTTTTGGGTATAAATATAGGTTCGCTTAATTGTAGTGTATGTTTCTTCATAGTAATTATTAAAATGTCAATTTTCGTGAAGATTTTTATCTGCGATTGTTGTATTTGAAAACGAAAGACTGTTCTCTTGTTGAATCTTTAATGTGCGACGTTTTTATATAAAAATGTTTGGCGGTTTTCTTGTTAAACACCTGAACCTGCGATTGTAAACGGGGTTCGTAGAATGAATATGCATAAGTATGTTTAAACAAATATAAGGGTGATGTTTTTATAGGCTGTTCACGGTAAAATGAGCACTTTTGAAAGCCCTGCTTACGATCTACTTGTATGCACATTGTGGAGTCTTCTGCCTTATGTAAAGTTAACATTGCTATGTACTTCATCACTTTATTCATGCATCGGTCAAGTAAGATTCCGAAATTATTAGAAAAATTATTATTTTAAATATATGGCCATTTTTACATTTCGAAGCAGCAAAAAAAAAAAAAAAAAAAAAAAACAGGAAACGAAGGAAATAAGTAAAATTATCAAATGTTTACCTAACACTTTTTATTCGACGGTAAGATACGGAACTACTTTCCATCTATCGTTACCAACTTTCCTGGGCGCATTTCACTCCGTGCGCCCGTTAAAATATATGCAGGCAGGGGCAGTGGCTTTTTTCTAAGGTCAGTTCAGCAGTGGAGACGGACATATGGCTTGTCGATCACACGTCCCTCCGTAGTTGAAAAGAGGATATTGATTGATTGTAAGAAAATCATATTTTAATATCTCTCCAGCTGATCTTATGCGCATAACAACCTTTACAATAAAACAAACGTATTTTTAATACCAAAATATAATTTTTTTTACACATTTTTAGAAGATATGCCAAATTAATGGAATAAATAATCTGATGGACCCAATATTTAAAAGAAGTAACACGTAAAATGATAATAAAAATTCAAATACTTAGTAGAAACTTATGCGACTATTAGCAAATGGACATTGAGACAATTTTGAGTGAGTTTATATATAACCTTTGTAAATTTAATTTTTTACTTTTAAAAACAGGACATGCAACTTGCAAACCGCGTGACAAGGTATGTTGCTTGTACAGTAAATAACACGTAAAAAGTGTACACGATTATTTAATTATTCAGTTTAAACCGCTAGTTTTACGTTCACACGTGTTTGTTGTGTTGAACCGAACGGGCCGTGGAGTGTATCTGCATGGCAGAAATGTTAACAGAGGCGATGTTGGTGACGGCATGGTGGCCAGCAATCTCCGTGTGAGACGCACCAGTTCAGCAGGGTATAGACTGTTCAAGGCAAAATGAGCACTTTATAAGGCCCTGGAAAAAATTTCCTTTTAGTCAATTTTCATATTTTGGCCACTTTTCAATACAATCACTGTCATGTGACTAATAAACACAATGTATACACTTTACTCATCTCAAAAGTTAACGTTTGAAGATGTAATGAAATATATTTATCAAAGGTTAAAGCCAGTTTGAAGGCCTGAACACGTAAGCTGTTGCCTTACGCTACATGCAATACATTGCTACACTATGACTAGTACAACATATATTTTACAAATAATATTTAATGAGTGAATACACCATGGAAAACTCTTTTTTAATACTAATTAAAACTAATTATTCTTTTAATAAACACTTTTTCAAATAATAAGACGTAAAATGAAGAGTCTCTGACAGTTACACAGGGTGGGAATTGTTCTTTTAATATTATAAGAAGAGATGTAAAATTACCTTACACTAAATAATAATACTTTACTACATAGTTCAAATAGTTTTTCTTATTAAAAATATTTTTTAATTAATGTTACGGTATATATATATATGAAAATTATTTTCCTGTAAATATATATATATATATATTTAAGATTCTAACTTCAAACGAGATGTAATAAACAGTGTGTGAATAGTTGCAGCAGGTCATGTAGTTCGCTCGTCGCAGGCTACCAATGCGATTAAAAAGTAATCCAAAATTTTTTCAAAAATTTATAGATATGTTATTAGGCGACTTAAGATGACAATCTGTAGAAACATGTAATTATAAAATATTATACTTTACTGAAATGATGGTAAACATGATTGAACATGCGAAACAGTCTTTATCTATACTAATATTATAAAGAGGTAATGTGAGTTTGTTTATTTGTTTCTATGTCTTGGGTAATCTTGGAAACTACACAACTGATTTTTATAATTCTTTCACTGTTAAAAAGCTGCATTCTTCCAGATGGTTGTACACTATGTTAAATTAACCCCCCCCCCCCTGAGAAATTTCAAAATCTGTATTCCAAGTCGGAGAAAATGATCTATTCGGCTGCTTTCCAAGCAGGGCCGATTGTTAAAATTATTTCATTGTTAGAAAGCTAAATTCTTCCTAAATTTCAAGTCTGAGAAAAATGAGCTAATTGGCTGCTTTCTAAGCATGCTCTACCAAAACTACATGGCCGATTCTCACAATTCCTTCACAATTAAAAAGCTACTTTCTTCCAGACGGACATAGGCTATGTTAAATTCTAAAAAAATAAAATCCTTGAGAAATTTCAAAATTTGTAAAACAAGTCGGGGAAATATTAGCCACTTGGATGCTTTCCAAGCATGCACTAACAAAACCATTATTAAAGATAAATGGAAACAATGTTAGAAGAAATTGTAAAGGGATGGGGGCTGTACTCTGCACACACTTGAACCTTTGGCTATCGAACCTCTCCCCCCACCCCTTCTCACCCTCCCCTAGGAAGGAGTTTCTGAGACCTAAGCGGTGAGTTTTTCGCCTTCTTTCTGCTTGGAAGGTGTATTTTTGGACCGATTTTCTTGGGATTTTATGCCTCACCCTCCTGCAATGGGAAGTTAGGCCCTTCGGGCCAAGTCTTAAGTGTTAAGTTCTATATCTTAAGTCTTACATCATGTCTTAAGTATTGCATCTAATGTCTTAACTTTTATATATTATGTCTAGTCTTACGTCTTAAGTTTTATATATCACATCTTAACTCTTACGATTTAAATTTTACATATATATTAATTTTTAAATCTTTATGTTCCGAATGCAACTGCAGGACGGGATGTGCGAACGAGCGCCCATAGGTATGAGCGAGCACGTGCCGAAGTTCCCGTAGTCGCGAGTAGTCGTGGGTAGTCACGGATAGTCGAAAAATGTCGAAACGGCATAGAAAATGGTATATTAGTTTTTGGAGAAAAAAAAAACATACTAAAAATATATCTTACCAAAAAACTCCACAACACCTGAGCGAAGCGATGGCGGGCTGCACATGCCTAAGTTCTAATAGTCGCAAGTTGTCGCAGGTAATTGCAGATAGTCGCAAGTAGTCACGGGTAGTCGTAGGTTTTCGTAAGTAGTCACAGGTTGCCGTGGGTAGTCGCAAGTACTCGCAGGTAGTCGCGGGTAATCGCAAATTGCAGGTAATTGGAAGTAGTCGCAGGTTGCCGTAAGTAGTCAGGGGTGGTCGCAGGTACTCCCAGGTAGTTAAGGGAAGTCACGGGTAGTCGCATGTATATGTATGTATTTCAAAAACTCCATAATTATCTTGCACAAAATAATACTTAACTGAAATGCTGGGAAACACAAAGGAACATTCATTATGTAAGAAGTGAAATCAACTGTAGGGCTAACAAGATACTTTACTGAAATTGTTGGAAAACATGAAAGAACACACTTAATTTAATATTTTTAAATAGTAGTTGTGCTAGGACCCATCAGCGGGCAGGGGATAGTTGATATATGTGAGGGCAACAGGCTATCGGGTTCTGGACTGGTTCTTCTGGGACGTATGGTCAGCTGGTCGGAGTTTATAATAAATGATAAATACAATGTGAGTTCAGTCTGCAGTGATGAGTGAGTGTGATTGGGTGTACAATTAGGGTCTCGGTATTTGATTAATTAGTGTCTGTACTTGTTCAATAACTCTCATTACACAATGGTAGTGCGTAAAAAGTATTGGTAATTACTGTTGTTATGCATACTTAATTTGTGATCTCAATTATTCATTACAAGTACTTAAGCGATAAAAATCTAATTACTTATAACAGACTTCGAACCAAGGCCTATCGGTATTCATACTTGTTTAATTGGTAATTGTACTGATTGTGTAATTGCTAATTATTCATTACAACTACTTAGTAATTACTCATTGCTGGATTTGTAATGGCCATTATTTATTATTACTAAAATGCAATGTTTGTAACAGTCATTCGTTGACTACCGAACAGAGATCACTCACTCATCGGAATCAAAACCTATGCTGCTCCCACCCTCAAGAGCTCAGTCGTGCGGCAGTCACCGAGGAAGCAACACCCATGGTGCTCCACAAATGACAGAACCTAACCTCACTTAACCCTTTCCTCACCTAGCACTTTTCGATTAACCATTCCGATCAATTTAACCCTTTTGGCCCTTTCAATTCAACCCTTTGAAAAGTTAACCTTTTGAACACTTCCTGGGCCAGAACCATACTGATATTACTTCAGATGTATTAAAAAGTGCAAAAGAGAATTTATTATTTAAGCTTTAACATGTGTTTACCTAACAAATCTTTTAATTCCATGATAAGAAATTGAACTACTTTCTCTCCATCGTTACCAACTTTAATGGACGCATGCCATTTAGTGCGCCCGTTAAAATATATGCAGGTAGGCTCAATTACTTTTTCTAAGGTTAGTTTCAAAAGTGTCACTCTTATCGTGAACAACCTTTATAAAGTATTTGGGAGGTCGCTAGGATAATATTATGTGGCAATTTCTGGCCGAGACTTAATTTCATTTTGATGGTGCATTTCGTATCCCTTCCATTAATTTTTTTTAAAGTAAACTTTCGGCCAGAACCGAAAACGTGTACCAAACGCCACTTGAAAATAAATGCAAATAAGAGCATAAGACAGTGTAAAGCAGGAGAAAAAAAATTGTAAACGTTTTAACCACAGAAGGATTGAAGTTAATGCATTTGAGCTTTAACATTACTCATGCGCTTGTTCACGATAATGATTGGTACAGGCCAACGTAATTGTCTTCCAATACTTCAAATTGTTCTTAACTCAACAACCACGAAATATTTAAAATGATGATGGCTTCTTTTTTTTGCAAGTTCGGAAACCAGAATAAAGAATACACTTTTGCCTACTTTATACGTACTGCAATTAACATAGGGAACCGAGCTGGACTTACTTTGGCCCGTTTATAGTCTCTTGCGATTCTTCTAGTTGACTGCATGTTCAGTGCGGGATGAAATTATACTATGGACGTGGTTATAGGCTGTTCACGGTAAACTGAACACTTTTGAAAGCCCTGCTTAAGATCTAATTGTACAACACGCTGTGTGTTATTCTGCCTTATTAACATTGCCATGAGTCTCGTCACTTTATTCATGTGTCGCGCAGGTGAAATTGTGAAATTATTAGAAAAGTAAATGTTTCGCAAATCTGCTCATTTTTACAACATCGATGCATTAAAAATTACCCAACACTTTTCATTCGACGTTAAGATATGAAACTGCTTTCTCTCCATCAAAACTAATTTTACTGGGCGCTTATCACTCAGTTCGCCCTTTAAAAAATATTCCGGTAGGGACAGTAACTTTTTTTTTAAGGTTAAATTCAAAAGTGCTCACACTGAGAAAAGGGTTTCGTTGAAACAAACAAAGTTTGTTTAGCGCAACCAAATTAATTTGATTTTCTTATTTGGCTGTGCCGCAAACAAAAATTTGGTTGATACGACGAAACATTTGTTTGACTCGCCGTACAGTAAACAGTTGGAAAAAATAAATAAATAAATAAAATAAAATAAAAAAAAAATAAAATAAAAAAATAAAAAATAAAGCCAACCGTTATTCGAAACTAGACCACCTGTGCTCGAGCGCAAACGCCTTAGAAACCTCAGCTAAACTGGCTGCTGATACAGTACGAACGTTTTTTAAAAATACTTAACCCGTTCAGCCACGAATTAATTTACAAGCTGAAGTGTTGCACTTGTGCCAATCGTGCTTCTGAAACCAATGAACAACGTACGTAATGACCATCCACAAAAAAGACGAGTAGAAACTTCAACAAATCAAATTTCTCACACGGGAGGAGCTCAAAACACCAACCAAGGATTCCTCGTTGTGTACCGTGCCGTTCATAAATATCTTTCATGTGCAACATGTCTTCGATCCTGGACACGGGGACTGAACGGGTTAAAATCAAAATACTCGACATCGTGCGCAAATAAATATTTCAAATTTTACAGCTTTACTATAGTTTCCTGTTGAGCTTGTTTTATTAGGATGTTCATACCATTATTAGGCATCATTAAATTGATGGACAAACACTGTCACACTCCTAATCTTCACAGAAGATGCAAACAAACCCTCGATCTGTATTTTCGAACGGAAGCAATCAAATAAGTGGCCCAACAAAGTCTAAAGACAAGATATTTGGTTCATACTCGTAGCCTAATTATTTCTGCTCAAGAAAGAGGGTTTGTTAATTCAAACGTGTATTTTGTTAGATGAACAAAATTAAAGGCTGTTCGCGATAAAGTGAGCACTTTTGAAATCAACCTCTGAAAAATGTTACTGCCCCAACCTGCGTATATTACAACGGGATCACTGAGTGACATGCGCGCAGTAAAGTTGGTAACGATGGAGGGAAAATAGTTCCAGATATAGCGCCGAATAAAAAATGTTAGGAAACCATCTGCGATAATTTAAATCATTTCTTTCGAAGTGTAAAAATGAGCAGAATTGTCAATTATATACTTTTCTAATAGTTTCACAGATTCATTTGACCGACGCATGAATAAAGTGATGAGGCCCATGGCGATGTTAATTTTACTTAACGCGGAAGAGTACACATTGTGCATACAAGTAGAGCTTGAGCAGGGCTTTCAAAACTGCTCAGTTTATCGATAAGAGCCTGTAAATTTTTGTTACTTTACAAGCTTTGTTTACTCAACGAAATATTTTGTTGGGGAAAGTAAATAAATTTTCGGCCGTGTAAAAACAGACATTTTTTCTGGCTCTTCTCTCAGTGTACTTTATCGCGAACAACCTTTAATTGCATGTATTATTTGTACAGAAAAGTTCATTCTATTGGCTTTATCGTATTCTGGACCTACTTTCTCACGCCGCAACGAGTAGGGAACGTGTGATCGATTCCGAAGCTGGAGGGGGGGGGGGGGTACACTCAGCGGGGGTTGCGCACCCCTTAGATTCTATTTCAAAAGGCTAGCCCGGGTTTAAGTCACGGCTCTTCTGTCTTTGCGCCTTTTGTAATACATGATGTTTGCTCTGCCTCGTACAACCCCGAGCGTACAGCTCTCGCTCGCCCCTTTCGCGTGGTTTGCAATAGCAATGGTATAGTCCATTCACGGTAAATTCCAACTTTTCTGAAAGCCTGCTGAAGTTCTACTTCTAGGATATTCCTCCGCCTCATGCAAAAAAAAAAAAAAAACTTGCCTAAGTCTAGAAAATTACACCATAGTGACCACGCACCGCATTCGCGCGCACTCCGTTAAATAATATTTTGCATAAGAATTATTTCTAACTCGGCATTACAAACACAAATATTTCCTCCCTTGTTTCAATAATTTCACTGATATTATCCTAAGTATAGATTAAATATTATAATTTATAGATACACGACTAAATGGGGTGATTTCTCACAGGTTTAATCCAAAAAGTGTAAAGAAGCCGCGATAGGACTATATTAAACATGCTTGTGTGTTTCAAGATCTCCAACTCTGATCACGGCTCTTCGTGTATTTGTGTTCCGGCTGCGCTATGCTGGCGTATCACTGCCTATGGTCAAAAGTGGTGACGTTCTTCAAAAATTTTTGTTTCTCCTTTTCATCATTTTTTAAAATATAAATCCCATTAAGTAGCACTTTGCTACTTTCATTGTTTGCTCAACACACTTTTTATTTTTAATAAGGATGGAATTGGAACGATTGTCACTCGCAATTGTTTAAATATCCAATACTATACAGAAATAGCATTTTCCAAGTTTTACATTACATAAATGGATATAGGGCTTAGCCGTTGCGTTTGTGTACTAATAAAAAATTGTTCTAAGAAGTGGCGCGCGGAGAGTGTGATATGTAAATTAATGGTTGTACGGAAGACAGTATTTCTTGTTTTATGCACACAATGATACGATTGGATTGGAAAGGGCTTATTAACGTTCAGCAACAACTACATCCTTACCACCTCCAAACGGTAGTATTTCTTGTTTTATGCACACAATGATACGATTGGATTGGAGAGGGCTTATTAACGTTCAGCAACAACTACATCCTTACCACCTCCAAAGGGTACAGTCTTTACACCCAGCCGATTTTGCACCACGAGTTAACTTCTGCACGTGGTTCTTTCACCGCTGCACCGACCCGCCTCTTTGACTTGAAATGGTTGTAGCTCAGAAACGGTAAATTTCCGGACATGGGTTCCTATTCAAAAGATCGTTTACACAAAGTTTACGCAAGTACAAAACGCTTGTGACATACAATAATAATTAGGAAACAACCAAACACGTCATACATATGATGATTTCTCGAAGGACTGATTCAAAAAGTGCGAAGAATCCGCGAATAGACTATAACATCCTACTGCTACAGATCTAATTTGCGAGAATTCGGCTTCCTGGGAATGCACATAGCTTTCTTAGGAGGTCCCGTAGCAATGCTTTATTACTAAAAGCTGTTCAAGATAAAGTGAGCACTTTTGCTATCAACCATAGAAAAAAGTCACTGCTCCAACATACATATATTTTAGGGGGCGCACTGCGTGACATGTGTCCAGTAAAGTTGGTAACGTAGGAGGGAAAGTAGTTCCATATTTTAACGTCGAATAAAAAGTTTTAGGCAACCATTTGTAATAACGTAAATTATTTCTTTAGCTTTGTTTTTTTTTATGCAGCAAAGAGTAAAAATGAGATTTGTAAAATATTTACTTATCTAATTATTTTGCAGTTTCACTCGACCGACGCATGAATAAAGTGATAAGGCCCATATCAATGTTAATTTTACATAATGCGGAAGAATACACAATAGGCATACAAGTAGCTAGATCTTAAGCAGGACTATCACATATGCATAATATTTCTCCAGCTAATATTACCCAGTACGTTTGAAAGCCCTGCTTAAGATCTATATGTATGCGCATTATGTCTTCCGCGTAATGTAAAATTAACACCGCAAAGGGCATCATTAATTTATTCATACGTTGGTCAAATAAAACTGTGAAATTTATAGAAAAGGAAATATATTACAAATCAAATAATGTTTACACACAATTGCAATAAAAAAAAACAAAAGCTAAAGAAATAATATAAGTCATCACAAATGGTTGCCTAACACTTTTAATTCAACGTTAAGACATATAACTACTTTCCCTTCATCGTTACCAACTTTACTGGACGCATGCTGCTCGGTGCACCGTTAAAATACACACAGGCAGGGGCAGTTACTTTTTTTCTACGGTTGATTTCAAAAGTGCTCACTTTATTGTGTACAGCCTTTATATGTCCTATCGCCATAATAAAATCATACTGTTAAATTAACACAACATTTATTGTATTTAAGTTAAAATACACCAGGCAGTGGCCTGTGGTGAACTGTTGCAAGCTAAGCTGGCATTAGCTGTGTGCTGTACCCTCTTATTGCTAGATCACACTCCCGCCACTACGACAGCTGACGCCACAGGACGTGTGTAACGGATCGTTGCTGCTCGTTTGTGAGTGGTCGGAATACATCCAGTTTCCCCTAGGCTGCACGGTGGTTACTGGATCCTCCTGCGTGCACCGAGAATGTACAGCAGTGAGCAAGCACCAGCTTACCTTGCAACACTTCGCCACACGCCACTACATCCAGGTTACCGCGGGGAGGTCGGTAGGATCAAGTGACATGTCTCAGACGTTGATTTCTCAAGTGCCAAATTAACACGTCGAGGTCTGCACACATTTACTGGCACTTAAGACAAATTAGAAGTGAGTCACCTATACCCACTACTGCAGGAAATCCGGTTCCGTTGGTGTCTGTGTTAGAACTCGCCATCGTCCTATTGATGCACATCACACAGGACACTATCCTGTACTTTACAGGGTTCATTATTGGTCGGCCATCAACCAATGGAGAGTCGAGCTGATACTGACCCAACCAAATGTCCTTTATCGTGTAAAAGGATTTCGAATCAATCATGTCACTTTGAGTGGCTATAAAAAATATATCATGTCGTTAATAGAGACCTGAAAAATTCGGGGATTCATTTTGGGACAAGCTAGAATTCAAAACACATGTATTTATATAACTTTAGCCATTGGTCCACGGAGAACGGAGGCCCAATCGTAGCCTTCCACTGTGACAGCAGACAACCAATGTGTGGCTAATATCGGCATATTTGTACATACCACTGTAGAGTCTAGCCTGCAGGTCATTGAACTCACGAATTTTTCAGGTCTCTAGTCGTTAGCAATACAATTGTTACTGCGCTGTCGTGTCGAACACTAGCCAAACAAAAATTGCACATACAGGCGAGTTTTGTTCTGAACAACTAAGCAATTTTCAAATTAGCTTTGCTCGAGCTACATTCGAACCTAGTCTGCAAAGCGTTAACAACGAGCCTGCGACAAGCAGGACGACAACTACTGAAGGTCGACACGACACGACACTCACCCGACGGCGTCGAATTGGAGGAGACGACCTGGGAGGGCGGCAGGCTGTGGCTGGCGGCGGACGGGGGTGGCGTGGGCGTGGCTGACGCCTCGAGGGTGGGCAGCACGGCGGGCGCCTTGCCCGGGTTGGGGGCGACGCCGGAGGCGGCGTGTACGTGGTGGTGAGACGAGATGAGCGGCCCGCGGGCTGGTAGTACCCTGCAACACCTACCACACACACATCCTCGTCAGCTATACGCACTCCCTCCCAAACACCGCCGCCAATAACAACAACAACACTTCATGCATGCATGTGACTAACATGACGAATAGTAAAAATACACAAATGTAAATAAAACAAAGAACGCTTAAGCCAGCAAAATATAGAAATAATGATACACACTAATTAAAATGTACGACCATGTCACACTTAACGGCACTGCCTACCGACTGGCAGCTACGAAATTTTAAAGATAGGCGTTTCAAACAAAATGTATTCTGCACGAATTTCCTGGGATAAGATACCTACGAGCGTATATTTTCAATATAGATAGGCAGCACGTACTTTTTTGCAAAATATAAATTTGTTACAATCTTTGCAAACAATGTTAACAACCGTTTTGCGATGTAATACCACAAGAGTTGGTTATAACATAACCCCTTTCCCAACACGAAAAACAAATAACGATCCCCTCCTCTTTTAAAAAAATAATATCATCGGTAAATACGCGTCCCATGTATAACCAACCCCCCTCCCCCACAAAGTAAGCCTTCGGAGACCAGTAATTAACACTTAGTAATTATCATTTTACAATCCCCTCTCCTTCCCCTCTAGGAGCTGTAAGATAGTGTCTAAAAGTATTGTTACATATATTTGTTTTCAGAAAGAAACTTCATAATATTTAAATAATTAATAATGGGTTCGGTTGATTACTGTTATGAAATATAAATTGAGTCGTATATGACAAAGTCTTAAATTTTATGAAGTAATTAAGGAAGTGCTGATTATTGTAGATAACGAAATTTCCGCTTATCCCTCCCAGCAGATTGAACGGGAAACTGAAAAAGCCATTCGGAATATCGCAAAGTATCCCAGTTTTTGCACGAGCAATGTCTAAGAAGCGAACCTCACGTGACAATTTTTGGCCGGGAAAGAGCAATCTTCACCGACAAACATAGTTTGAAAATACACCATAATATGCCAGCAAATGCAATTTCTTTAAAATATAAAACATTATACACACTTAAAAACTGTCCAGCAAAATTCGCACAAGTGCTTTCATCTCTCATCTTCAGAATATTGGTATTAAAAAAAAAATAAGAAACAATAAATGTGTGTGTAAAGTGAATGATCATTCAAACACAAAACCGCATCAGAAATGTTGCTGTGCATTCAACCAAACTATAAAAGTGAAAAATACTACCCTAAAAGATAATGTCCACACAAACTCATTATTTCTACCCCAAATACAAAATAAACAGTTGCATCATGACGTCACAAAATGAGAGCCAATCACAAACGATGTTTCATCCCCATCGTAGTTACGAACTATCAGATCTATATGGTAGGAACACGACCAGTCGTGTTGGTGCAACACTCGTACACTGTAACTCGGATACAACTGAAGGTCATGTTTGAACCAAGACCTTAGGATCTCGGTTCACAGCAGTTATCGGTGCAACCGGGAATAGGTAATAAAAGGCTGTTCACGATCAAGTGAGCACTTTAGAATTGAACGTTAGAAAATGTCACTGCCCCTGCATACATATATTTTAACGGGCGCAGTGAGTGAAGTTTGCGCAGTAAAGTTGGTAACGATGGATGGAAAACAGTTCCATATTTTAACGTCGAATAAAAAGTGTTAGGTAACTATTTGTGATAACTTAAAATTATTTCTTTCTCTTTGGTTTTTTTTTAATGCATCGAAGTTTAAAAATGAGCAGATTTGTACAGTTTTTACTTTCTTAATAACTTGACAGTTTAATTTGACCGACGCATGAATATAGTGACGAGGCCCATGGCAATGTTAATTATACATAAGGCTTACTTTCATACACAACGTAGATCTTAAGCAGGGCTTTCAAAAGTGCTCTCCTTACCGTGAACAGCCTATAATTAGAGATAATGGTTTATCGCGCGAGAAAAGTTGACTGTTTGCTAGGATTCAACGTACTGTACACATAAGTTTTTTTTTTTTTTTTTCCTTATTGGCTGTCATGCATGTCTGAAGATACCATCCCATTTCACTGGGGCCAATGAGGATTCTGATACTATAAGGCAGAACGTTCGTGATTGGTCTGCGAAAAACTTAGCCAAGTCAAGACCTTGTTCATCCAATCGTGAAAGAATAACTGGTTAGTGTATTAATAGAAGATATGTTGACCGAAACAATTTTCGCGATTTTCCATCATCTCTGCCCAAAATTAACGGTAGAGGTGCGAGAGAACTCAAAATATAGTACGCGTGGCAAGAGGCCGTTTCCAGCCGTTGTCGTGAATGGCAGAAGCGACGCTGTGGTTGGCTCGTTGGTACCTTGGTGGAAGGCGCCGTGCCGTAGCACAGGATTGTTCGGGCGGAGGGGAGGTAACGCAGGCGGTGGAGCTGGTAAGGGCTGGGAGGGGGCAAGACGAAGTACCGGGGGAGGGGAGGGAATCAAAATGCAGTTAGTCCGGTGTCACTTCCGCGTCACGTGAGTAGCGTCAGCGGAGTGGAACAGCACGCAGGACGGCGTACTGCCCGAGCAGGTCATACTGCCCCGCGCATTTTTTTTTTCTCTATCTAATCTTACAGCGGTTGATATCTATCTCCCCCCCCCCCCTTTTTTTAATTTTCAATAAAGTTCAAATGCGAAAACATTATTTGCGCAATTTTGATGGAGGGAACGTAGGGGAGGTCTCTCCCGGAGCGCCTGCCGCTGGGAGGGAGGGAAATCACGTCACTGGCACTATCAAGTACCGGACTGATAACTTCTCTTTCTACTACCGCAATGCGCGACTTGCGGTTTATTTTCCGACAGTTAATACGCACGCGCGGAGCAGCTCTCGCCCAACCGATAACGCGTGTCAAAAAGTAATCCAGATAGTTCAACGACCCTACAGTATTTTGAAACCTGTCTTGAAATAAGTTCGCGAAATCTCACTACTCCTAGTTGTAATCCATTCACGGTTACTTCACGCTTTTCTGTGCTAATGTTCTACTTCCAAAATATTCCTCCGCCTCGTGAAAACTAAGCTTAACTAAGTCTAGAAAATTGCACGAAAGGTCAGCGCACTGAATTCGTGCACACTCAGTTGTAATGATATTTTTACACGAGAACTATTTATTCCTAGCCGTTACCAACAAACATGTTTTCTCACTGTTTTTATTTATATTGCGTATCTATAAACGAAGCATTATAATGTATATATATAAAATATAAATAACTCTTCAGTTTAGCAAAAAAAAAAAAACTTTTATGATCACAAGTAGGTATAAAACGCCTGTGATACATGGCAAAATTTGGAAATAACTAAACATGTCATACCTAGGATGATTTTTCAAAGGTATGATTCAAAATGTGTGAAGAAACTGTGAATAGATTATAGCAGTCCGGGCATATTTTCTGTACGTTTGTTGTTTATGCGTTTACGCGTATCTCAGAAAATAAATGTCCTGAGAATACGACTTAAAAAATTGTGATAATGGTTATAAATCGCGCTTTTAGAGGTTTCCTGTGCAGTTTACTTAATAGGTGGGAGAAAATATAACTGTACAGTCTTAGTTTAATTTACGGGCATTCATCGCATGTAATAAAATCCCACTGTTACAGATCTCTTTAGCACAGGGAAGAGTAACAGCGGAAGCACTGCACGCAGGTTCAGTGCCTTGAGCATAGGGGCGACGGGACGTTGGTCGCGCGTGTTATTGTCGTCCGTATCGCTGTGTCTGCCTACGGCGCCAAACGGTGTGCAGGTCTCATAGTCCATTCACAATTACTTCCAACTTTTCTGAAGCCCTGCCAAAGTTCTACTTCCAGGATATTCATCCGCCTCATGCAAAGAAAGCTTAACTCAGCCTGGAAAATGACACTAACGGACAAATTGCATTCGTGCGCACTCGGTGCAATAATATTTTGTATAAGAACTATTTCTTACGAGGCATTGTCAACAAACCTATTTCTCTCTCTTTTATTCATATTAATCAAAACTGAAATACTATGTTTATAGATAAAATAAAATAAATAGATAAATTTACCAGAAAAAAAAAGCTATTTTTAATGCTAGCAAAAGTATAAAACTCGCTTGTGATACCTAACTTTTGTTAAAAATAGGCTTAAAATTTATATTAAAAGTTTATTTCAAAATTAAAAACTTATTTACTTTATTAAAATATGTCAATTTATATATTTCATCTTCACATTATATTCGTTAGCCATTTATTAATTTAAGACGAGCTTTGTTTAATATACTGAGATTAAAATCGCCCTACAATAAAATATCGCACTTTCCACATAACCTCTGTTTGATTCTCGACAAAACGGCTGCTTGACTTCGACTTAAAATTTCAACTTTTCGATATCGTAAAGTCAAGAGTGCTTGACTTCACCTTTGACAGTTCCATGTTGTCAAGCTCCATAAGAAACAACATGCCCGGAAAGTCAAATCGTAAAGTCAAATGTTAAAGGTTATCAATAGTGTAAGAGCCTTTAAGCGCCGGCCCACACCTCTCAATATGTCTACCGAGTGGCCTGCAATGTGGGATAGGTGTGGCGTATTTGAGATCGCTGAGCGCAGGACACGCCGCGTCTCCAGTACGTCTTCGGAGGGGAGCTCGCTGTTCGCGGAAACAGGTTCCACGGCCGGCGGCCTCGCTCTTCCTGGTTCCACAGCCTATAGGGACATAGTCCATTCCCAATTGGATGTGATTTTCTCGGAGCCCTGCTAGATATCTACTTGCAGGCCCGTTTCGTATCCTTCCGCCCAATGTAAACAGACATTGTCATGTGACTGCCATGTAACATCTGTCAAACTCGATGTTTACATGCAATTGTGTGTGTATACGTGTTTGTATACTTTCGCTACACCTAACAATAAACATTGAAATGCGACTTCTACTTTTATACCTGTCAAATGCGTTGTTTACTGTTTACAGCTTTTCAAAGAATTCTGTCTTAGGTCTATTTCAAAAACCATTTCGTACGAATATTCACAGTTTAGGCCTATGACATTATTTAGGTCAGCATTATGACGTTTTAAAAATGCCTGAATTGATGACAGTTCTTACGGTTATTTTATATAAAACATATTTGTTTTCCACGACATAGCTCAATACATGTAATGCACGTTAGTATTTTGCCGCGACTGTGTTTAACACTGTTACAACTGCGAGGTAAAGGGCTGTACTTATAATCCTTTTGTTATTGATATGTGTTGGGTTATTTATTTAAAAGGACGGCCTCAGTTCGAATAACGAAGGAATAGCCAGTCCTACGAAAAAGCGACATTAAAATCAAGCACGCAACCTGTGTCGCTCATTTTTTAGTTATAGAAAGTTAAAATATAGCAGTGAACATGCACACAAATAAGCCTACCGTAACTTTTATTCCGCTCATATTTATATGTATTGCTACTTACTGTGTATTAGGTTTATTGAAATTTATTGGGACTGGGCTTGTTAATTACGTTGGGATTGGTGGTAAATCACGTTACACGTCTGTGTTTCAAACACGTAGGGCAAAGGTACAGCGTTGTGATAAATAGACGTGGATGTAAATAAATAACTTCGCCATAAAAACAGTTCACATTTACAACATATAAATAGTTGATATCAAAATATTTGAAATAACGCACACACAGGGCCAACGTATCGACCACGATGCACAAAGGCACGTCATTTCATAGACGCAATGATTAACGAAACACACTTCACAGTATATTTATTACTGCCGTGGAAACACAGATTTATCACAACATTGTAACTTGCCTAGGTAGGTTTAATAAAAACAACGTCTACAAACATGATGTGGTAATTTGAAGTATTTTTCGAAGTATAATATACTCTTCGTTTGGTACAACAGCAACATGACATGTCACGGCTCGCCACGTCTGCCAAATTCACTTTGTTTCTGCCCCGCCATCGTATCTAAATATATTAAAATAAGTATTCAAACATTAAAATCTCTTTTCAGTTGAAAATTACACATTCAAAAATCATTATTTTGCTGTAGTATGAAATATGCTAAAATTGAAAACATGTACAATTATTACCGCATACTAACGAAGTGAAACTTCCCGAGTGTGAAAGAGAGAGAGAGAGAGAGAGAGAGAGAGAGAGAGAGAGAGAGAGAGAGAGAGAGAGAGAGAGAGAGCGCCAAGCCTCGGTCAGCAGACAGTTGCTACAAAGTTGCTCTTGTTCGATAAAACAACACTGTACCATTACGGCCTACTCACAATATTTTCCACTGTTATTTTAAACTATAAAAAATTAAATATGTTGCCATCGGGGCTACCTAATTATTTAAATATTTCAATAGGCTCCGTTTAATTTACAAATAGTATACTAAAACACCAGGTTAAAATAATATTTTAATCGTGAACTATTTCTTACCGCCCGTTGCCAACACGTCGCTGCTCTTGCTGTTGTTAATTCATATTTAAAAAGAAATAAATATTACAAGTTATAGAAGATATTAAGGTAAAGTTTCATTTATTCAATAATACATTACTCTAAAGTTAACCACAGTGTTATATATTTGTGGAATACATTTTATTGAAAAAACAGGTTGACATGTTATGCCTGTAGTGTTTTTTCAAAGATTGATTTTCATAATCGGGAATGGACTATAGGGACACAGCGAGATCGACCGACCTGCTAGGAGAATGGGCCACTTAGTAGGGAGGGGTCGCAGTGATGTCGCCTTACACGTCTTACATATTCTACACACATGCCTAGACACTTCCCATGCTAAGAGTACTCCAGCTAACAGTCAGGTTTTATTTCTCCTGCACCTATGGGTTCCAGCCTCTCCTATCATATACACAGATATGGGCTGTTCACCGTAAAGTGAGTGCACTTTTGAGGCCCTAGTTACTTTTTCCTTTCAGCCATTTTTTGACCTTTAACCCACATATTCAATAAATACTGCAATGTAATTAGTAAGCACAGTGCGTATATTCCACCTGACTCGGAAGTTAACGTCTAAGGCTCAAATAAAATATATTTATTGCTCACTTTCCCGTGAATAGCCGATAGGTACATGTACATGAATTACGTTATATTAAATAATATGCCAAACACAGTATACACTATACACAGTATATCTATAAATTACGCAACAAATAATATATTATGTTATATACAACATATTTATAATATAAAACGTATACTAAGTATATATTATATAGTATATTACATAAAACATACATCATTATTATACATCATAACTTATATTCAGTATATATTGTGCACTGCATTTAACATGCATAGCACACACATAACCAATATAATGTATAATACATGCACACATACACAATGTATGAACACAAAAACCGAACTCAGCTGATTAACACATTGTCCACTGTTTACACATTAAGAGAGAACCAGTTTTTTTGTGATTAGTTACCAGATCTACTATGAGAAATACAGTCAATGTTTACTTTAGAATACATGCGGTTGTGTGTACAGGTTTCAGCAAACAATAATACCATATGTAGGCCCTACTAATAGAGTAATGGCGAATTTACGCAAGCAATCCTAAGAGTGGTTGCGTCGTGTACACTGAATTTTATATACACAGGAAATATATAAATAAGATACTTTAAGAAATTCCGGCCCATAAGCTACAGGGAATACTGTAAAAACGACATAAGTTAGTCATCCTAGTTCCACGATCGGGGAAGAATTTTAGACGATAAAATTTAGTACCGAAGTTAGTTTTAAAGTTAAAAATTTGGTCTAAGAAACCGACATTCGGCGGAGTTCCGCTTATTTAGATCGCCATTATAAAGACCATAGTTTCGAGCTTGGCATAAGCCTCAACACATCGACATTATAATGCGTATCAAATCTTACGCCTCATTATGTTGTTTCGCAAGCTATTTGTGAGATAACACGGCACACCAAATTCTTGACGTGAATATGTCTTTAAATTTGCAACCATAGTGGGAGGCAATCCAGAAAAACTGATGATAATAAAATCGGGGGATACAGTTTGGCATTACAGCTCCGAATCTTATCAACTATATGCAAAATTCAATTACACTACTCGATTGCCAAAGGATCAAAGAATATGTTACGTTGAGAGAGGACTGAGAAGCATCATGGGGGGGGGGGGGGGCTTCAATTTTGAGTTCGTTTCGCCGCGTCTCATAACTTCCGCGTAGGGCTAAGAGAAGCTACGACGGCCATTTACGTTTCAATCGACAGCTCTCGTCAAGATCGATCGATTGCGTGTGTAAAAACATTTGTGTGGCGTGGTTATTGGGAAAATTGTATGAGTTTAATGTTAAGAAATTAACAAAACTTAACACAATGTCGGCCTATACTCTTCAAAAAGCCAAGTCGAAATACAGAAATCGTATACGGCTGGAAAGAGCATCTTAAAAGTGATCCAGCAATACAATAAAACCCCCATATGATCGAGTGAAGAAGTGCCGAGGAAAAAAAAAAAAAAAAACACACACACACACACACACGGCGTTCTAGCGCGTCAACATAGACGTATTCAAGCAAAACAAACGGCCGTGTCCTCAACACAGCTAAACCTCATTAATATAATTACTATGCAAGTCTGTTTCAAGAAGTTACGTGATTGATGCAGGTAAGCATTGGTTCAGCGTCACTATTCTGTAAAATTTATAAATGGTATTTATATTTTCCACCATCTCTACCTATCGCTAGGAAACTTCAGTTGTTTTATAAAGGCTGAAAGGTTGTGTGCGTGTTCCGGTAACCACGGGTCGAAGCTTAGGAAGAAAATCAGGCGGAAAAAAAAAGGGGGGGGGGGACGGGGACATACAAAGATGGGTGTAAGGGGAGAAAGGGCAGCTCCCCGGTCAAGCCACTTTCAACAACCCCCGAAAATAAATCCGGAGTTGGAGCAAGCCCCCCCATCACTGTTTGCACAAAGTGCGGCTTTATACGACCCGGCACTTGAAGATGGCTTCGCTTGGCTTAGAATTTAGCTAATTCCTCCGAGACGCAAGTTAGCATCCCCGGGGAAACCTCGAATACCCCGCTCGTGCATCCGTTGTGGTAAGACAATTTTCTCCACCACATAGCAAAGAAGATGGGTAAAAGATGTTCTCCCCCACCCCCCCATAAGTTAGTTGCACCAAAACGCTGCATCGTATATATAAATCATAACAGAAACCATATTTAGGTAGGCCTTTGAACGTAGCTTTTCCCGGCTGACGAATATGATTGCAAACATTATTTACCAATAGTGTTTCGTTGCGTTCTGTTAGTGGTTACTTCACACTTTTTGGATCTAACCTTTGAAAACCACTCCATGTATAAGGTACATGGTTATTTCCTAAATATACTACATATCACGAGCGATCTGTTAACGTAAAAATACCTTATTTTGGTTAAATTATGCTTTTCCTTATAATTATCTACAAATTATAATATTTCACTCATAATTAATAATAATTGAACAGTGAGAAAACAGGTGTGTTGGTAATGCCTAGTAAGAAATAGTTCGTATGCAAAATATTATTACACTGAGTGCGCATGAATGTGGTGCGTTGTAACTTTGATGTTTTTTCTATACTTCGTTAAGCTTTGTTTTCAATAGGCGGAAGGATATCCTGGAAGTTGAACTTTAGCAGGGCTTCAGAAAAGTTGGAAATAACCGTAAATTGACTATAGTGCTCCATACCCATTCGATACTTTCGTATATTTTTTATCCGTTGCCCCTTTCGTTGGTTACTGCTAACTGTGCATTATATGATATGTAAGTATCTGTGAGCATTTTCTAATTCTGTTCCACCGAATTCCTCACAAAATATTCCCTGCCGTATTCAATACTTGACTAAATGTTTCTAAAATTATATGTAACACACTCGTGTTTGTTGAACTGATACTAAATGTTCTGACAGTTCGGTAGTGTACTCGTTTACAGTATCTGTTACAACTGGGTACCAGATACTAAGTAACCAGTAAATACTCTGTGACCCAACTCCAGATTAGATGGCATGCTACGGAGCACGTGGTGAAATGCCTGCAGGCTATAAATTTCAATTTAACGAACAGTAAGATTATTCTATGCTAACTGAGGTATTAAACGCCTGTGATACATGGCATATTTAGGAAATAACTAAATACGTCGTGGATGGGGTGATTTTTCAAAGGTTTGATTCAAAAAGTGTGAAGAAATCACGAATCCTAATAGTGAAATTCTTACACCAAACACGATAGTCGCGACTCCTAAAATTACACATTGTTATCGCCCGTAAGAGTTAAAAGAGACCGGCACATCTGAAGGGACAGTTAAGGCCAGAGGAAAAATGCACACTTCTCACACAATGGAAAACTCTAGCATTTGACTTTACGTTTCTCTTCCTCTGACGAAACCACCAATACACAATACAATATTGTAAAGTCAGAGTTCAGACAATTGAACGTCAGTTCTCAGTTTTGTAAAAAAATATGTGTATCTTACTATGTAAATAATTATGATAATATCCA
Source organism: Dryococelus australis (assembly GCA_029891345.1). Lineage (NCBI taxonomy): Eukaryota > Metazoa > Arthropoda > Insecta > Phasmatodea > Phasmatidae > Dryococelus > Dryococelus australis. Next base: position 35,351,904 of record CM057004.1, read on the forward strand.
GGAATGCACTGCATGTACCTTTTTTTTTTTTAATAGGCTTGAAATTTATATTAAAAGTTTATTTAAAAACAAAATCTCATTGCTTCCCTTTATTAAAATATGTCATCTCGTATATTTCCTCTTCACAATATTCCCATTTGTCATTTATTTAATTTAAAAAGAACTCTGTTTAACATACTGAGATTAAAATCGTACTACAATAAAATAACGCATTGTCCATCTAACCTGTCAGATTCTCGGCAAAATGGCTGCTTGACCGACATTAAATTTCAACTTTTCGAAATCGTTAAGTCAAGAGAGCTTGACTTTACCTTTGACAGTTCAATTGTGTCAATCGCCATAAGAAACAACATGTCGTAAAGCAAACGTAAAGTCAAATGGCAAATTCAAATGTTAAACCCCCAGAGAAATCCCGCCGACCAGCGGAATCCGGGACGATTCCCACTTGCGAAAATCCGGCAGTGATCCGGCCGGGGATTGAACCCGGTTCGCATTGGTGGGAGCAGAGCAGGCTAACCGCTCAGCCACCGATTTCAGCATTGACTGTTGTGGTGTATCAGTAATTTCACTTCTTTTTCTAGCCAGAAAAAAATTATAGTACTAAAGTTAAATTATGTAAAATAATAGTAATCGAATAATTATTTTCGTAGATTTTATGCAGACAATATGTCCCACAACAGAAATTTCAGAGGCATATAATGTTAAACCTTATATACAAATGTGTCATTTATTTTAGACTCTGCACTGTGGCAGTGTTTGCACTATCATTTCGTTTCGAACTGGTTCTATGCTTCACAAAAAAATGTGTTAAACTAATATTTTCTGGAGCACAAATTTGTTCATAAGATGTACTTAAATGTCACAGATTATCAGCACCCACATGGCACATACGCGACTTAGTACACTCCAATCCTCTCATAATTACGTTTTTTTAACTACCTAGAAATTGTTATATTGTACGCAAAGAGCGTCATGACACTATACCTGCCCCGCTTCCAGGGCAGTTCCAACGACAGCTTTGGCAGCTGTGATTTATCCTGCACGCGGAGTAATATAAATCAGTCCTGAGTTATTGGCGAGAAAGCTCACACAAATGAAAGCATCTCGCAGAGGTAAACTTTCTCGGAAAATGGCGGAAGGTACGCGGTGGATACGAGCCGATGTTACATTTCACTCAAGAAACCGCACAACGGTACCTATAACCAACTATGCTTGAAAAAAGCAAATAAAAAAATAATTAACTACCTATTAAATATTTCGATATCCCAAGCAAATACCCCTGCCAGCCCCTTAGCTACACGCTCCGGTCAGCGATACAACTTGAGGTTGTAGCATTGCAATATGATATAATTTATATATTCGGGAATTACTTTATTTGGTATATATTTCTGTGTAGAGGATATTAATTCGTTTAATATTTAGAAGAGTAAAATACACCTTAAACATGCGGCATGGGGGCAGGCGGCGCTCGATACTGAAACCAGACTCCGCCAAAGCACGCTCTGGCGTACGTACCTGGAACTTAACTTTACTGCAGCACATCTGAAATGCACTTTTTTTTAATACTAAACTACTTTACGTGAATTGTTTCTATGTACTTATCAACGAAAAGAAAATACGTTTGAGGTACAAAGACATCTTTCACGCTTATTGCAAACACTATTTCCGAGCTCTCCAACATAGGTAAAAGCTTACCTTTTCACACTGCCTGATCGCAAAATTTACTGGTCGGAAACACTCAAACCTTGTGTAGGGACACGTACTGAACTTTGCTACAGATATGGATTAGTAAAGTGATAGGGTCGCCGCTTAAAGTCCCATAGTTCCCGCTGTACAACGTGTACACTGCATGCCATTTCAGAACCTTGCACGTAGAGGCACCGAGGCGTTAGGAACGCGGGTCTGTGTCGCCTTAATAGCTTTTTCGCTTCTGTGCCTCGAGATGGCTAAAACCGGACTCTCAAGGCGAAGCGATGCCTAGGGATATTGAGAACATATCGACACATCGAAATGGCGATATATCGATATAAATCGTCGAAATATTTAAATTATATTTTATCGGAATTAATATCTTTTCCAGGTGTCCGAAATAAATATTCTTTAAATGCTCTTTGAATAAGCTACGTTTTGAATAAAACAATTGATTTAAAACATTATTATCGTTACAATAGCAACATGCACCAAAAACCAGCACCACATATGCAATGCATCGTGTCCTCAGTATATAGGCCTAATATTCTAAGAAATGACACACTTGTCAAATCCTTTAATACATAAAATATCGCATTCCTACGTAACGAAATTCAATATTTTTCTTTCGATATATAGTTTCGGTAAACGATACTTATAAATTATCAATATAAATAATATATACACTTTTTTCCGATATCAACATCCCTAGCGATGCCAAACCACGCGGCTTGCTCTGACTGCCACCGGATTCCCGAGTCGACGGAACCGTCACGGGCGATGGCAGCGCGGGGTCAAGCAACAAACGGGACGGTGGCAGTGATGCAGAGGAAGAGGAAGGGGGGGGGGGGTGGCAAAGGAGCCAGGAATCGAGACCATAGACTAAAGATGAAGTAGACCGGTCTCGCTGTCTGCGCACAACCAGTCACCGTGTCCCAACACTGACCTGTTGTTCTGCCAACACCTGTAGCGAAAACGGCATGGTTTGGATTTTAGGTTAGAAAACTGGTTTGTAAACAAATGCTTTGAGATTTATGTATACTTCCTCTAAACAATTTGTAATGCAGTTTGATTACATTCCAATTTGCAAAAGCATTTTATTTATATAATAGTACTTGTCATTTAAAAATTAAGGTATAAACAAACACTTTCATTACTGTTTATTATGTGACTTTGACAGTTGTATGTAAATATTGGGTACATGCGCAGGAGACGAATAAGCGGTCTACCTCATCCTTAGTCTGATTGAGACATTTTCCTCATCCTCTTCCCAGACAGAGGTTCTGGCGAGGAGTAAATTTTTACGGCGGAATCGGCGTCGTTTACGGGCCGGCTTTTACGAGGGAGGACACGGGGGAGTTAGCCGCTGCGGTCGGGCAGTAAATCCGCCGTCATTCGGAAGTGTGAAGGAGGGCGGGGTAAAGGAGGCGAGGGTGGGTGGTTCAGGTTTTTCACGCGTCATTTGGCGGGGTGTCGCCGGAACAAAAGCCTCCGCTGCTGCCGCTGTAGACCAGCAAGGGGCCGAGTCTGGCGCGTGGCAGCACACGACAAACAAGCCAGCCCTCAAGCCGCTAACGACTTCCTCTTCGCAAGAGGCTGCGGTCACCACAGAAGGCACCGCGAAGGCCAACAAAAGACACGAGAGAAGAGAAAAGGAACCGAGAGTGAGCACGGCGCTATTTACGGAGGATCAGTCACCACCATGTTGGATTTATAGAATTTTCGCCTCGATCTATGTCACAGATGTATTTTATTTCAGACATCGACAGAGCTCTGCACATTTGATAAATTCGGCATAAATTCGACGTTTCTCCACAACTGTTTCTAGTGTAGTTACTGTACTTATTTCTTTCTTGCCGGCAGTCACTAGTCAACAATTAATAAGGACAACGAAGCTGTTAGAATTTGACTAACCTTGAGGGGGGGGGCATTATATATGTTTTTTTCGTGCGAAAAATTTCGATGAACATTCTCAAAATAGAAATTATGGCAAAATTAGATAAATCCAGTATGGCAGGGACTTGCACGTGTTAAAAAAAAAGGCGACTTTCCTATGTATGTCAAATACACGTCACTATTAGATGACAGTGCAGAGAAGGCCTACAAGTGGAGTGGAGAAATTTGGGCGCTGATTGTGGGCGATGCGAGGCGAGTATGGAGCGACGACGGAATGCGAAGGGGAGGGAAACAGGAGATCCCCCAAGAAAACCCCCGCCCAGCCAGCAACATCGCCCGGCACGGGTTCCCTCGCGCGAAAATCCCCGGCAGTGACCCACCCTGTCGGGAATCGAACTCAGGCAATGCAGAGCACAAGACGCGTTTTGTTGCCAAACGGATACCAAAGACGTTGCGCTATGTTGAAAGAATAATTATACTCTGTTTCACAGAACTTCAATAAAATTTGACAGACGCTGTGGCCAACCTACACGGCATGTAAACAGTAAACGCCCCCATTCCCAATGTACTGTGCCAGCTGATGGTTGTTGCAGGATGCGTGTTATTATGTTGGCGCTCTTGGCGATGATTGTAAAAGAAAATAGTACTCGGAATTAAAAATTATAATGTGGAAAATTAATTATAGTTTATGGTTAATATTACGCTCATAGACTAATACACAATTTTTCTGAGTTATAGAGTAAGGACATTAAAAACATTTAGAAATATTATGGTAGAGCATGTGAACATCACGGTTATGTGAAAGGTCTCCACCAATCTCCGTTGAGTCTGTTGTCTATGGCCTCCACCCGCCCGGTGAAAAGCCGTTGGTTGTTGCCATTATGCTCTCTGCTCTCTTCCGTCATAATTTGTCCTTGCTGGTGATGTCGGAATGCAGTTAATTAACTGCGTAGTTCATTAAGAGAAGTTCGTCATAGCTGCCTTTTTACGGCAGTTTCCTCAGTGAAATGAATTATCGACACGTCTCTGCCGCTTTGTAAAATCAGTTTGTTGTGTGCTGTGGTACGCCATTTTCTGTGGACATCGGGAAGCGGGAGCGAAAAATTATTTTCGTTGTAAAGTTTGAATTTGTTTATTTCAAGAAATGTTAAGTGTTTTGTTAATTGCGTAAGTCAGAAAATAAATTATTTCGTATCAGTAGCCGACAAGTGATTTTAGTGAAAATCATCCAAAGGTTAGCACGTGTTTAGGAATAACGAAGTGAACAGTAAGTTTGTGTGTTTTGTAAAAAATGTTTTCTTAAATTGTTGTTAGAATATTTGAAATGTATTTGGACTCTGATTGAAACTAACGAATTTTACGTAGAAGCTAAATTTGCTTAACATGTTTACAATGTGCATTTCGCACATCGGTATCAACAGTGGCGAATTTATTGTGTTTTGTTATTGAGGGAGGTTTTCAAATGTACGTGGCCTAAATAAGCGCCCTTTTAATTTAGTCCTTTATATAAAAAAATGCAATTAATTTTATCTGTTGAGCATTTCTCGCATCGGTACAAACAGCGACACATTTGTCGCATTTAGTTTTTTTTTCGATTAAGTTAAAACTTTTGCGTTAGGCCTATAGTAAATTGAATGCTATTTCCGTACGAATAAAATTTTCCACTGCATCATCAAAACAATTCCAGTTCCAATCGCCACTCTCATAAGAAGAACCATAAAAAAAATCACGTCTCACGAAAGACGATAAACTATAGATCCCCACCCCACCAATAACATAAAACAGAACCTTAACTAGTATATTATGTGATCATAACAAAAATAAAACATTTAGGAATGGCAACCAGTTATAGTAGCCTAATTACTGGACAGAAGTTGTCAGTCTTTCAACTTGCCATTGGATTCGTAGTTTGTTTACAAATATCGTTTTCTTCACCGACAGAACAGCTGCGATGGAGGGATACATGGTGGCAGCACTTCTTTTCGAGAACTGTCAAAATTTATTGAAGTTATATGAAACAGAGTATACATACAGGTAAGAAATAAGCAGCAAAAATTAACATACTGTAGACTAATGTATTAACACAAAATTGATTTGTTAGTTCCGCACTGCGATCAATTAGTGAGACGTACTATGTTAAAATTTTCTTTAAGCGGAGTGAAGAATCAATGTGCAATAATGAATCATATTTAGAGGGCACATGTCACCCTACAGATAGTTTGACGGGGACACTTGGAGACTGTATTTTTAATAGCGTCTCCACTTATCACCCGGTAAGAAATACCATAGAAGGAACGTTGTGATTTAATAATATCTCCATGTTCAGGGACAAGTTTCATAACTCACACAAGGGGTGTGTAATTATATCCATAGGCACGTGACGTGTTTATCGAGATTTTTTTGTAAGGCACGGCACAAGAACTTCCCGAACTATACCAAATTGCTACAGCTCCATTGCCTTAATCTGTTGAATGCCGGTACAGACACGATCAGTAGCGAAGCAACGAATTACAGGAAAAGCACATAGCAATGCATTACAATGAATGTTATGACTTGTAAAACACTAAAATGCAAGTCGTCGCGAAAATTCCATAGTTTCAAGACTGCGGGGATTACTCGATCGATGGCCCTTACGGCAGTATCGCCGTGGCGATACTCTTGACAGTTCCTACCTTATCAACAGAACAGAACTGAACAGATTAAAAATGCCACCAGTACCCTGCTAAAGGCCATTACTGGTCGCAGTTATGGAAATAAAATAAAAAATTTAAACTTATATTTGTTGAAATATAAAATTTGTTCAGACATAACATGTTAAGTTACGATATTTAAAACGATATTATAAAAAATTTTAAACTTATATTTGTCGAAATATAAAATTTGTTCAGACATAACATGTTAAGTTACGATATTCTAAAAAAAAAAAAGAAGAAAAAAACCACTTCGATTTATAAAATAAACGTCAAATGTTAAAATCGGTCCTTCCCCGGACACGGTAAAGTGAGCACTTTTGAGGTCCTGGTTACTATTTTCTTTTGTCACTTTTGATCCTTTAACCTCCTTTTTCAAATAAATATAGCCAAGTAATAAACACAATGCGTACATTCGACCACACTCGGAAGTTAACGTCTGAGGCTAACATAAATATATTTATCGATTATTATTCCAAATGAGAGGGTTTTCAAAAGTGCTCACTGTACCGTGAATAGCCTATACCCTAACGTATTCCCTAAGCGGAGACAGAGGGATGGTGTTATTCGTTTGAGGTGTCCGTGTTATGCTGTGTTGACGTCTGTGTTGTGTTGTATTGGTGTCAGTGTTGTGTTGTTAATACTGATGTTATGTTGTTGTGTTGGTGTTATTCCATTATGTGTCGTTGAGGTGTTGTGTACAATTATTTGCCTTGTTTATAATGTGTTGTTATTTTATTATGTGTTGTTGAGGTGTTGTGTACAATTATTTGCCTTGTTTATAATGTGTTATTTCATTATGTGTTATTGAGGTGTCGCGTACAATTATTTGCCTTGTTTACTATGAGTTGTTATTTCATCATGTGTCGCTGATGTGTCGTGTACAATTATTTGCCTTGTTTATTATGTGTTGTTATTTCATATGTGTTGTTGAGGCGTTGTGTACAATTATTTGCCTTGTTTATTATGTGTTGTTGTTTCATCATGTGTCGTTGAGGTGTTGTGTGGAATTATTTACCTTGTTTATTATGTGTTGTTAGTTCATGATGTGTTGTGTATAATTATTTGCCTGTTTATAATGTGTTCGTTATTTCATTATGTGTTGTCGAGGTGTACAATTATTTACCTTACCCACAGCGATACCTGCGCCAACTCAACAAGAGACCAGGAAGCGCCATCCAACAGGCCGACACACTGCATCTCAACTGGCACGCACGCCACTTATAGTCCCCTACGCGCTGCCGCCAAACCATCTCCCTGCCACCCCGCACGTACGCCAACCAGGGAACCCCACCACCACCACCTGTTGAACGTATACAGGGGGTGTGGCGTAGAGCGCGCGCTCGAGATACGCAGTGACTACTCTCCGCGTCCCAACAGCATTATCGATAAAGACTGTTCACGATCAAGTGAGCACTTATGAAATAAACCTTAGACAAAAGTCACTGCCCCTACCTGGGTATATCTTAACGGACGCGCCGAGTGGCATGTGTCCAGTAAAATAGGTAACGATGGAGGAGAAAGTAGTTCGTTACATTAACGACGAACAAAAAGTGTTAGGTAACCATTAGTCATAAATTCAATAATTTCTATTGCTTTCTGTATTTTTTTAATGCACCAACGTGTAAAAATTAGCAGATTTGTACAATATTTACTTGTCTAGTAATTCCGCAGTTTCACTTGACCGAAGCATGAATAAATTGATGAGGCCCATGGCAATGTTAATTTTACATAAGGCGAAAGATCGCACAACGTGTATACAAGAAGTAGATCTTAAGGAGGACATTGAAAAGAGTTCATTTTACCGTGAATAGCCTGTACAAGTGTGCATACGTGGATGAAACTTGCACGTCGAAGGGCGGAAATAAAAAAAGTGTGCCGTCGAGCAGGCGTGTGGAGGCCTACTGCATCAATAACCACGCAGGATTACGCGTTTAAGTAATTATTTTTGTCTGCCACTTGAGAATGGAGAACTTTACTAATGTGTCACTATTTAATAACTTTAGGAGGTTTAATAAAGACAGTACTAATACTTTATAATATAGGAGTTTCTAAATATTTCAATTTTTACTCGAAGCCAAAATACTAGAGCACGCCCCACAATACGTCAGCCGAAAGTGGAACAGAACAAGTTTGACACTGAGGTGCCGGGAGGTATGGAGGACTCCTAAGGCCCAGCTGTCTCTTTTGCAGAAATTCTTCGTTTTTCGTGTCATCAATTAAGATTCATAGTATTTACTGACATTGTACGATTTTACAAAATGTACATTTTAAGAGTTATTTTATATTTTCGTGGGTAATTTTAACTGTGGGTTAGCTCATGTTGTAAAAAGTCGAGAACATGTTTATATGTTATCCAAAAGTTTCTACTTTTTTGCAGAGCAGTAAATAACACACAATAATAATTAGATAAAGGCTGTTCACGATAAAGTGAGCACTTTAGAAATTAACTTTAGAAAAAAGGCACTGCCCCTGCATGCATAACTTTTAACGGATGCACTGAGTGACATTCGCCCAGTAAAGTTGGTAACGATGCAGGGAAAGTAGTTCCATATCCTAACGTCAGATAAGAAGTGTTAGGTAACCATTTCTGATAACTAAAATTAATTATTTCGCTTACTGTCTTTTTAATGGACCGAAGTGTAAAAATGAGCAGATTTGCGAAGTATTTACTTTCTTAATAATTTTACAGTTCCATTTGACCGACGCATAGAGTGATGAGGCCCATAGCAATGTCAATTTTACATAATGCAGAGGAATACACAACGTGTATACAAGTAGATCTCAAGCAGGGCTTTCAAAAGTGTTCATTTTATTGTCAACAGCCTATACAAATCATTTAACAAATAGTAAATGATACATTTTTCTATAATCAAATATTTATAATAATACCTCAAACTGAAATTATGGAATGAAAACAACGAATTTCTACAAAAGGTGCGAAGCCGAGCAGGTCTTGAAGCCGATGAGAGTCCAACTAGAGGTAAGTATGGAGCAGAGCCGGAATGTAAGGGCGGGGTAAACGGGAGATCCCTGGGGAAACTCGCCGACCAACTGCATCGTCCAGCATGATGCCCACAAGAGAAGTGGAATATATTTTCGTGGGGCTCAACACCTCAGGTCTTCAGCGAGGCGAAGATGAAGCAGTGATGGAAATGCAGTGGTGAAGGAAACGAGAGTACCCCGAGAAGACCCCTTGGCAACGTCCGCTACATTTCCTTCATTGCGAAAGTCCAAGGTTGGCCGCGCGCGCCGGTTCGCAGTGCTGGGACACAAGCGGTAGGCAACGAGTTCGATTATTTCTGATTCTACCATAATAAGTAAATTAATGTTTCCGGTATGCACGTAAATATTTTTCACTACGAAGATAATTTAGGTTTAACTTACGAATCACTTGCTCTTGTAGGAAAACAGAAACTATTAATACAAATCATTTCTGTATGTCCAATATATCCGAGTTAGCACATCGTGATTGTAGAATTGAACACTTACACTCTGCACTCTTCGAGAAATTGAGAACTAATTACTGTCAAACAATAAACGGAGGAAACTCGAAAGAAGAATTACTTTAAATAAAGAGCGCCAAATCAAATATGACAGGGGTTGGACGCATAACGATGTACGGACAAAAAAAGTTCCGGTGTAAAAATAAAATGTAAAACGATGAATTTAAGAGGACGAAGCAGCTGAGATCCACAGGTTGGTAATAAATGAGGGCGAATCAAACGACGAACGAAACTTACAGGGCGATGTGGAACGTCGTAAAAGGCGAATATTAATGAATACAAAGAATGCCACACGAAAACAGAGGGAAGACTTTAACAGTGGATCTGATATTTAAATACTCCATGAATGAAGGGCTTTTTGTTCCCCCCCCCCCATCGGACTTAATCACACGCGATTTGTACAAGAGTTAGGCACACTTGTTATGCGTGGCTACATTGAGGATTCGCCATTTTAGACATCTAAACTCATCATATAGAACTGGTAGATGTGACAGCAGTATAAATGGCAGCACCCACAATAATATATATATATATATATATATATATATATATATATATATATATATATATATATATATATATATATATACACACACACCTCGTGTCTGGTCACAATTCACTATTTCTGGCACTTGTAAGTACATGGCAGAGGTTACATTTTTTTTTAAACCTACACTTAGTAACGCATTTGTTGGCACGTAATTACTAAAGCCTTAATGGACTTACGTCGATTTGCTTAGGGGACACTTGGGTAAGGAATAATATTCGGGGAAGTTTAAATTCTTTATTAACGCCTCCGCTATAAACTGGCAGGATAACTAAGCTACTACAATAAAACGTAACTTAAACCTAAGAAATGACACATATCCATATTCTTAACTATGATTAAAACCAAGAAGCCCTCACATCGTGATATGGCATTCCAATCCAACCACACCAAGAATATCGGTTCGGCAAAAATTATATATATATATATATATATATATATATATATATATATATATATATATATATATATATATATATATATATATATTCAAAATATTGGTACCTCAATAGTTCCGACTAGCGACACAAATAATAATGAAACTACCCAACCAAGGATTGTTTATTTTATTTAGCTTCAATGGGACCGCGGAGGTGTAGGGGTCAGACAACTCTCCTACTAGTACGGCGAACCGGGTTCGATTCCCGTCGTGATCAAACCCGGGCTTCGTCCCTTGAAAAAATGTGGCGAAAGTTGTCACTCGTCGGCGGATTTTCTCGGGGCATTCCGTTCCAGTCGCCACCGTCGGCAACAAAGACATCAGCTGCTAGACGCCACCCAAATTTTTTAACTCGCTTCTTCTACCATTTGACTTTAATAGTAAGTTTGCAATACGATGATATGTAGGAATGTCGTACACTGGGGATTACATTAAACCAGTAAAATAATCTGTAATCCTAACGATAAACTTAAATGTCTCTTAACGTTGACAAGGAGGAAAAACCAGTTAAGAAATGTCAGTCATGGCGCATTGATCCAAAAAATAATAAAACATTTAGGCCTACTTTTGATAAAGACTGTTCACGACAAAGTGAGCACTTTTGAAATCAACCTCAGAAAAAAAAAAAAGCACTCCCCATGCCTGCATATACTTCAACGGGCGTACTGAGTGACATTAGCACGGTAAAGTTGCTAACGATAGAAGATAGAATGTAATTCCATATCCTAACATCGAACAAAAAGTGTTAGGTAACCATTTGTGATAAATCAAATTATTTATTTCGCTTGTTTTTTTTATGCACCCGTGTGTAAAAATTAGCAGATTTATAAAATGTTTCCTTTTCTAATAATTTCACAGTATCACTTGACCGACGCATAAATAATGAGATGAAGCCTATGACAATGTTAATTTTACATAAGGAGGAAGAATACACGTAGTGCGTACGAGTAGATCTTAAGCAGGGCTTTCGAAAGTGTTCATTTTAACGTGAACAGCCTACACCTTTAATACCCACAATTCCCCACAACATCCCTTTGATCCCTTCGTGAATAATTGTGCGCAAATTTGTAATACCAGTGGATTCGCTTCGCAATTATTTTTAACCTTCAACTCAAGTGAGAGAAAAAAAAAAGAACTAATTCAACGTAACTTATTTTCTTCTGCTACTACTACGTGTATGTATACGAACAACAGTGTCTAGCATACGGCGGCAGTAAGAAGCGAGCGGCATTTTAAAATGGTTTTAAACATTTGAATGAAGAAAATGTACAATGTATGTATGACACGTAACGGAGACGTCGCCCAAGCTTTTCGCTGAGGGGCTACTTGAGGGGGGCACTACAGCACCCCTACACTCTAAGAAATTATTCGGAAATTTACCATACCAGTGTATACGCTTAGTGGGAGAACGGGAATGGTAATTTTTTCTCTCAATCCATTCATTGTAGCGTTCCAGCATTTGCTCTCAGGAAACAGTCAAATGCGTAGGGAAATTCTCAATCGTGTATAGTAGCAACGCAAAAGATTCCTATTTCTGCAGCTTGATGTTTTGTATTGTTATAGACTGTTCATGACAGAATGAGCACTTTCGAAATCCCCGCAGCTTAAAATCTACCACTACACACGTTGTCGATCAATTGAAACTGTGAAATTACAACTAAAAAAAAAACCTCATTTTTACAATTAGACGCATTAAAAAAAGAACAGAAAGCGAAGGAAACAATTTCCCTCCATAGTTACCAACTTTACTGGGCCCATGTCACTCAGTGCGCAAGTTAATGTATGTGCAGGCAGGGGCAGTGACTTTTTTCTAAGGTTGATTTCCAAAGTGCTCACTTTATCGTGAACAGCCTATACCATACAATGTATAGGCCTAGGTTAAAAACTTACACTACCGTTTTGGAAGTTTACCAGAAAATTTCTACAGTGTATACTTGGATTCAACAGCGATACAACGATGTTACGACTTCCGATTCCTTTTTTAAAGGGACCAAGTAAGCCAGGGGCACTTGGCATGCGAGTTCTAACCCATGGCTTACGATTATAGTGATCTCCGATACAACTCACTAGTAACTCAGAATCTTGCACCAGAAACGTGAAACTTTTAACAACTTCATCCACCGTGTACGCCATTATAGTCAAGTACAAGAAATAATCGCTACGACGCACGGGGAAAGGCGAATATGAATCTTGGTTTTCTTCCCGTTTCGTGATGGAGATAACATGAAAACTCAGCTTAAAAAAAAAAAAAAAACGACACCATAAAACCGGGAAAATGAAAAGAGTTGCAGCAACGCTCGAGGTATATCGTACGTAAGGAGAAATCCCGGTGCTAACTTCGGTAATAAAACTATTCTACTTCTACAAACTATGACCAGGATGGCTAAGCAGCATCCTTATAGAAAATTCCCTGACTTTTCCAGGTATCCTGCAACATGTCCCTGACCGACGTAAGCGGCAAATATTTAAAATATTTGAATGTTTTTCCAAAAAATAAATCCTAATTTTTTTAATGGGTAAAAATAACACCGCCTTCATTTATGCATGTTTTCCTATGCAAACAAAAAAAATTTAGTACGAAGACGGCAAATGGAAAAAGGCGACATGTCAAATACTAGCGTTCTCATAACCAGTCACGATACAAAAACAAGATACAATACAACGTATCAATTCAATGAGAACCGCTGAAAGGGTATGAATTATTTTTGAAATTTTTAAATATGTACTTGCAAAATCTTACACTTACATCTATAAATACATTTTCCACAATTCCAATGCTTGCTGCATTAACAAGCCAAATAAACGAGACAAGAAAATATATGTAATAATAGTTGCGCTTAAACATACAACAAAATTGTCCCCAGGCTCGTGAATCTTTCTATAAAGGTGAAACAAACCAATATTAATTTTCTTGTTAAATACATTTTTAACTATTTTATCTAATTTCCCTGACCTCACACAAATTTCCCTGACATTTACCTGAATTTTCTAGAAAAGTAATGTCCCTGACTTTTCCATGTTTTCCGTGTTTTCCCTGATGCCAGCCACTCTGATGACCTGAAAGCAAGTTGACAAAAGCATGTTCTCTTCTACTAATCGTGAGAAGCATAGCACAAAAAAACAAGCTAGGATCTACACTAATGGATATTACTTGACGTTTAATAAGAGTCTTTGATTGATGGAGTTCTCTCTTTAGAAATTTTACGGGTTAGGAAATAAAACGGTACTAAGCGAAGGGGGGAGGGGAGAGGGATATCTGGCGAAACTCAAATTGAGGTTTCTCAGCCTTTCATTGACTTTTTAGGTGTGAACTTAAGCATTTTCTAAATGGCAAACATTCTCAACAGGAAGTGGCAAGAGGAAGAAATTGATTAATTGTACATGAATACTTTCAAAGGTTAGTGCATTAAATTTGGGCGGAATTTATACACGCTCAAACGCGACGTATTTCCAACTCCCCTTCCCCCTTTTTTCGCCAGAGCAGAAAAATAAAAACTTGGTTCACGACGTAAGAAAATAACACTAAAATTCATAAAGCTGCCCCCGAGTCACAGTCTCAGGTCGACACGGTCTAGAGTGAAGTAACATCTCGATTGCCACGCCCAGAGTCACGCTTTTTATCATCCCAATACTGTCCCAACACTGAACTGCTTCTGCCAACACATAGAACGAAAACGGCATGGTTTGTATTTTAGGTTACAAATTTGATTAATATACAAGTGCTCTGAGATGTTTTTATACTTAAATTAACCAATTTGTAATTCAGTTAGATTAAATTCAAATTAGTAAAAGTATTTTATTCATATTATAGTGCTTGTCATTTAAAAAATTTAGATATAAACGAACACTTTCATCACTGTTGACCATGTGACTTTGACAGTTGTGTTCCTTTGTGGTAGGGCAATGTTGGGTACATGTGCAGAGACAAATAAGCGGTCTACCTCACCTTTAGCCAATGCTACATTACCAAAACTTCGCCGCCCAAAGCGCGACAAGCGGCCGCTATGGACGTGGCCCAAGGCCGCCAACTGCACAGAGGGGGGGAAAAAAAAGGCCGTTCGGCGCAAGAAAAGAAAACAGACGCACGTGACCATGCGCGGGCGAATCTCGAGATGACCTTGCCTCGCTTCCTGAGATAACAGTTTCTCCGGCCTTGTTTTGCGGCAGGCTCGGAGGCAACTTTCCAATTATAACCTCGCCCTTGGCCAGTAAACCATTGTTGTCCCCGCAGTGTCCACAAACGATGAACTTTTCCCCCCCTATTTCAGCCGCGGTGGCTGAGCTGTTAGCCCACTCGCCTCCCACCAAGGCGAACCGACTTCAATCCCCGGCCGGGTCACCGGATTTTCGCACGTGGGAATCCTGCCGGACGATGCCGTTGGTCGGCGGGTTTACTCGGGGATCTCCCAAGTCCCCCGCCCTTTCATTCCGGCACCGCTCCATACTCACCTCAATCACCCTCATCAGCTCTAAAAAAAGACCTCGCTTTTAAGAGGCACACAAACCTCTTCACTCACTTCACTCATTCTTACAGGGAATTGGCTTATTCCAATGGGACAATGCAAAGTGTTTATATTAAATAATTTAATGTTTTACGTACGCCTTAAAAGCGTTGCCACGAGAAAATTTGTTATTTTCTGCGTGTATCACATACTGTCCAACTATTTTTTTTTTTTTTTTTGACATTATCTGTAATTACTCTTTCCTAGCAAAAAAAAATTCTGCGCGTAATTTTTGCATAATTACATGTCAAAATCTATTTTTTTCTGTTTAGTAATGTAAAATCTAACTTATCTGCAGAAATGAGATGATTCACACTGAAATAATATGCCATGAGGTATTTCAAGACATATACAAATCGTGCAAGAAAATATTTTGCAAACAAAAAAATTATTGCATATTATTTAATTTGTGGCTACACCTAAATTTCTTATAAAATAATCATCGCTAAACATATCTTCAAATAAATTAAGTCGATACCTTTCAGTTGTCCTAGTTGAATTTTCTGCTTACATGTCATTTTAAAAAAAAATTTCAAAAAGTTTATCTGGTGAGAAATTAGTCACAGGTAACTTGTACAAGTTGGACAATTTGCGGTGAAAATATAAAATAACAAAGTAGTTCGTGGCCAAACACCCTTGAAAAGTTATGCATGCCTACAGCATGATGGAAGAAGATTAGTCACATTACGAAGAAAAGATCATTATGTGTACGTGTAATCTGATTTGTGTGTGTGTGTTTATTATGTCCAGTGTATAAATTTTATATAAGCCATTCGCGGTTACTTCGATCTTTTCTGAAGCCCTGCTGAAGTTCTACTTCCAAATTATTCCTCCGCCTCGTACAAACCAAGCTTAACGAAGTCTAGAAAATTACACCAAAGGACAACGCACCGAATTCGTAAGCACTCAGGTATAACAGTGCATTGTATAAGAACTATCGTAAGTACTCAGGTATAACAGTGTATTGTATAAGAACTATCGTAAGTACTCAGGTATAACAGTGTATTGTATAAGAACTATCGTAAGTACTCAGGTATAACAGTGTATTGTATAAGAACTATCGTAAGTACTCAGGTATAACAGTGTATTGTATAAGAACTATCGTAAGTACTCAGGTATAACAGTGTATTGTATAAGAACTATCGTAAGTACTCAGGTATAACAGTGTATTGTATAAGAACTATCGTAAGTACTCAGGTATAACAGTGTATTGTATAAGAACTATCGTAAGCACTCAGGTATAACAGTGTATTGTATAAGAACTATCGTAAGCACTCAGGTATAACAGTGTATTGTATAAGAACTATCGTAAGTACTCAGGTATAACAGTGTATTGTATAAGAACTATCGTAAGTACTCAGGTATAACAGTGTATTGTATAAGAACTATCGTAAGTACTCAGGTATAACAGTGTATTGTATAAGAACTATCGTAAGCACTCAGGTATAACAGTGTATTGTATAAGAACTATCGTAAGCACTCAGGTATAACAGTGTATTGTATAAGAACTATCGTAAGCACTCAGGTATAACAGTGTATTGTATAAGAACTATCGTAAGCACTCAGGTATAACAGTGTATTGTATAAGAACTATCGTAAGTACTCAGGTATAACAGTGTATTGTATAAGAACTATCGTAAGTACTCAGGTATAACAGTGTATTGTATAAGAACTATCGTAAGTACTCAGGTATAACAGTGTATTGTATAAGAACTATCGTAAGTACTCAGGTATAACAGTGTATTGTATAAGAACTATCGTAAGCACTCAGGTATAACAGTGTATTGTATAAGAACTATCGTAAGTACTCAGGTATAACAGTGTATTGTATAAGAACTATCGTAAGTACTCAGGTATAACAGTGTATTGTATAAGAACTATCGTAAGCACTCAGGTATAACAGTGTATTGTATAAGAACTATCGTAAGCACTCAGGTATAACAGTGTATTGTATAAGAACTATCGTAAGTACTCAGGTATAACAGTGTATTGTATAAGAACTATCGTAAGCACTCAGGTATAACAGTGTATTGTATAAGAACTATCGTAAGCACTCAGGTATAACAGTGTATTGTATAAGAACTATCGTAAGCACTCAGGTATAACAGTGTATTGTATAAGAACTATCGTAAGCACTCAGGTATAACAGTGTATTGTATAAGAACTATCGTAAGCACTCAGGTATAACAGTGTATTGTATAAGAACTATCGTAAGCACTCAGGTATAACAGTGTATTGTATAAGAACTATTTATCACTAGACGCTACCAAAACACATGTTTTCTCACTTTTTTTTATACATATTTATTAAAAAATGAAACGTAATTTATAAATAAAATATACGTGAAACTTCCATTTAAGGGAGTAACTAAACACGGCATACGTGGGGGATTTTTTTGAAAGATTTTATTAAAAAATGGCGAAGAAATCACGAAGACTATATACTGTAATTTGACTTGTCCGATATCTTTGTAAAGCTATGTATTGAAACAAAATCTTACGGGCGCAATAAAACAAACAAATAAGACCTTGAAACGCGCCAACTCTTCTAAAGCCCCTGCCACACTGACGAATTTTCACCTTCAAATATATTGGACAATAAAACTTCAGGACGAAACACGAACATTACATTTTTCCATTCAACCAATTGTATCAAACAATCTTGGAGATATTTCAAAATGAGTTGCACTGTCAAATTTTTTACGGAGGGGATCTAGCCAGGATTTTCATTTTAAAAACTATTTTCAAAATTGAGATATGGCTATTGTGTTTCCGCGCAGTCCACTACAGGAAGAACTGTAACGAGTGCTGTGATTTATTTCCACCTTTTCACTCGATTCAAATTTTATCTGTCCGATACATTTCCTGCACAATTAAATCTAATGCCTCTTGAGTTCCTAATATTATTGTGAATAAAATTATTCGAATAGCATTCATGCTGTTGTGGATGCCACTTACGAAAAACTTCTAAATAAAATAATTTATCTCCATAAGCTGATTTCGTTTCCAGCAATAATTGTTCAAAATTTAAAGTTTTGAGATGTCGGAAACATCATTTTCGGCGTGCACGATTCTGAATGGCTGGCCCGCCAAACATTATAAAAAGTTTAGAACCCAAAATGTTTAATGGGAACTAGAGCCATCAACATTTTTCAGACAAACATGGCACCAATAATAAAGTTTGGTGACGAGAAACATACCATTTTATTTGACCATCTTTTTTTGAAGCAATTTGACTGGAAAATTTGAAAGTGTGGCAGGTTTATGGCTGACTATTTCTCCTGTTGGCGACTCGCTCATAGTTTTATTGCACGCTGGCAAAGATGAAGGCATGATGCGTGTCTAAGACAACCCTGCAGAATCCGTGTAGAAAAACTTACTCCAAAAACATTTATTTTAGCCACTTTCATTCACGCCCTAAAAATAATCTAGAGTTGAAATGGGAAATTTAAACTTATCTTTGGGCATAAAACAACAAGGCGGAAACCTTAAGCTATTGCGGTTTTATGCAATTAGCACTCATACTGTCTGTCTGCACTTGAATTTCCAGTAACACGTAATGCAGAGAGACCGCTTATTAATCTGTGTTTTTAAACAATTTAATTAATTTTCACATTCATTCCATAGTCCGTTTACATATTTCTAAACAACAGGTCGGGTATAAAGTATGCCAAACTTACTATAGGGCGTTCACGGTAAGTGAGCACTTTTTGAAGCTGTTTCATCACACATAATAAACAATAAATACTTTTCATTGTGGCCACGGACATTCGGTTTTGGGTATGGTGAATGTATACACCGTGTTTATTACTCATATGGCAGGGTTTACATTAACAAGTGGTGGAAGGATATAAATTGGGTGGAACATAAAAGTAACTAGGGCTTCAAAAGTGCTCACTTTACAGTGAACGACCTATACACTGCACACTTGCACACAAGACCAGACAGGCACCATATGTTCCACACATTCTCACTTAGGGACCTCTCTAGTTACCATAGTAATATGCATACTATTATATTTTATACAGGTTACAAAATTGTATGTCAATATTGCGGGGAAACATTCCTCACATATGTAGGATGAAAAAAGGTTATATGAACATAGGACCACAAACGCTTCGTTTCGTTACTACAGCCAGTAGTACATAACGTACAGTGTATGGCCCGCGGGCTGGATCTTGTTACTGTGGAATGCCATCGCATCGTTCGTTTGCATGATATATACGACAGCTCACAGTACGACACCACGCCTCGAACAGTAGGAACTGTACAGGAATTAGTTACACATGTGTGAAAGCTTATCGTCGGCACTAGTGTCCACTTGGGGTTGCATACAAGTGCCTTTAAATGTACCCACACTGTTAAAAATTTCCGTATATTTACGAAAATGCATAGTGTGTGTGTGTGTGTATATATATATACACATAATTATCGTGTACATATGTATACATAATTATCGTATACATATGTATACATAATTATCGTGTGTGTGTATATATATATATATATATATATATATATATATATATATATATATATATATATATACACACACACACACACACACACACACACACACACGATACAAAATACGGAAAGTCTCCGTATTCCCTTTGGCTTCGAGTTACGGGGACGAACAATACCGATTCTACACGAAAATTTCTTCGCCACTGTAACAAGAAATTATCGTTTCTGCGGCAGTTAAGGTTATCCACGCGACTATAACGTATTCTTTCAAACATTAAAAAACTGTATCAGGCGTCTGTAACATTTGGCAACACTAATAATAAACTAAATTTAATAGAAACTGAATTTTTGCTTCTATCTTTCGAATGCAAATATAAATGTTATACCTCAATTTTCAAGTAAGAATTGCAGGTAAATGGATAGCGTAGAACACTGGTAATTCTTTGACTAGGGTTCAAACCTCGCGTAAGTACAAATTTTTTAATGCCACTTTTATACACAGTAGAACACCCACATAACGAAAATTAAAGACATTTTCATTATCTCTTTTTATTTTAAACGGAAAGTATGGAAATCTAACTTGGAAATTAACGGAGAGGTTCCGTGAAATTTACGAAAAGTCCGTTTCTGAAAATCAATGTGTCCGTAATTTTACGGAGAGTTTACGGACACTTCTGGATAAATTTTTAACTGCATTTTTCTGTAAAATGAAGGAATTTTTAACGGTGCACAAATAAAAGTCTAGTGGATTCAAATCAGGGCTCCTCGGGGGCTGTCCCTAATCCCCGGCCGTGTAACATTTACAACCAAGCATCTACTCTTTCTTACGTAACGGTATTCGCCCTGGAGCCGTGTAGGCAGGGCAGACATCTGGCACTGGTTAGTTTACGAGCACCGCGCAAGTGGTAAAAACCATGGAACTCCTGCCTTCTTACACAGTGTACGGAAAACACATAAACATTAAGGTCCCCGCCTGCATAGAGTCTTTTCCGCGTTTGAGACCAGGAAGTGCCGGAGCGATTAGGGCGACAATGCCACGCTCATCAAGTGCACCATCACCGCTAAGCGCAAGGCTCTGAACTGGCGTGCAGTGTTCTCGTCGCACTGCGTGTACCTATGGGACTTTCAGCGATGACCCTATCATTTTATTGAAGGAAAATCTGCAGGAAGGTTCAATGCAAGGTCCATGAGTATGTATGTGACACGTATATTTCGAGACACGGAGCCTTGAAAAGGCCGTTTTTTTGCAAATTTTGGAGTGCTCTGAAATGGTATTTCTAATGTACGTGACGTCTTGAAAGCACTCAAGAGCCCTAGTACGAAGTATGTGTTCTTATCGCCGTAGAACAGCGCGTTGGACGCATGTTTAATAGTTTCTTTAAAAAAAAAAAACGTGTATTTCGAAGACTGTACAACGCAGTTCAAGCACCATGTAGACGAGAGCCTTAAGACTATAAACACAAACTCAATTGTAACTGCCGACTTCCTTGCTTATTTACATCAGCGCCTTTATCTTCGAAGTACTTCGGTAATAAGAAACTCAAAGGGTACGAGTAAACACAACGAAACTACACTCTCAGTCTCATCTTCACGGGCCGCTGGTAAACTCGGCGTCGGTGTCAACCAGAAAATGGCCGTCTGACCGATTTCAGCTTCGCTTATGCGAAAACTGTCCACTGCGTGCGGCGTAACCTCACGAGTTTCAGTTTAACGTCGTCGCGTGTTAATTTCGAAAAAGGATGAAGAGTACGAGGTCGTAGATGGAACGGAACAATTTATTACTAGATTCTTGCTCAGAAAGACTTCAGATATACCAGAGATTAGCTCATAAGTCAAACTATTTACAACGAAAAAATTAATTACCTTTAAAAGGTGTGTATTTTGCGTATTTGCTCAAAGTGCGTGCTGGAATGTTGCACGTTTCGCTTTCGCTTGATGCTTATCCGAAATGGAATTGACTTAAATGATTTAGCCGTGCGGAGTTTTATTCCAGAGACAACGCGACATGTTTTGATAAAGCAGCGGATGGTCTCAAGTAGAAAAATAATACAAACTATATAATTAAACCAGTATGAAAAATAACTATTTTACACTTCTGTTCCAATCATTATTTACTATTACACGTTGTTAAAAAAAACTTCCCTGCATCTTGTATCCAGAATTGTTCGTAAACTCTCCGTAAAATTAGGGACACGTTGATATTCAAAACCGGCATTTCAGCAAATTTCAAAAAACTTTCCGAGAGTTCACGGAACGTTTTTCGTACTTCCAGTAATAAAAATAAATTTAAAAAAAAGCGTTATGGGGGTGTTCTATAGTGTATAAAAATATATTGAGAAAGTTATAATATGTTATACCTTAACGAGATTTGAACCCAGGTAAAAAAGTTATAACGGAAACTTTTCGTATTTTGTATTTACGGAGTGAGCTCCGTTTTCCATTACGGACTGCGTTTCCGTATATTTACACTACGTTTATATAAATATACGGAATTTCCACAAATATAAGAACTTTTTAACAGTGCATATTTCTTTCGAATACATTTCTTTGGCCGCATTGAAAAAATAGTTCTACGGCCATGTTAATAATTTTACACGAATACATCACATTCATAAAAAAAATTCCGTCGCTTGTAAAAATGTCGGCGAAAGTTCTTTACCAGGACTTACTGTTGGTTTTACTTTTATAATGCGTCTACAATGCAATAAACGCGCCCAACTACATTTACTCTGAAACCGTTATACGTATACGTAGTTAATCTCGAAATCTGGTACCCTCTACTATTTTATGGTGAAAATGAAGAGTCTGAAACGAAAATACAACATACTTTAGAGACAAACTCGCGCACGATATGTTATCAATAAGGAAACGTCCGATAAAATTGAAGAGTGATTATAAGATAAAAAAAAAAAAAAAAGCTATGCACGCAACTGTTTCTCGTCAAGTGAAAAGTAATTTCATACCCTCCAAGTTAACTGTCTGGATTTAACCCTTTTCCTTGACAAAGACCAGTTCGCACCAATCGCGAAATAATGGGCGACAGTTACGCACAAAAACGCCAAAGACGATGGACTTTCTGATTATATTGCGTGGTACCAAAGTAACGCCCTAAATTGGGTCATAATGGAGGTCTGCATGCAGAGAGGAGCTGCCAAGATGTGCGCCGGGTAGACAGTAAGTTACAAACATTCCGGTAACTCGCGACAAGCTAGAAAATCACATCCCAGAATAGACGAATCGAACTCGCGCCGCATTATTGGACTTCAGACGAAACTCGGGTTGGAATGTTGACACTAAGGTACCAAAATTGACATTGGTCGATCCGTATCAGCTGCTGAGCCGTATCAGCTGCTGACATCCACACAACCCATTGCTGTTGGTGCACTGTCGTTGGATTTTTATGAGCGGTTTCGATCCCATTTTCGACTCTTTCCTAAAATCCCTTTACTTCGCATACCTCCAAATTATCAACAAAAATGGGTACGAAGGAAGTGTTTGTTGTCTCGTCGACAGCGAGGTCATAACCGACGGAGCAATTTTCTCATAGAAGCCGCCACCATCCCAGCTTCCGCCCGGAGTGATTTCGGGAAAGCATGCAAAACCTGAATCAGGACGGCCGGAACGGGATTTGAACCCTTGAACCCAGGTCCTCTCCCGAACGCGAGTCCAAAAGTTTTCCATTGCGTCACCTCGCTCTCGGCCAACACAAATGCGAAACCCTGTAAACGATATGCATGTTTCACACACAAGCTGTGCGGGGAGAAGTAGGTCCTTTTCACTGACTACGGAGAGCGCTATCTTCATGCAGTTACTGATGATAAACGAACCTATAGGCTGTTCACAATAAACTGAGCACTTTTGAAAGTCCTGCTTAAGATCTAGGTACTTGTATGCACTTTGTGTATTCTTCCGCCTTATTTAAAATTAACATTGCCATGGGCCACATCACTTTATTCATTCATCGGTCAGGTGAAATCGTGAAGTTATTAGGAAAGAAAATATTTAAGAAATCTGCTCATTTTTTTCACTTCCATGCATTAAAAAAAAACACAAAGCGAAAAAAATTAATTAAGTTATCACACATCGTTATCTAACACGTTTTATTCTACGTTAAGATATGGAATTACTTTCCCTCTATCGTTGCCAACTTTACTGGGCGCATGTCACTCAGGGCCCGTTGAAATACGTGCAGGTAGAAGCAGTGGTTTTTTTCTAAGGTTGATTTCAATAGTGCTCACATTATCGCGAACAGTCTTTAGCAGGATGTCTCCGACGGATTTCGCACTCGGGCATACGCAGTACCGTACGCTAAAGGCCGTTCACGGTAAAGTGAGCACTTTTGAAAGCCCACTCACTTGGAATAACAGCGAATAAATATATTTTATTTTAGCCTCAGATGTTAATTTCCGAGTGCGGTGGAATATACACACTGTGTTAATTACTTACATGACAAAATTTATTTAAAAAGGTGGGTAAAGTATAAAACATGGCTGAAAGTAAAAAAAAAGTAACTAGGGTCTCAAACTGCTCACTTTACCGTGAACAATCTGTAATAGTATAATAAATAGTGTCAGAAAAAAAAATTATTTAGACTGGGGACAACAAAAGTAACAACAAACTTGGCTGATGACCACGGAACTAAAAACTGAAACTATACATAGTAAAGTCAGTTTATTTTTCCAATGGTTCAGTCCAATTATTTCTGAATTACTTCAGGCATTTCGCCGTAATTTTTCCTGCAGCACAGTAACCGACTTAAACATTTTTATCTCTCTCGTTTTAACATGAAAATGTTGGTAACCAGCAATCGATCGTTAGAGTGACCGTAGTTTACTTTTCCAACGGTCGCTGATTAGAATTCCGTGGTACCTGAAATACTTCATTAAGCACGGCGTTAAGAAAATTATCGGTTGTGTGTGTGTGTGTGTGTGTGTGTGTGTGTGTGTGTGTGTGTGTGTGTGTGTACCTGACTTCGTTTAGAGAACACGAACTCCCAAAGAGAGATTTCCTTTTTTATCGGCGGTGTACTGGCGACTCGCGAGTTTCACAAGTATATATGTTGTCCACGGTATGCAAAGATCATGAATTCTTCCGCCATGTGTGAAATAAGCACTGCCATGCACCTGATCACTTGGTCGCGTGCCAGGAAAGTGAAGCAGTAAAGATTATAGACAAAACTTAAAAGAATATTTCACAAAATTTCTACTTATTACAATTAATAGGCCTATGCATTAAACAATTAGAAAACACAACAGTAGAATGATTATGTATGTTTGGACACAAGGGCGTGGGGGCGCGGAGCGTCGGAACTGTACATACTCTGTCATTCCGGTCCCCTGGCGGTCATTTCCCCTCGAAATTTCCCTTTTTTCCCCTTAAAAAAGCACCGGTCACCCCAGTTGCAATAACGATCTCCCAAGAAGAACTTTTCAGACCATTCGGGGAGATTTGGGTGGGATCGTTTTCGAGAGCAGAGCAGTGGCGGTCATATTGGTTTTATAGGCATAGGGCAGGTCCTATGCCAAATTGATACAAAGTGTCCAGAGCCAGGAGTTAGACATAACCGTTAGCCATCTTGCCCACCATGTTGGATGTCGGTGACCTTGACATTGACATTTGACATTGACCCCAATGATATTTGACCTCCAAACCTAAAATTCTCAAAAAAAATCCCAAAAATGCCCAAAAAAATTTCCAAATATTTTATACAAATTTTTAAAAAATAATTTTTAAAAATTATAAAATCAAAATTCTAAATGTTTGGGCTTAGAGGTGACGAGGGACTGTAACCGACCCGCCACCATGTTATGATGTCACCCAACCACCATGTTGAACCCGGGTGACCTTGCCCTTGACCCAATGACCTTGACACTACAACAGTAACCTTGGATGACCTTTAAAATAGAAACTCGAGTAAATGGTAAAAATTTGATAAATTCATAAAAATCAGCGAGTATATTATAATACTGACTACTACTGACAAATTGAATTCAAGTGACCTTGACCTTTGACCTTAACCCGGTGGCTATTTATCTTTAACCCAAAAATTCGTCAAAACTTCCAAAAAAAATCTGAAGAATTATTTAAAAAATTAATAAAAATACTATAAGAAATTTTTTTAAATTATTTTATAAGAACTTATATTTCCAGATGGTCTCCCACAACACCAAGTCCAGCAGACAACTGACCCCCCTCCAATCAATCACACTGTATTAACATTCCCCTCTCCTTACCACTCACCTTTACTCATTCTGTAGAATGCACTCCACCCGCCATATTGTTTTTGTTTGTCATTTGCTTACATTTTCAACATCTAGGTGGCACTGATGACTCCGGCCAACATGATACATCTGGATAACCTTCACCTTGACTTCAAATTTGTGACCTTGACCCCGTGCGCACGACCTTGGATAACCTTGAACCAAAAAGGGAATTATAAAAACTTTTATAAAATCCTAATTTGGTAGTATTGGAATTGGTCGAAGGATCGACACGGATTGCGGAGGAGTATTGCTAAGGATTGGTGTGAATTGGTGTGCGAATTAGAGTGGGTAGCTTATTGCGGTACTGATTGAGGTGCCTGTAGTGCTGAATGTAGTGCGAGTGATGCCGATTGTGGTACGTAAGGTGCCGATTGCGGTGCGTGGTGGTGTCAGTGTGCCCGTTAAAACATATGCAGGTCGGGGCAGATACAATTTTCAGAGGTTGATCTCAATACGGTTCACTATGCCGTGAACAGCCTATACCTAACATTATTAATACAACATTAAGACTCGGACCTAAACTTTCCTTCCATCGTTACCAACTTCACTGGGCGCATCCTAATTAGCGTGTCCGTTGAAATACATGCAGGTAGGGACAGTGCCATTCTTCCAAAGATCGACTTCAAAAGTGCTTAGTTAACACTTTGAGGACGGCTCACTTTTACTAGAGTTAAATACAAGCTGGAAGTGAGTGAACGGTATCCACAACTGCCAGAAAACAATTTTCTATTGGTCTCTATTCTCACTTACCGTCGTCCGATTGGCCAACAATGTTTCAGGCTTTCATTATTGACCGGCTAATGACCAATGAAAGGCCGAGATAACCACGTTACAACGAAATGTTTTTTTCGTATATAAAATAATGCACAGTCGATCGTGTTAATTTGCGTAGTTGCACAAAACTGTGCGTTATATTTGCGGAAAATGGTCGCTTCGCATTTGTCAATAAATCCTGACAAAACAGCCGAATAACGTTGCTATGTTTTGACCAGTTTTGTTTCTTACAAGCAGAGAAATATTCATACTATTTTGACCGACCTGTACTCGGGCATAGTCTTAGAAGTGTTAACAGTCAACAGCATACACACACAAGGCAACGCACAGCTCCCCAGGACGTCATTAGCTCGCTAGTGGAGCGTGACGAGACCTCGAGAAACGTAAACAAGCCGTTTATACGCTGTTCACGACAAAGTGAGCACTTTTTAAGACCCTCCCAACAGACATTAACCACTAATAAATGTATCTTATTGCAGCCTCAGGCAAAAAATTTTGATGGTGGTGAAATAAATACACTGTGTTTATTGGTCACATTGGAATGTTTATATTAAGCAGCAGGAAGATGGAAATTGGATGAAAGGAGACATTTATAAGGGCCTTATAAAGTGCTCACTTTACCGAGAACAGCCCATATAAACGAGAATGGGTTAACCGTCGGGAGAGGCGGACGGTATTTATGAACCTGCGGGCAAGCGGTTCCGTCGCAAATGCCAAGGAAAAAGGAACGAGACGGTCTTTGAAAAGACGTAATCAGAGAGCGTTGAATGGCACAGCCTACACGGGTGCGTGGGTATCTCCGAAGAGGTTTCTGTCAGAGTGCATACGGGACTACTTGCAAATAAGGCCTATAGAATACAACCTGTCGTTCAACGGAACACGCAGTTGGTTTCAACTGAACTCCGTCCTGCCAATTATGCATCCTTCCGCCACAGACCTCATGACAAGTATTCATTCTTCTATGACGTGACAAAACTGCATAAACACGGAACTTTTTTTTTTCGTTAGTAGGTGCACCATTCGTGTTTATACGTCTGAACACACGCAGTTACAAACAGTGGTTTTGTTTTCTAAAGTTGTTTTAAAATGTGTTCTATAAATAGGCAGTCTATTTTTTTTTTTTGCCATGCAGCGCGGAACTACGTCACTTAAACTGCAATTCGGTAATTTTATATAAATACATAAAAATTATGTATAGGCTATTCACAGTAAAGTGAGCACTTTTGAAAGCCCTCTCATTTGAAATAATAATTAATAAGTACATTTTATTTTATCCTTAGACGTTAACTTCCGAGTGCGGTGGAATATATACACTGTGATAATTACGAACATGTCAATATCTATTTACAAAGGTGGTCAAATGATAAAAAATATCCGAAAGTAAACAGTAAGTAGGGCGTTAAAAGTACTCACTTTGACGTGAACAGCCTATAGCAAAGATTGTAATGTAAGCTACGTAGTTATAAATAAAGCAGTGTGAAAATGCTATTCAAGGCCACGAAAAATGTTCCAAAATAATGTTACGATTTGCAGCTGCTTGATGCGGGTTACTTTCGATGATTAAAAAAAAGCCTCAACAGAATTTAATACTTGATAATGAACAATTTCATAGTCTCGTAAACTACGGGTTTTGGTAGATAATTGCTTTTGTGATCAAACGTTTGAAGAAATAGCTTACGATATTTTTTGACTTGACTGGTTATTCTACATATCGTGGTAGTCTATATGTTGGATCTTTTTCCCTTCATATTTCTTTCGTGTTTTAAGCGCTGTTATCTACAAGTAGCAGGTTGTACAGAAACGCTTACAGTGTAGTTCCAAGTTCGTCCAACAGCTGAAAAATATCAATTGGCATTTTTTTTCTACGGCACGTGACAAGTTGCGAGAGCCAGGCATAAACCCGCCACCAGACCGAAACAATTGAAACTCACTACTACGTGACGAAGGAATTGTGACGAGACCGTGCGGGCTGTTTGAACAGTTGTACATAGGCCTATGCAAATACTGCAATATCACGTGTGACTGATTCCTCAAAAAAAGTTTTAATTTTCAAAGATAAATAGTTTATTAGCTGCAATGGTAATGTATTGGTCTGAACATAACTGCTGCTCTTTTTTATGTGTACATAAACTATTTTATTATATATGTTTACGATACGTAAACACGACAGTGTTAGTAATCGTGATAAAGACTGTTCACGATAAAGTGAGCACTTTTCAAATCAACCTTACGGAAAAGTCACTGCTCCAACTTGCATATATTTTTACGGGTGCACTGGGTGACATTCGTCCAGTAAAGTTGGTAACAATTGATGGGAAGTAGTTCCATATCTTAACTTCGAATAAAAACTGTTAGGTAACCATTTCCTATAACTTAAATTATTTCTTTGACTTCTGTTTATTTTTTTTATACACCGGAGTGTAAAAATGAGCAAATTTGTAAAATATTTACTTTTCTAATATCTTCACAGTTTCACTTGACCGAAGCATGAACAAAGTGACGAAGCCCGTGACAATGTCAATCTTACATAAGGCAGAAGAATACACGACGTGCATACAAGTAGATCTTAAGCAGGGCATTCAAAAGTGCTCATT
Organism: Dryococelus australis; assembly: GCA_029891345.1. Classification (NCBI taxonomy): domain Eukaryota; kingdom Metazoa; phylum Arthropoda; class Insecta; order Phasmatodea; family Phasmatidae; genus Dryococelus; species Dryococelus australis. The sequence goes on from CM057004.1 coordinate 35,381,270, forward strand.
TTACCGTGAACAGCCTGTACAAGTAAAACTGTTGTGGACAGAGTCTTCGAACTTAACCTGCGTCTTATTTGAGAGAAGTGATGACTGACATTAACGTGGTCGCTTGGGTACTCCGCCGAACGGTGTGCTGAGGTTCAGCAGAAAAAGTTTTAATTAAAAAAACCGTCGAACGTGTCTCAGTGAGCTCTGGTTACGAATAAAATTTAAGAAACGTTACGCGTCTGTATACGTGTTTCAGTCACTCCCTTTCTCACAAAAGCATGTTTTTATGATAGTAAAAATGGCTCACGGGAGTATTTTCACGGTCATTTTTAGGTATGAACATTCCGATACAAAACATTTAAAAAAGGAATAGGGGCGTGTATCAAACATTTATTTTTAATTATTACGTCACAAAATGGCGGTGTCTCCGCTGAAAGTCTCATAGAGGCGCGTTATCGACAGCAAGACTACACGCCAGTTCAGTGCTTTGCGCGTAGAGGCGATGAGAGAGTTGATGCGCATGTCTCGGTCGCCCTTAGCGCTCCCACGCTTTCAGGCCTCAAGACGTGCAAAATTTCTTCAACCAGGCGGCCATCTTAAGGATTTAGTTTGGTTAGGTGGGTCCATTGGCAATCCCTGCTCACATCGGTTGTGATGCTGACGATGCATGTACGACTGAGGTGCAGCCTGTTTTGCCTGGCACAATATATAGATCACAACTAATTAAAAGAAAATAGCATTACGCCGTATGTTGACAGACCTTGAGCATGACAATGGTGATCCGAACGCGCTCACAGTATTACGGCGTGTAATTTTCTGGACGAAGCGTTGGACTTGACGTGTAGAGGAGGGCAGGTAAAAATAACTGGGTGTTATCAAGTAGCTGCGATAAGAGGTAGTCGTGCTCGTGTTCAAATATTGAAATTCAGGGCTCTAGTCTTGGAACTACAAGCACGCACCTGAACCCTAGATCACCGCACTTGATTTTAGAAGCAGAATTTTAGCACGAATATAGTTTTATATTACAACATGTTGCTCTAACTTCATTTTTGTATACATTAGGCATGTTTGACATTTTGGGGCCAAGGTGTATGAGCGGTTAGCATGCTCGCCTCCCCCCAAGGCGATCCGGGTTCAATCCCCGGCCGGGTCACTCCGGATTTTCGCATGTGGGATTCGTGCCGGATGATGCCGTTGGTCGGCGGGTTTTCTCGGGGTTGTCCTGTTTCCCCTGCCCTTTCATTCCGGCGATGCTCCATACTCACCTCAATCACTCTCATCGGCTCTTAAGACTTCGATGTTAAGAACAGTCCAAATCTCTTAACTTCACAAGCTGACATTGCACTTTGGTTAGTCACTCCGATAAAAAAGAAATTTATAAAAATTTTATGTTAATATCGTAAATTTTATAGTAAAATGAGTTTGAGAACAGAAGTTGGCAAGATGTGAAATAACTGCCAGGTTACATAAAAGACACGCAAACCTAGTGCGGCTACATAACCTGTCTCGCAAACATGCACTGGTAGCCGGTATTTCTTTCTAGCGTATGTCTGTAAGTGTTTTAATAATAATAATAATAATAATGGAAAATGTAAATTCATTTTCAAATAATCATTTGCAAATTTTTATACGTAATCTGCAAACATTGCTTCTCAGAGTACGCACAGGACAACTGGAAAATTAAAACATAGGGAGACGAGATATGCAAACTATAACCGGGTGAAGATCACACTTCGCAGTGGCATGTAAATAATACACGAGGATTGATACGTACTTTGGACTGACCACATTTCGAAAGTTTGCACTTTCAAAGTCCTATAGGTTTATGCAGAATATGCGTTTTTGTGAAAAGTTGCTGCGTGATGACTACTGGCGTTTAAGGAGTGTGTACTGTATAGGACCTGGCATAAACAAACAGAGCAACAGAGTGCAACGATCACTAAAATTCCTATGTAAGAGAGAAAGAGAGAGATCGTGTAGCCTATGTGTTAAGAGAGATATATTTAGCGCCGATGGGGGTGAGGCGAGATTTAAGAGGGAGCAGCAGCAGAATGTAAGCATGTGAAAGACGACAGCACCTCGAGAAAACCAACCGGCCAACGGCAACTTCATGCGGGTTTCCTTTCCGCATGAATGACCCCAAAGACGCATTGTTCGGCTCTCTCGGAGATGGAGTAAATGGAAGCGCTAACAGACCTGCGTTGTCCGGTAAGGGATGAGGATGAGGAACTGTGCCATGGCTTCGCTCCTTGTACAGTGTACCGCTCGACAAACACAAATGAAACCCCGGAAATCATACTGAACACAAGCCTTTACTCCCTACCCAACCCTTCTTTCTTATCAGCTGAGTAGCTACAAGGTCGTGAAGGACAATTCGGACGAAAACACACATATGCTGATTGCGTGCAAACTTAAGACTTTTCGATTCTCTGTAAACTGAGTACTTTTGAAAGCCCTGCTTAAAATCTACTTGTATGCACACTGTGTATTCTTCCGCCTTATGTCAACTTACATTGCCATGGACCTAACATTTCATTCATGGATCGGTCACGTGAAAAAGTACAATAATTAGAAAAATAAACGTTTTACAAATCTGTTCATTTTTACACTTAGTTGCTTTAAAAAATACAGTAAACTGAAGGAATAATTTAAGTTATCACAAAATGTTACCTAGTACATTTTATTTAACGTTAAGATATGGAACTACTTTCCCTGTATCGCTACTAACTTTTCTGCGCGCATGCCACTCAGTGCGCCAATTAAAATATGTGCAAGTAGGAACGGTGATTTTTTTCTAAGGTTGATTTCGAAAGTGCTCAGTTTATCGTGAACAGCCTTTAACTACCTGTTGTCAGTAGCGAACAGTGGAACCACGCAGGACAACAGACGTACCGGAGAAATCGACGAAGTTGTGTGAAGTAAGAGAAGACGTTTTTTCTTGCTTTGTAGATTGTTGGAAGAGATGTGCCTATTTTGTGAAACAAACAAACGGGTTCAAGTCTCCAGCCATCTTTCGCCGTCTTTAGGCCCGTTCTGCAATGCACGGATACATAAGAAAAGACTCGGAAACGCAAGTGGTAGAAGCCGACGAATTGGGATGAATTTTAATAGTCTTACAAAACGAAGAAACGTACAGTCTTGAAACTTACGAAATCAAAAATACTCAGCTGTTGCAAATTACTCATATAGTTTTCATAATATACACTTCGCAGTTTGTATATTTATACAGCATTTAAAAAATGCGTAAATACTACTGCCGAAAAGGGTTCACTTATTTAACAAAACAAAGTGATAATCGCCATAGCAAATCGAAGCACTTTTTGCCGTGTATACCACAATGACCACGAAAACTAGTATCAACAAACCAAATACTCGATTCTTATTGGCTACACGGATTCACGAACGCGGAAGAGTTGTGAGATGCGTGTCATTGTAGATTGTGTTACGTGTCTGCTTCCGTGATCTGTATCCGTGTGCGTGTCATTGAAGGACGCGCCTTAGCGCTCTGTCGCTACGTCTTTAGGCTGTTCACGATAAAGAGAGCACTTTTGAAATGAACCTAAACAAAAGTCACTGCACCTGAATGCATACATTTTAATGGGCACACTAAGTGACATTTGCCCAGTAAAGTTGGTAATTATGAATGCAAAATAGTTCCATTCCAGTTTTTTTTTTTTATGCATCGAAGTGCAAATATGAGCAGATTTGTATAATATTAACTTTCCTTACAATTATTTCAAATTTTTAACTGGCGGAAGCGTGAATTAAGTGATGAGGCCCGTAGCAATGTTAATTTCACAAAAGGCGGAAGAATACACAACGCACATACAAGTAGGTCCTAAGCAGGGCTTTCAAAAGTGATCACTTTAACGTGAACAGCCTATGTATGTAAGTTTGTGGGCAGTACACGCAGTATTAAGCGGCGATGGGGAGGGGAGGGGGCGAAGTACCACGGCAGCAGGGGCCAGTTTCCAAAGGCGGGTGTGCTGGGAGGCAAGCCCAGCGGAGTGAGAGTGGCGGAAGGGAAAGGACAGCAGTAGAGGCTCCCGCGTCGTGGCACCGCCGCGCCTGTTACGCAAGGACGCCCGGCCCGACAGCGGCGGCGACGCCCGCCTGCGTGCATGCGTAGATCGGCTCAGGGGCAAGGTATTAAAAAAATGTGGTGTGTCGAGGGTGGGGGAGGGGCACGCACCGCGACCCTTTCTCCGGGCGAGGCCGCGGGGACGCCAGCCCACGCGTCTCGCCTCGCGACACCAGCTCGCCATTTGCCAACACAACTGTCAAAACAAAGTGATTAAAACGGTATATACAGACTATTCACAATAAAGTGAGCACTTTTGAAAGCCCTCTCATTTGGAATACCTGTCAATAATTACATTTTACTTTAGCCTTAAACGTAAACTTCCGAGTGCGGTTGAATACACACACTGTGATTTTTACTTACATGCAATATTTATTTTAAAAGGTGGTTAAAGGATGATAAATTGATGTAAGAAAAAAAGGAAATAGGCCCTCAAAAACGCTCACTTTACCGTGAACAGCATATATATCCCACCAGAAAACAAGTAAAATTTTTTAAAATGAATGAATTCGAGTTTTGACCGACAATGATACAATAGAAGAAAATAAACGAACAGTTCCTGGTCTTATAACAATAAAATCAAGTTTAATATAATTCCTTAGGATAAAACAGTTCACGAAAATGATTTTTATACCCAACATTTCGGATAACCCCGTTTTAACTACATCAAATATAGAAAACACACTCTCTCTCCATATGTGTGAATGTCCCCTCTTTCACGCCTCTGGTCTCTGGGTAATGTGTCTGCCTCTCTTGTCTAGATATTCGTCTGTCTCTCTCCCCTTCTCTCTCTCTCGCTCTCGTCTCTGGGACAGTATTTTAGTTATACTCTACAATTATTCTGTTTTGAATTCACAAACACGTACAAAAAGGGCCACATTGTACAAGGCCTCAATACTAATTGATTGGTCTTATTAAAGGGAGGCTCCGCATGGTGGAACGTTGGTTTGAATGAGGCACTAACTTAATCAAGCGACATGGCCGACACTAGCCGGCGCATATAGTGCGATATAGCCTCTACAGGATTTTCACGTTAAAGTGAGCACTTTTGAGGCCCTAGTTACTTTTTTATTTCGTCCATTTTTTTTAACCTTTAAACTCTTTTTAAAATAAATATTGCTATATAAGTAATAAACACAGGGAGTATATTCCAGCGCACTCGGAAGATAACGTCTAAGGCTAAAATAAAATATAATTATTGACTATCATTCCTAAATGGGGGGGGGGGGGGACTTTCAAAAGTGCTCACTTCACCGTGAATAGCCTATAGACGCAAGGCACTGTTTTCGTCGTGCAGCGAGAAACTTTGCGACTTAAATAAGAGATCATATAAGTTTATTAGTGAAGATGTAAACTCTGTATCTCAGTTCAATTCTGTTGAAATTCTTAGCCAAGCATAAAACCGGTGGTTATATATCCGATAAAGAAGTCTGAAAAATACAGTTTTCAGTAATGCTAGAGGGTTCAAATCTTGGTTCAAATACACACGATGCCTTTCACGTACAATTAGTGTGTTGTTTTCGCAGGTACGTATTTTATACTGAAAAAAAAAAAGTTTATTAGTTTCGTAAAAAAAAATGGCAATTTCAGAAACACTGGGTGATCATGGCGAAGCAGATTCAATTACCGGCAGGGTTAATCCCGGATTTTCTCAAGTGGGAAACGTGGCGGACTATCTCGTTGGTCGGCGGTGGGGATTTTTTTTTCCCCCGGGTACTCGTTTCCCCGCCATCATTGCAATCATTCGCAGTTCCGTCTTTATCTTGTTTAATTTCCATATGGTGCTTTCAAGATTCATTTTAACCAGATTTATCACTGCTGCTTAAACTGTGCACGGTAGACTACCCGCATATGTGCTACGGCGAACAATACATTGAATGATCGATACTGTTTGTTACAGCAAATTAATAGAAATTATTTTTAATAAAGACTGTAATGTAAAAATAATACTATGTTTATATTATTTTTCATCGTTACAGAAAAATAATCTATTTCTCGAATATATTCGGTAGTAAACAGCTAAAGGCTGTTCACGATAAAGTGAGAACTTTTGAAATGAACCTTAGAAAAAAGTCACTGCCCTGCCTGCATATATTTTAATGGGTGCACTGAGTGACATTAACCCATTAAAGTTGGTAACGATGGATGGAAAATAGTTCCACATTTTGCCGTTGAATAAAGAGTGTTAGGTAACCATTTCTCATAACTTACATTATTTCTTTCGATTTCTGTTTTTTTTAATGCACCGAAGTGCAAAAATGAGCAGATTTGTATACTATTTACTTTCCTAATAATTTCACAGTTTTACTTGACCGACGCATGAATAAAGTGACGAGGACCATGACAATGTTGATGTTACATCAGGCGGAAGAATACATAATGCGCATACACGTAAAACTTAAGCAGGGCTTTCAGAAGTGCTCATTTTACCGTGAACAGCCTATAGGTCGCTTTTCTCCGCTACGTCTTCGTTGAAGTATACGAGAAAAGGCACTATTATGCCTGGACTACATGTTACCAGAGAAGTGGTGAAGATGTCTCCAACGCGGAATAAGATATACGAGAGCTAAAGAAGGGGAAAAGGGACATGTGGCCGAGTCCAACATGGCAGTAGCCAAACAGTTTGTGGTTGGCCGCCGAGCCCTAGTAAAAACAATCAACGAGTGCTATTTTTCGCGTCGAGCTCTCGAAACTTGCGACCTCTAAGGCCGACTCTTGTTCTCTCATCGCCTGCCTCTTCGCCTCTACGATGATCCGTGTCTAAAGACAGATCTGAAGTTTCCGTGTAGAAAATGTAGGAGGTAAACCTGATTCCGAAAACATCTGTTCTAGAATTGTCACGTGAATAACTGAGTCGTAATGAGAGCTCAGAACTTGTCTTTTGAGCATGTAACGTTTATTGAATGCTTTTCATGTTCAGGCACGACTACAAAATACCAATCCGCTTTTAAATCGCGTGTTCTCTACCGAACCTTTCCAACACACTCCTTGCGGCAACCACAGTCCTGCATCTACGGAATTATCACCATAATCTGCATTAAAGAGATTGCATTATGTCGCACTGATTGACAGGGCATAGCACATTTAGTGAAGTAATTAGTTTTTTAATACTATTGCTATCATATTTGTCATCGCCCGAAAGAAAAGAAAATTCCCATTTACTTTAAGCGATTGCTAACAAAAAATTAATTAAGGAAGTACAGCTGTAAATTTTATGAAGTTGAAATTATTATTTGTGTTGTGCCACGCGAAACATTTCTTTTAAAACTTCTGGTACACTCTAAAACACTTTAGTTGCTGCTACAAGTGTTTTGTTGCCGCAAAAAAAAATGTGTCGTTAAATATGAATCACTGCGAAGTAGGTCTAAAATCAAAATTTGTTCTGATATATTTGGTTACTCTACTTAGAAGATTAAAACCATAATGTCGATGATCGAAGAAATTCGTTATTTGGTAACGTAACATTTAGGTTTCTTTACGTACTGAAAACTATAATGAACGAAAAAAAAAAAAGTTTGCTATCACTTAACCCTTTTCTTTCGCGCATAGCAAAATATTTCAACTGAAAACAAAACATGCTCAAGGAAATATATATTTCTTTACTGTAAATAAATTGACATAAAAACCTGTAAACCCCTGCTTTATGCTACAGGTAGGTACAAACCAAGGAACGTACACTGTAAAAACTTTTCTGGTAAATTTCCTAAACTTTAACGGAAGATTTTACCCTATGCACTGTATGGTAATAATGCCACACATCAAGCTGCAGATATAGGAATGTTTAGCGGCGCTACTACACAAAATTGAGAACTTCCCTATGCATTTGACTGTTTCCTAAGAAAACGTAGAAACTCTACAATGAATGTATAGGGGAAAACATTACTATTCCTGCTTTCTCACTAACCATAACACTGGTATGAAAAATTTCCGAATAATTTCTCAGAGTGTATCTTCGGGATTACCACCAAATAGCCAAGCTCGGCGTGTCCTTGGAGGCTCGAGGCCTCGCATGTTTGCACAAACGGCCGGCCGGCCAATCCGCAATAGTTGACTCGGCACACAGCGGCCAAGGTCGGTGAAATTTGTTCGCTTCGACAGCGAGCAGGCGGCGCCGCACAAAGGACACGGGCGTGAGGCCACTCCACGCGTCACCAACACAGAACAAACACGGCAGCGGTTGGATGTTTGCACGCCTGGTTCATATATTACTGCCACTATTCCTGTATTCCTTCAGCCTGCGCAATACAACTGCTCATGCTCATAACGGTACAATTGTATTTATACAGCCTGTTTTTTTTTTCTTTCGAAAAAACACCAACAGACACCGGCATGTTACCACCTATGGGGAAAAAAAAAACCGAAAACGTAGTTATCAATTACGAAAAATATAAGGCATGTACCACAGTTATTTTCGCAAAAAATAACCTGCCGGAGTTTGTAGGCACTGTTCAAAAACACCCAATATTTTATTGGGCATATTCATGTCCTCGCTCTTCAGGTCTATGGAAAAGAATAGCAATGCACAAATTCCCGAAACATTTGAACTACAGAGCTTAATATTTTGATTGCGTCACATTTAGTGACAAGATATCTGAATTCTGAGAAATAACACGTGTAGAAATAGTTGATGGCAATTTTGAAATCGAAAACAATACACTAACTTTTTGCGAAAATTAAGGGACATGAGTTACAAAATTTGTAAATATGCATACAGCTCGAAAAAAAAAAAAAAAAAAAATTCTTTTTCGTTTCTAAACAATAGCATTTATAATAATTTGGTAAAAAAAATTAAGCTTTTTCTTGAATTTTATATAATAAAACATAATTATTGCGTTTGTAGGTTCCTACTCACTTCGTGGTTTCTATAAGTTATAATTGGAAAAATAGTCAATTTATTCCAAAACTATAGGCTTGCACTGTACCATCTACACTATCTACCAAAAAGTAATTGGGCGCCCGTGAGGATAGGTAGTTCAGTACGTCAGTTGACTTGTGTTTCACGGCCTTCGGCGTAGGACCGCTGGTGTTTGTCCGTGATAGCATGGACGAGGCCTATTGTAACATTCTGGATAATGAAATGCTCCCAACATTGGGGCGTTTTTACGGAATGGACCCGTGTTACTTCCAGGATGGCAATTCCTGGTGTCATGTTTCAAGGGCTACTATGCAGTGGTACGCCGACAACAATGTTCGCCGATTGGACTGGCCCGTCCAGAGCCCCGACCTCAACCCTATAGAACATATTTAGGATGAATCGGATCGCCGGGTGAGGGCTCGTCAGGCGCGGCCAAAATCCATTGCTCAACTCGTGGAATGGTTGCAAGAGGAATGGCGACGAATCCCCGTGGATGTCCTGCAAACACTCGTAGAGAGCATGCCAGACAGGGTGGCTGCTGTCATAGCCGCAAGAGGTGGCCCTACGAGATTCTAACGGGGTGACAACCACCGAGCAAACATTGTGGACAAGTGTCCAATTACTTTTTGGTGGATAGTGTATTACTGCACGGGATCTGTACACAGAACCTCGCGTTCTTAAGACAACGACTTGACGACCTCGATCACAAAAGCCTCCCGTAAATATAAACAACGGTTGTGAGCACTATTGGATGAGTGAGTGAAGAGATTTTGACTCTTGACATCGAGGTCTTCAGAGCCGATGAGGGTGATTGAGGCGAGTATGGAGCAGCGCCGGTTAATGAAAGGGCGGGAGAAAAGGGAGATCCCCGAGAAAACCCATCGACCAACGGCATCGTCCGGAACGATTCCCACATGCGAGGGTGATTGAGGCGAGTATGGAGCAGCACCGGTTAACGAAAGGGCGGGAGAAAAGGGAGATCCCCGAGAAAACCAATCGACCAACGGCATCGTCCGGCACGATTCCCACATGCGAAAATCCAGAGTGACACGGCCGGGGATTGAATACGGATCGCCCTAGTGGGAGGCGAGCAGGCTAACCGCTCAGAGCACTATTGAAAGTCCTGTTTAGAATATATTTTGCTGTCCGTTTTGTACTCTACCACCATAAGCAAAATTATCAGTCATTGATCGAATGACAACTTTGATATATTGATCAATTTAAATTTCTGAAATCGTCTCAGAAGCGTGCATTTAATACCAATATACCTACCGAAGGCCAAAATAATTACAATACTCGCAGATTGGCACTTCAAACATCGTGGTAAGTCGTGTAGGTGCAAATACTGTACATCGCCAACAACTATGTGCAATAACGGGCAGGGAATTATTTCAAAAGTTGATTTCAAACGTTCTCAACTGCGATCCAGCTTTAGTATGTTTCATCGTAAACACTAACAGGCGTATGTACAGTAATTAACGTAGGCAGTGAATGATTTAAACTTCTATTTAAAAGTGTAGGAAACAAAATTAAAACCTTGCTTGGTTACGAATACGTGAAATAGCAATATAACAGCATTAACAGTTAAGCATCACGAAGATCTGGATAAGAAATACCAGGTGCAATGCCAACGCTAATGTTTACATTCTGCATGAGGATATATAAAGGGCTGAAAGACTGCAGCAAACGGAACTTTCAAAAGGGTTCTAGTAACCTCGAACTAAACCCAGGAGCTAGCAATCGCATAAGTTATAGGCTGTTCACGGTAAAATGAGCACTATTGAAAAACCTGCTTAAGATCTACTTGTATACATGTTGTGTGTTCTTCCACCTTATGTAAAACTATCATTGCCATCGGCCTCATCACTTTATTAATGTGTCGGTCAAGTGAAACAGTGAAATTATTAGAAAAGTATGTATTATATAAAAATGATCATTTTTACACTTCAGTGGATTAAAAAATACGGAAAGCGAGAGAAATAATTCAAATTATCACAAATATGGTCACCTAACACTTTTTTTTCGACGCCAATATATGGAACTACTTTCTCCTCCATCGTCACCAACTTTACTGGACACATATCACTCACTGCGACCGTTAAATTATATGCAGGTAGATGCAGTGACATTTTTTATAAGGTTGATTTCTAAAGTGCTCACTTTATCGTGAACAGTCTTTATGCGTGGAGTAGACAGCAGTTGTCAAGTTTCCGAAACTCAGTATGTTGGGTTCGTTGCGAGAACTTCTTCGGACGTGCAAAGCACGGACTACGACGGTCGTTGGACTGTTCTTGCACTTCGTTCTTCCCACTACACCGCGACACCACCACATCCACAATCGTCTGGAATAATTAATGCCACTCACAACAGATACGGCGCCAGAGGTATGGCGCTAAGTAGGCCCTACTTTCTGAAGAGCAGTCTCTAACGACACGCTCGACACACGATCGTAAGTAAAAAAATTCTCATGAACTCACTCGCTTTCAGTGATGGGCATGTAAGCAGATAATTTATTACTGAGCACATTTATTTTAAACAAAATAATTGTTCACGGTGTTTTTATGTGTTATTCTGTCTAAAGGCTGTTCACGATAAAGTGAGCGCTTTAGAAATGAACCTTAGAAAAAAGTCACTGTAACCTGCATGCATACATTTTAATGGGCGTTGTGAGTGGCATTCGCACAGTAAGGTTGGTAACGATGGATGGAAAGTAGTTCTAAATCTTAACGTCGAATAACAAATGTTAGGTGACCATTTGTGATAACTTAAAATTATTTCTTTCGCCTGTGTTTTTTTTTAATGCATCGAAGTGTAAAAATGAGCAGATATGTAGAGTATTTACTTTCTTAATAATTACACAGTTTCACTTGACCGACGGAAGAATAAAGTGATGAGACCCATATCAATACTAATTTACATAAGGCGGAGGAGTACACGCGTGTACGAGTACATCTTAAGCAGGGCTTTCAAAAGTGTCCATTTTACCGTGAAGGGCCTATAGCAAAGTTTCCTTCCCTAGGCGAGAGACCATCGCTCAAGATAAGACTGTTTTTAACAATTTTATAGAAAACCAAACTTTATATTAAAACAGGCAAGACAACCCAGTAACAGAAGAGTATTTTGCGGCATGCGAATGCTGCCTACGTAATATTACGTAGCTTTAATTCGAGTATTTTACCGTGTTTGACATATAATGACGTTGCATTTTTTGAAGACGTAAAATCACGTCGATAACCGATTTCACGACACTACAGCTTAACATTGGAGTGGAAATCAATCAAATTAGCATGAACTCATATGTGTATTACGTGGCACAGAGAAACAAACTGATATGGGTTGTTCACGATAAAATCAGCACTTTTGAAAGCCCACCTTAAGATCTTCTTATCGACACGTTGGGTATCATTACACCTTATGTAAAATTAACATTGACATGGACCTCATCACTTTATTCATGTGTCAGTCAAATTAAACTGTTAAATTATCAAGAAAGTAAATAGTTTGCAAATATGATCATTTTTTACATCTCAATTCTTATATATATATATATATATATATACACACACACACACACACACACACACACACATTTTAAGTTATCGCAAATGATTTCCTAACACTTTTTATTTGACGTTAAGATATGAAACTACTTTCCATCCATCGTTTCTAACTTTACCGGGCGAATGTCACTCAGTGCGCCCTTTAAATATACACATGCAGGGGCAGTAATTTATTTCTAAGGTTCATTTCTAAAGTGCCCACTTTATCGTGAACAGTCATTAGTGATACTGTCAACTCGGCATTAAACTGACCGACAGCCGGTCAATAATGAACGCTGCACAGCACATTACGCATTCCTGGCGTATTTTTTGACGAACGGAACAGTGGTACAAGAGGAGCTACAAAGGACAACAGCACTTGTATTTATGCAGTGGTTGATGCAGTGATGGACACATGTTTCTAGCGTGTCTTGTATGTATGTACATTGTATTGACCACACAAATTTAATTCACGTCGGTACACACTAGCTTTTAATTAAACACAAGCTACAAACCGAGTCGCATATAGGCTGTTCACGGAAAAGTGAGCACTTTCTAAGGCCATTCCAACATGCATTAACAGCTAACCAATATATCTTATTGCAGACTCAGGCATTACATTTTGAAGGTGGGGAAATGTAGACACTGTGTTTATTGGCCACATTGAAATGATTATATTAAAAAGTAGCAGGAAGATGGAAACTGGACGAAAGGAAAAAATTAAAAGGGTCTTTTAAGACTCACTTTACCATGAGGGTCTATACACTCACATATGCAGAAACACAAGTTCTGTAATCTGTATTCACACTTTACCAACGTCCTGTCCTACTGGTATATACTGCATCGAACACATTTCTTGTAATGCACACCGTTCACTATTGTCAGGTTGTCGGAATATGGAGTGACAAGTTCACTATCCCGTCTTCATGGGCAGTTTATGTCAGCGTTGCTTGTTCCAACACAGTCCTGAAAGTGTTAAGACGTAATCATCTTGCACACCATATGTAAACATGGCGTTGAAGGTAGATAATGAATAAAAAAAAGGGGGCGTGGCTGTGTTGGGGACACGGCCGTTTGTTTCGCATGAATACGTCTACGTTGACGCGCTCGGACGCCTTGACGTTTTTTTTAAACGTTCCCGGTACCGCTTCCCTTGATAATATAGGGTTTTATGGGCATCACTGAATTGCTTTTAAGATGCTCTTTCTAAACGTATACGATTTCTGTATTTCGACTTCGATTTCTGTATTTCGACGGCTTTTTGACAAATATACGCCCAAATTTTTAAAAGTTTTCTTCATTTTTTACATTAAACTCACACAATTTCGCCATAACCACGCCATACAATTTTTTTTATACACGCAATCGATTGATCTTGACGAGAGCTTCCGTTTGTAACTTAAACGAGCGTCGTAGCTTCTCCCAGTCAAAAGTTATACTGCGCGGAAGTTACGAGATGCGGCGAAACGAACTCAAAACTGCTACCCCTCCCACCCCTCGTAAATATTTATGTGTATTTGCGACACGATATATTATGGAAAATAAATGCCCTGGTGTGGGAAAACTATTCATTCACGGTTACTTCACACTTTTCTGAAGCCCTGCTGAAGTTCTACTTCCACGATATTCCTCCGCCTCACGCAAACAAAACTTAACTAAGTCTCGAAAATTACCCCAAAGGTAAAACTCGCAGCATTCGTGCGCACTCAGTATAATATTTGTATAAGAACCATTTCTTATTGGGTATTGCCAACACACATATTTTCTTCCTGTTTTTACTTATACTGACTATAAATTAAATGCCATAATTTATACATAAAATATAAGTAATTGTTCAATTTAACCAAAATAAGGTAATTTTTTCGGTAACAGATGTATAAAACGCTTGTGATACAGGACATATTAAGGAAACAACAAAAACCGTTATATATAGGTTAATTAAAAAGTGCGGAGAAACCGCAAATACACTATATCTAGGATTGGTCTTCGTTAGTTTTCAAATGCTTGCTTCCCGAAACCCGTGTGTTTTCAAATGACGTATTTGGAGCTAATTTACAAAATATGTCGGGCGGCCTCACGGACACACGGAAATGCGGTCGTGCCCCTGACGCGCCTACGCTACAGGCAGCCAACACAGCTCGCAGCCCAGCGGGTGCGCCTACCACGTCAGGGGCCCGGACGGGAGGCAACGAGAGAAATGGGGGAGAGAAGTAGGTTTCCAGGCTACATAAATTAGCTTCTCACGTGGCGCCCAGATTAGTGGAGCGGCTCTCTCGCTGGCAGAGGGCCTTCACTTCCTCCGGCAGGCAGAGCTGACTGGCTCGTCGCCGCTTTCTCCACAAACATCCCATCCACACCCGGCGCTGCGCCTGGAACACTGCTGTCTTCCTCTTCGCCCTCCACACTATTACTTCACAATTATACAGAATGATTAACAATTAGACCGACAAACTTCGGGAGGTGATTCTTTATGAAAAAATAAAAGGAAAACATATGTGACACTATAATTGAGGGAGGAATGAGCCCTTAAAAAAACGAGATTTTAAGCCGTATTTATGCAAAATATCGGCTCTTACGGTGAAGGTCCCGATAACATACAATAATGTTCGAGAATTGTCATTGTATTTTACTTCATTGCCGATATTTTGCACAAATACGGTTTAAAACCTCATTTTTTAAGGATTCATACCTTCCTTAATATTCGGTTTAGGTATAAAGTGTCACATGTTTTCCTTTTACTTTTTCATGAAGAATCACCTCACGAAATTTTTGGTCTAATTGCGAATCATCCTGTATACATGAAGCTGGCTTTACAATAGCAAATTTAACCGTTAAATTATTATCTATAACGTATGCAGAAGAAACGACAGTGTGGTATCTTAGGTACTGGTTTCCAATGGTACTCAGCAGGTCGTGTGCGTTGATGAAAAATCCTTAAACCTTCCAGACTCATTTTAGTTTACCGTTTCAGGTGTTGCAAACAAGGAATTTTATGCTTGGTGCTCTACTGTGAAAGTCAACACAACACTTGGTTCGCTGTCGCAGCCAATGAGCTGTAGGCTATTATGTTAGGCTACAATTATGACCTTGGCCAGGAAGACTGTTAGCGAATAATTTTTACCTGCAGTTAAGAGTGGGGTGGAACCCCGCGGCCAAGGTCAAGAAGCGAAGGAGCGATACGGGCGACACTAACACGCACGCCTAGCGCCTCATCGCTCCTACGCGCAAGGTGTGCAGCGTTTCCGTCGTAACGCTGTACTGTGTAAATTAGATCGGTAACATAGAGGTTTTATTATACGCGATGAAAGCCCACAGACTAAAACTACGCCCGTATCTTTGTACTTTTCTCTTGCCGCTTAAGGAAACTGCATAGGCAAACTTTAGCAGTGCGATATTTGACCATTTTCACGATATTTTTTCACCAAGAATAAACTTAATATGACAAAAGTAAAAAAAATAGGGCATACATAATTGTGTTTTATCTTTTCTGACAAAAAGTTGTATTTACAGAACGTTTATTTACCGGGATACCCGTATTGGCGCAAACAACTATTTCACACAAAATGTAGGGGGATTCATCACTTTCAAGGGGAATAGTACAAGAAAATCGTATATTCATATAATTTTTTTTTCACAATTTGTTTTGAAGAGGATTTTTCGAAATTTTTGGTTCGACAAAACGTAAAAAACTATTTTGAACGCCTTATTAAAAGATTAAAAATTCTCTGCATTCGGTATTCTCGGAGTTCTGATTGAAGATAAGAAAAAAAAATAATTTTCTTTCTTGAATCAGTGCTCTGAGAATAAAGAAGGTAGTGAAAATCTAACAACGTAAAAAGGTGTTGAAAATTATTTACGTCTTGTCGAGACAAAAATTTCGATAAACCTTTTGGAAAACGACATATCGAAAATCGAATAAATATACTGATTTCATGCACCATTCCCTTTGCGGTAATTGGTTATTGAGCTTCGCAGTGTAGAGTGGATACCAGATATAACCTACACGTGCGTAATGTACACGATTGTGTGCACAGGGTCTGAATGTGTAGAACGTTAAGGCTCCTGTCTGCATACCTGGTGCTTGAACCGTGTTTGTAGAATTTGAAATACGCGTTTCCCCACGAAACTATCAAACGTGCATCCAACGTGCTGTTCTACGGCAAGAACACCGCACACTTCCAACGAGGGCTGTTGAGTACGTTGAAAACGTCACGTCACGTACGCCAGGAACGCCATTTCATAGTACTCCAAAACGGCTTTTCCAAAGCCCTGTATCTCAGATTATATACTCATCGGATACATACGGAACTACTCGAGAGCCCTGGTACAGAACCTTTCTACAGATTTTCCACCAATAAAATAATAGGTTCATTGCTGAAAGTCCCGGAGGTAAACGCTGTTCACGATTAAGTGAACACTTTTGATATGCGCCCAGTAAAGTTGGTGACGTTGAGGGGGAAATAGGTCCATATATTCACGTCGAATAAAAACTGTTAGGTAACAATTTGTGATAATTTAAATTATTTCTCTCGCTTTTTTTTTTTTCCGAAGTGTAAAAATGAGCAGATTTTTACAAGATTTACTTTCATAATAATATAATAGTCTCACGTGACCGACGTATGAATAAAGTGATGAGGTCCATAGCAATGTTAATCTTACATAAGGCAGAAGAATACACGACGTGCATACAAGTAGATCTTAAGCAGGGCTTTTAAAAGTGCTCATTTTACTGTGAACAGCCTATACTATTACATTTGCTTACATGAAAACAGCTTCTCTGAGAGAAAATGTCGGCTTTGATGTATGATCTTCTTAAATACGGTTGTTTAAAAAAAATATCAGGTGAACTGTGAATAGTAAATACAGAAGAGGTAGTTCCGTGTGCGAGAACCGAGGTTACGGTATAATTCTTAACGCATATTTTTTTTATTGCAAACCCAGCTCGACAGTAACCACAGAATAAGTCGTGTGCACAAGAATGGACCACCACGTTTTCGAACTTACTGATTTCCAATAGCGCATAACAGGTCGTGAGCATGAGAGTTCCTGGCATAGTGCGTAGAGAAAATGGTCATATTTCATTTCTCACGAAGGCGTTGGGGAGAAACAGCCAATAACAGCATAATATAAAATTTTCGGCCAAGGTGTTTATTTAACATGGAGGAAAATAGCTACCCTACAGAAACGAAGAAATGAATTTAGAAGAAATAACAGGTGACAGTGTACTAGGAGAAATTTTTTAATGTTGTCCACATACAGTAGGCCTAGTAAAGATAGCAAGCAATTTTTCAAAACAAATTCACGATCTGTTATTAAAATTAATTTAATGTGTTTAGAGACAACATTAACATTCAAACATTATTTACCAACACTACCGACCGACATCACATAGATATTGAATTGTAAATCCATTTCGCACAAGGTGTCTGGCTGTATGAATGTTCTGCTAGTATGTCCTATGCTCTATCTCTGTTTTTTTATTGTGAACCAACCTTTACTGCTCACGCTCCTCACGTTAACTATAGGAAAACTGTCGCAGTGGCGAAACAACTCGCTGATTTGGGAGGGGGAGGTTAAGAGCCGGTGAGGGTGAAGCGAGGTATGGAGCAGTGCCAGAATGAAGGGACGGGATAAACGGCAGATCCTAGAGCAAAACCCGCCACCCACAAGCGTCGTCCGGCACGATTCCCACATACGAAAATCCGGGGAGCTACACTGCCGGGAATCGAACCCAATTCACCAAGGTGGGAGGCGAGTAGTCTAACCACTATACCACCACGGCCCCAAAGCGACTCCGTGACTCGCCCATGTAGATCGGTCTGTGTCGTGCTTTATGTGAGTTGTCAAAGCACATTTTTTTGGTTTTTTTGCTCGCTATAAAAATTGAACTTCAGTGTGTATTACAATGGCGGATGAAAAATGATGCATTTTTAATAATAAGTCAATATATTGGTATTTTATTTTACATCAAGTTATGCAAAAGTAGTTTACGATGAAGAAGCTAAGGGCGGTTCGACCGTATTCAAATCGTGAAAGCATTTTAAGGGTAACGAAAGCAATGTGCAAGATCACCCGAGAAACGGGAAAACAGCGTCAATTGAGCTGACAATTCACGAATTCATTTCTTTCTTCTTCAGTGCCTTTGCTTCTACAATATTCAGACTGTCCACATGTTTATTTCCGACTTCAAACGTCTCATTCACATCTAGCACGACAGAGATGGACTTTGTAGACTAGGCACGAGTGTAGCTCGAGCAAAGCTAACTTGAAAATGTCTTTGTTGTTCAGAACAAAACTCGCATGGATGTGCAGTCTTTGTTCGGCAAGTGTTAACACGACCTCACAATGACACGACAACGCAGTAACAATGATATTGGTAACGATAGAATTTCTTTTTTTTTTTATAGCCACTCAAAGGGACATGATTGGTTGTAAATCCTTTTATACGATAAAAGACGTTTGATTGGGTCAATATCAGCTCGGCTATCCATTGTCTGCAAAGTACACGAAAATGTCCGGTATGGGAGAAGGACCGATAGCACCAACATAATCTGTGTTCTTGCAGTAGTGGATATAGGTGACTCACTTCTAAGTTGTCTGGAGCGCCAGTAAATATGTGCAGATCTCAATGTGTTAAAATACATACAGGCAGGGGTAGTGATATTTCCCGAAGGTTGATATAGGCTGTTCACGGCACGGTAAAGTGAGCACTTTTTAAGGCCCTCCTAAATTTTTCCTTTCACCCAATTTCTATCTTACTGCTGCTTTTTAATGTAAATTTTGCAATGTGACTAATAAACACATTGTATACATTTCACCACACTAAGGCTGCAAAACGATATATTTATAAATTGTTAATGCCTATTGGGGGAGGGCCTGAAGAGTGCTCACTTTATCGTGAACAACCTTTACGAGTATCCCGCACCCCAACCAAAGCCTACCATACAAACAGGCTAAACAACTGACGCGGAGAGTCGACACACGATTGAATCGTGTTCTAAACGCTACTCGGCGCAGCCTCTGCACGAACTCCTGTCCCCATTGCGATGCGATTCCCGCGCGAGGCTCTAACAGTTGTGTTCTATCCTACCGCTCTGGCAGGACGCCGACAACAAACCTAGTGGTTTTACATGTTTGCGAAACCAGTTCGCAAGTTTGTCCTCCCCACCACCAACCGGATTCCGGCATAGCTACACGCGCTAATAGCTCCGTGTTTCTCCCCTCCTCGGCTAACTTTTAATGGAACGCCCATTAGCGGGGCCCGACAATTCGCGTTCAGGTATTACATGCCGACAGGGTGTAAACACGAACTGAGTTCTCCGCACAAGCAACCTCCACTCCAACTGTCGGGAGAGAATGAGACGTCGTCTATTGTTACACATCGAGGCCTGCACACATTCCCTGGCACTTAAGACATTAGAAGTGAGTCATCTATATACACTGCTACAAGTATAAAAGGATTTACAATAAATCATGTCCCTTTGAGTGGTTATAAAAAAAAAGAAATCCTATCGTTAGCAATACCATTGTTACTGCGCTGTTGTGTTCTTGTGTGGTCGTGTTTAACACTAGCCGAACAAAGACTGCACATCCATGCGAGTTTTGTTCTGAACAACAAAGACATTTTCAAGTTAGCTTTGCTGGAGCTACACTCGAGCATAGTCCACAAAGTGTTAAAGGCTGTTCACGATAAAGTGAACACTTTTGAAATCAACTTTAGAAAAAGTCACTGCTCCTACCTGCATGTGTTTTAACGGGCGCACTGAGTGACGTGAGCCCAGTAAAGTTGGTAACGATGGATGGGAAGTAGTCCCATATCCTAACGTCGGATGAAACGTTAAAATACACGCCGCTAGCCTGCCGAGGGCAATGATTTTATTCATAGGTTGATTTAAAAAAAGCTCAGTTTATCGAACCATCTGTATCAAAAAAAGTGGTTGAGCGGGGACGGGGGACTAGAAAAACCAGCGACAAAATAACCACTTCAGTTTCTCACATGCGTAAACGTCTGAGTTTGAATTATTTTGGGGCTGAATCTGTATCGCAGCCGCGCAACTTCGCACGTGCACCGACAACACAGAAGCATTTTAATATGATTACTGTAGGCTATTCACGGTAAAGTGAGCACTTTTTAAGGCCCTGCAAGATTTCTCCTTTCAATTAATTTCTTCCTTTCCGCCACTTTTTAAGGTAAACATTGCAATATTGCAACAGTGTATACAATTCATCACTCTCAAAAGTTAACGTCTGAGACTGCAATAAAATATATTTATTAGTGGCCAATTCATTTTGGGAGGGCTCACTTTACCGTGAACAGTCTATACATAAACGTTATTTGAAGATAACACCCTGGGCTGGGCTAGAACGACCAACGCTCAGTGATATATAACTAAAATCCACAGTCGTTACAAGAAATAATGTATAATACGTAAAGAGGCGAAAATAGCCACTAGCATTGTATACACCCAATTAAGTAAAGTCAGACGAAACTTACCCCATTGCGGCTGTCAAAGGGCAAAAAGCGGGGAAAAATCGGCGTTAGAAAACTACACAATAATCGTATTCGACTTCATAATTTATAATGGAAATAAACTATGTCTACAAGTGTAACTGAATAACTACTTGTTTCAAGCACTAAAAAAAATTTCTTGAAAATCTTGTATAACGTGTAGTGAACAAATCAATGGTCTGATACTCCATCCTACTTATGTATGTACCCTATCTAAGTAATTATGTACCGGAAGAGATCCGAAATTCTACACAGAGGTATATTACCGCACGCCTCAAGGTGATTTCATACAAAATGTAGAAAAAAATTTCATCCTCACCCGCGAAATGTGACACACTTCAAGGTTCATGTATGACAGCCACAAATTGGAAACAAGATACTCCTTTGTGGAATTTTCGCTCCTGTTTTAAAATCTTATCTCGGATAACCACATTCCTCAAACTACACGACACACGATTACCGGGGACTGACGTCACGTAACTAAAAATACTGCTCGAGGACTCCTCTGCAAATGTTTACGCGCGCCGCAGTATCGGCCGATGGCCTCGCTCCGCTTGTTCGTTGCGAGACGAGTACGCAGTACTTATGCTCATAGATTAAATATGAGGTAGAACGATCTCACTGGTTGCGCACAACCAATCTCTGTGCCCCAATCCCAACGCTGAACTGCTTTCTTGCCGTAACACGCCTTGCGAAAACGGCATGGTTTGGATTTGACGTTAGAACACTGATTTGTAAACAAGTGCTTAGAGAGGTGTTCATACTTGCTAAAACCAACTTGCAATGCAGTTTGACGAGATTTAAATTGGTAAAAGTATTTTAATAATACTATATTGAATGTCATTTAAAAATAAAGATAGACGCGTCCATCACTGTTGACCACGTGACTTTGACAGTTGTGTAGGATTGGGGTAGGTTAATGTTGGGTACATGCGCAGAAGACGAATAAGCGGTCTACCTCATCTTTAGTCTACTCCATTCACGGTTACTTCCAACTTTTCTGAAGCCCTGTTGAAGTTCTACTTTCAGGATATTACTCCGCCTCGCACAAAGTCTAGAAAATTACACCAGAGGACCAGCGCACCCCGTTCATGCGCACTCAGTGTAATAATATTTTGCATAAGAACTATTTCTTACTAGGCATTACCAACACACCTATTTTGTCACTGTAGTCACATAGTAGTTACAAACAAAAAATAATAATTTATAGATAAAATATAAATAAAAGTTAAATTTAACCAGAAAGGTACTTTTATGCTAACACACGTATAAAACGATAAGTGATACATGACATATTTAGGAACCAACCAAACATGTCATACATGGCGTGTTTATTTCAAAAGGTTTGATTCAAAAAGTGTTTAAAAAAAAAAACCACGAAAGACTATAATATTTACTTGGTGACTACGCGCGGTACTTGGTCCGAATGTTCCGTTGCAAAGAGACATACGAACACGGGCGCAGACATCTTGCTTCCAGGAGGGGGGGGGGGGAATCCCAAACTTTCTGCGACAACACCCATCTTCATTTAAATCTTATGGAAATTCTACACAGCCTCTAGCTAATTTTATAGGTTCATAGAATTTATAAAAAATATTACTGTTTCACACCAGCAAAATGCGACTAAGGTCACGTATGATAAAAATTGGAAACACTTTTCTTTGTGAAATTTTTGCTTCTCTTTTTTAATCTTATCTTGATTACCACATTCCTCCAACTATATAAGAACACACCATCTCATATTGCGGGTTGTATGGTTGTGTGTGCAATCATGGAAGTATTTTATTTAATGTGGGCCAAGAATATTATAATAAAATAATTTCTACCGAAAAATTGATGTGTTTAATTATGTAAATGACTATAAACATGATAAACCCTTAAAAACAATGAGGCAAGCAGATCACAATAAGTTATAATCACCAATAAGTTATACCTACTGATATAAATAAATTATGAAGTAATGACAATTTTGTTTATCAACGTAGGATGAGAAAGGGGGGGGGGAGGCAACGCCCCTGTTGGCCATAACTGTCATATATTAGCGAACCCCGTAAATATGCCAATGCGCCACACTATCTTGAGAGGGCGTGGAACATAAGTCAGCTGCCAAATGCGTCAATTGAAATTCAAAGGTTTTCGGGAAACTAGCATTGAAGAAATAACAAGGCGAAATCCTGGGTAACGGCTTATGCAAACGTCGTGAACAACTGTTTTCCCATACTCGTGTATTCATTTTGCATTAAATTAGCGGCGCGACAACATATACATTTAATATTTACGGCGTCAGAAATATCTCGACACAAATACAGCACTAAGGTAAAACATCTGCTCACAAAAGTGAAGTTCTAAAACGTTACTCAGCGATTAAACTTTACCCATTGGCTGTTCTAAAACTGCGGAAATAATTACTCTGAAAATCTTGCAGGGAAAACTTTTACACGCGTTATTTCAGCGAGTAACGAAGGATAAATTGGAAAATGGTAGCGGGAGGTTTGAGAGAATTAAGTGAATTAAAAGAAGTGTGCGCACTCTGGCCCCAGACACCGTTGGAAAAGTACAAATATTAAATAATAAAAGTCGGGTTTTTATTTAAACGTATAGTTTTATAAAAACTGTTCACAGTATAAAGTGAGCACTTTTGAGGCCCTAGTTGCTTTTCCTTTCCGATATTGTTTATCCTTTAACCATCTTTTCAAATAAATATTGCCATGTAAGTAATCAACACAGTGCGTATATTCCCCCACACTAGGGATTAAACATCTAGGGTTAAAATAAAATATTTTATTGACAATTATTTCAAAATAGAGAGCTATCAAAAGTGCTCACATTACCGTGATTAGCCTGTACACTTCTGTATTTTGGGCGTTATGATTTATTATTAAGTTACGATTTAAGGTAAGTACAGCTTACTGCGTACACAGTTAATTACAAAAAAAAAAAAACAATAAG
Source organism: Dryococelus australis (assembly GCA_029891345.1). Classification (NCBI taxonomy): domain Eukaryota; kingdom Metazoa; phylum Arthropoda; class Insecta; order Phasmatodea; family Phasmatidae; genus Dryococelus; species Dryococelus australis. The sequence continues at coordinate 35,405,185 of CM057004.1, forward strand.
TTCTGGAAAGTGAAGTAATTTTTTTTTCGGAATTTACATTGGTTGCTTAATCCGATTACCTTTGTAAACAAAGAATGCTATTTACATTATGCTCGTCCCATGCACTGTTTAAGAACTGTCATGAAGCTTCTGAATGTGTGTATATATAGGTCCACTGTTTTTTCGCGAATAAATCGGAGCACACAGTAGACTTCAATACTATATATACACCTCCACTGTAGTCATACCTCCGTTGGTTGCTGGTCTCATGCCCGCATTTGACCAAGCCACTCAGAATTCCGTAACTCCGACACTCCACCTTCGTGATTCGTGGGCAAACAATTAACACGAACCACAACATGCTTCAGCCAATCAAAGAAGCTAGACGATCCCACAGTACTTTGAGCTGTATCTTGTCTCGAAATTTTTTCCCAAAATATCACTGCCCCTATGTATATAGTAACTTCCGACTTAACCCAGTATAACGGATTTATGCAAGGGAATCGGACTTTAAGTTGCGAAGTCTGTTTACAATAACGTTATACGAAAAACTGACTGACAATACGCGTAGTTGTATTTTCACGAACCTCAAATGAATACTACGATATCGTAACGTATTACAAAATACTTAAAAGACTAAAAATATATAAATTACGTAAACAATAACCCATAATTTTAATAACTATCTACAAATTTACTTTTGTTGACAAATACAAATGCTCGCAATAATTTACGAACAGTTTATCTACTTACTCCGTAACTTGATGCGTAAGAAAGTATATTCGGAACTAAAAATTACTGAATTCAAAGTTACTTAAAAAAAAAAAAAAATACTGTTAAGTTACCAGCACAATAGTGCTTCAAGAATATTCGTACAGTTCCCCTCCGTTAAACAAAAAATGAATGAAAGTCAAGTGTATGACAAAACACGAACGTTTCCATAAAAGATAAAACTATCGCCACAGATACGTTCCCATCCTCCATTTCGGTTTAAGGTTATGTAAAAGTTACGCCCTTCGACGGTCGATAGCGACATTTGTTTTGAAGCTCGCATCAGAAACAGCTGGCGAGGAGCATGGTAAGGTTACAGGACGCATGTAGTGTTTTTTCGCAGTGGAAAACAGTAAATTCATGTGCTGCATATAAATGAACACAAATATTTGAAAATGTTTACTAATTTTACGAGTAGTGAAGTTAATGAGTAGAAAATTGCATTCTTTTGAACTGAAACACGATGATAGTGGTTTAAGTTCACCTAACTAGAAATTTATTAAAAACGGCCCCTTTATTGAATTGTGTACTATTAAAAAGGCTACTTGTATTGACTTCGATTAAAAAAAAAAATGTAAACGAGAGGTTAACATGAATACATTTAATTCGAAAACTGACGCATATACCAATTAATTGAACACAGCCAACATTTGAATAAGCTGTTTATTTAGTCTTTCAGAAATAAACATCCGCAACTAGCTGGTTTACACAGACCCCACTTATGAGTACTTGTGTAAGTTAAAATATACAAATATATTTTCCAAATAATTCACTCGTACTTACTACGTTTTGTGTAAATGAGCCCTATCTATATTGCTTAAAATGCACGGAAAACAATTTCCGCTCGATATCGCAATTGCTGTAAACATGGTAACAAATTGCTTGACTGCGCCATAATGCTACTAGTCAACTGTTTGAGATGTCCGCATCAAAAGAAAACGCAGCAGCAATAGCCAACGATCACTGTATAAGTATACATGCTGGAAGACTACGCCACAGTAAATGGTAATACGAGACACAACCTCGCAGTTTCTGACGAGACGTGCGAAAGTGCTGCGCTCTCGCGGTGCGGTGTGATGTGATAAAATACCTTAGTAGAGACCGCGCAAACATGATACTAAAGGTTTCTTGTGTCGTTTAACGATGTAAATAACATAGAAATTAAGAATTTCCAGAGATTTTAATAAGTAACATCGAAGGTGGAATGCTTTAAGTTTATGACAGTTTTAACTAAATTAATAACTATTCCAAGTCTTTATTTTACATCCTCAATGAGCCGTGATAAAATAAGATAATTTTATAAACCACAGCTAACGTTTTAACTAAATTAATAACTATTCCAAGTCTTTATTTTACATCCTCAATGAGCCGTGATAAAATAAGATAACTCTATAAACCACAGCTAACATTTAATAGGCGACAAACGTGTTAAATTACGTGTAAAGAAACCAAGCAGTAACAAAAATTAAATTATGATGAAATCTAATTTATAGCAAGATTTTATTAATATAATTATTGTTACATACTGTTTCATATATGATATACTTGGTAGCACCGTGTGAAACATCACATTCAAAGCGGGATATTCATAAGCAATGAACAAAAATAACAGAGCAAAAATACTGTAACATGATGAGAGAATTCAGTTTTGGCGTCACAAATATGCAGAATATCAAGTAATTATTTTGTGGAGTTTTTTTTTAATGACTCCTGCTGAAATAAAAAAATCCAAACTAGCACACGCTGTCCGCAAACCCTACAAAGAGTAAACGTGCGGCAAATACTAACAAAAATGTATCAACTAACACTTCGCTGTAATGATAAATTGTTTTCAAACACGTACAAATTATTATCAAACGCCCCCGAAAAAAAAATTAAAACAAAGTGAACTCAAATTCAAATTTCTTGAGCTGCAGTAGGCCATAATGTATCGACATTATGAGATTTCTTTAAGAAAGGCGATTTGATTTAGTGTTTCTTTTGGCTATACTAAACCACAAAATTGAATAAAAACATTGAATTACATGTTTGTCTCATGCGCATTTGTACCTTCAGAATTCCACAACGATTTACATTATCAATGTTATATTAACCCCAAAGTATTAATATTGTAGTTAGATATATTTAAACAGCAACAAAACATAAAAATTGGTATTGACAGAACTAAACGTATGCATTCCAACTTGTTATGCGTGTGGAGTTTTTATAAACGTTAGTAAATAATGTAATTACGTGAGATAATTCCTGGCAACACTGATCACTATCGAGTGTTTGCGTGCATGCTTTCAGTTAAATATGACTTTTAGGACGTGTTTTGAGAAGAGTAGGTGCCACCACTGTAGCTTCTTGTCACATACTCGCCTGTGTTATTGGTATACACAGCTCTCCTTGATCTTTTATTGCATTTGGTTATGCCTTGCGAAATGCGTTTTATTTAGGAAAGAGAGAAAGATAAGAGGCAGAGAGATCGAGACAGAAAGACAGAGACAGACGGTAACAGAGAGAGAGAGAGAGAACGACAGTAGCAGACGGAGAGAGTGAAAGACAGAGGACGAGTCTAGAGAGAGGGAAAAAAGGGAGAAGACGGACGACAGTCCTAGAGAGAGGAATAAAGGCGTAGAGACATATACGAAGAGGCATAGAGACAGAGGAAAAGAGGCATAGAGACAGAGGAAAGAGAGCATAGAGAGACAGAGTAAGAGAGACCTAGAAGAAGAGGCATAGAGAGACAGAGGAAGAGAGGCATTGAAACAAAGGAAGAGATGTAGAAAGAGAGAGGTAGAGAATTTCAGAGGCAGAGAGCGAGCGAGAGAGAAAGACTGGGACTAAGAGAGAGAAAGACACACAGAGTGACAGAGAGAGATAGAGGAAACTGGTACAGCTTGATAATTCAGTAAGCAACCACATGTATCGATACCGCAGTCTACCGGCTCGACAAGTCTCGCTCACACTGCTTAACGACCCGTGAAGAGATAATAGCTCTTCAGTCGTCAAATTTAATGGCAAACGATACACATTACGAAACTTCCGCTACCAGCATCCCGCAATAAACAATTCCCCTACGAAGTTGAACGAGTTACGTAATCCTGCGATTGGCCTCATATATACCAACGAAGCAAAAGCCTGCGCCGTAGAATTATTCTTGACGAGAATGACCTGCGGAAAGTCTGAACAAGAAAAATTAAGAACGGTTCTGTAAACGGATCCAGTGCAGTACAACACAAATTTGAGAGCTAAGGCCTTTTCACGGTTAATTGCACACTGTCGAAATCAACTTTAAGAGGAGTACAAAAATAGTATCCAACAATACGTGTTAAAGGTAAAAACTGACAGGCATACCTAATCTCGGTACCGTATTGAAAGAAAAAGAAAAAAACCAATTGTATGTATTAACGTCTTTTGGAGAAATTAATCATTTTAATTGCGGATCCTTCAAAAAGGCTTCCTTCTGTGGCGTAAATTCGCGAGAACTAAGTAATACCATCATGACATTTTCTAAAAGTTTCCACCTGCAAAGATAAATGGGTTCGTTCTCCTGACGTAACTCCGCCGCTTTCATCAACACAAAACAAACACGCCGATGAGATGCGCGTTGTGTCACGAATGCGAGTCACATATCGCGTGATAGACAGTTGCATGGATTGCAGCAATAGGAAACAAAAACTGCTGGCATTTCGTGAAAGGTTGGTAGCTAATTGGGACAGTTCGGACCAACTTGTTCAACCCATGATTTTTACGCTATGAGGTTAGAACGTGATTGCGAAATTTGAGCGCCGCTTTAAATAAATAGAACACTCTCATTGCAGAAGGAAATAACAAGAAGCAATATTGAAACACTACATAAAAAAGTTTCAATTCAGTAATAATATTTCCTAAATATGCCATGCCACGTAGACATATCATAAGCGTTTTATACTTGTGTTCATAAAAGTAAACTTCTTTTTCGGTAAAATTGAAAAGTTATTCATATTTTATCTATAAATAACAATGCTTCATTTATAAATAATTTGAATACAAGCAGTGATAAAACGTATGCTGTTAACGCCTAGTAGGAATTAGTTCTTATACAAAATATTGTTACACTGAATGCGCACGAATTCGGTACATTGTCCTTTGGTGCGATTTTCAATAGTTGGTTAAGCATAGTTTGCACGACGCGGAGGAATATTCTGGAAGTAGAACTTGAGCAGGGCTTAAGAAACGTGTGAAGTAATAATGAATGGATTACACCCAATATTTGGCACGCTTCCTTGAAATGCATTTCAAAGCTGTGAGACACGCTTGTGTCGTGTATCGACAGTCTGTTCCCACGGTTCTGGCGCGTGTCTGCCACGCATCACGAAGCCGTGAGCTGAAGCATATCCTAGTCCACTGAAGTTACTTCCAATTTTCCTGAAGCCCTGCTGAAGTTCTACTCCATAGGATATTCCCCCGTCTCATGCAAAGTCTAGAAAATTACACCAAAAATAAACTGCACCACATTCGTGCACATACTCAGTGTGATAACATTTTGCATCATAACTATTTCTTACTAGGCATTATAGGCTATCCACGGTAAAGTGAGCACTTTTAAAAGCCCTCCCGGTTTTAATAATAACCATATAAACATTTTTTATTCTAGCATTACAAGTTAACTTCCAAGTGCGGTGGAATATACACACTGTGTTTATTACTTCCATGACAATGTTTATTTAAAAAGCGGTTAAAGGATAAAAAACGACAAAGTAAAAAGTATGCAGGGCCTCAAAAGTGCTCACTTTACCGTGAATAGCCTATACCAACGAACAATTTTTCTCACTGTATTTATTCATATTAATTACAAATTAAAGGTTATAATTTTATATATATATAATATAAGTACAAGTATAATTCCACCAAAAATAAGGTATTTTTTATAATAACACAAAGAAAAAACCGCTTGCGATACACAAGACATTTGTAGGAAACATCCAAACACGACATGCATGGGGGGAGATATTTCAAAGATTTGATTCGAAAAGTGTGTCGGAACAGGGCGTAGACCGTAGAGCCCCATGCTTAGTGACAACCAGTAAAAAGGCGCGGGAAAAGTTGTTTACAATGTGTTTTGTAATTAACTTTCTTAGCAGCAGTCGATATTGCCTTTGAAGCAAGTAGTTGTATCGCAGCTGATATGTTCTTGCGTATGTTTGCCGCGAGAATTTTCAGTGCGGCGGACGTAAGCTCGTCAGAGGCTGGTAAAGGCTGTTCACGATAAAGCGAGCACTTTTAAAAATCAACCTTAGAAAATTAGAAAAAAGTCACTGCCTCTACCTGCAAATATTTTGATGGGCGCACTGAGTGACATGCGTCCAGTGAAGTTGGTAATGACAAATGGAAAAGAGTTACATAACTTAACGTCGAATAAAACGTGTTGTTACCATTTGCGATAACTTAATCATTCCTTCCGCTTTCTGATTTTTTAATGCATTGAAGTGTAAAACTGACGAAATTTGAGAATTATTTTCTTTTCTTATAATTACACAACTTCATCTGGCCGACGCATTAATAGAGTGATGAAGCCCATGGCAATGTTAACTTAAAATACGGCGGAGGAATACACAGCGTGCATACACGTAGATCTTAAGCAGGGCTTTCGAAAGTGTTCATTTTACCCATGGAGGTAATAGATGATGGAGTGGCAACATCCTATCTTCTCCACGTTTATCAAGTGAAGCCGATGCCTTGTTTGACTTCTTTCAACTGCGCGTGCGCAGACCAATTGTTTAAGTCAGCCGCCATATTATGAGTGGCAAAAGTTACGCAGTAAGCAATGTAAAACATGCCCCTTTTTGCCACTACTAGCCCTGCCCTTGCCTTTCATTTTCGGCTTCACATTCGTGTCTCGGCTTCCACTCCATAGACTAATACCTCCATGATTTTACCGTGAACAGTCTAAAAATGCCAAGACTGCAAAAACAACACGGCGTCAGGACATATGATTTGGGAAAAGGGCGGCAGGAATCCCGGCAGAAAAATTATTGATTCCAGCCTGGGAAATGGAGTCCCTAAACGGAAAGCGTCCAGAAGTTTAACCAAACAACCTCCTTAATTACGTTTATTGTGTGAGGTCTATTTATTTTTGTAACAACATAGCACAAAGATCCGGTAAGTCACCATTCGGTGTGGCATCAGGACAAAAAGTAAAGACAGAAGGATATAAGTACGTCCTGCCAGCCACTTACACTGCAAAAATCAAATGTTAAATTTACACATACAAATTGGTGGTAATTTAACGTCTTTTTTAAAAATGTGATTTCGAAAAACAACGAAGTGCGTATAAATTTACACACATTTTCTGAAATATCCAGGGAATATTAAAAGCACAGGCGTGCACAAGGGGAGTACAGAGGGTGCAGCGGTACCCTCCTTTGCATCATGCCGCCATTAGGAAACGAAAATAGGATCTTGATAATTTCGTATTTTCACAACACAGTAGGGCTATGTGTATTTCAATGACCGCTGAATTAAAATTATGTTTAGTAAAGCATAGGCTATTTGTGATGAATTCATTAAAAAATATTCCTACTTTGTATTTTTAATCTCGTAAACGCGGATATTTATTTTGCTGTTTGCACCCTCTTCCTCCCCCATTTCCTAACTCTGCACACGTCTATGACTATAAGACATTAATGAAAAAATTGTCCTGTGTACACTCGAGCCTCATATGTTTGTTTATTGGCTGCTACCCCAGATAGTTGCCAGTGTTACTCCACATCAGGCAGTATGGCACTCGTCAAGTTAACTTGTACGTATGTTATTGGCTCAGAGTCTCACAGGGCGTGTCTAATGAACTGTAATCAAATTGCAAAGGTTACTAAAATGTACACGTCTTGGACGTCTATCTTGTCCTGAAATGGATTCGGGAATTTTTCCTATCCCTACGTAGGTATAGCATTTTGATGCACTGGCTTATTTAGTCTACGTACATTTGAAAACATCCCGCAAGAACAAAACGCAATAATTACGTCACTGGTAATACCGATGTACAACGTAACTTTTGCCACTCGTAATATGGCGGCTGACATTAACAATCAGTCTGCGCATGCGCATTTGAAAGAAGTTGGACAAGAAATAGGCTTCACTTGATAATCGTGGTGAAGTTAGGCTGTTGCCACCCCATCATCTATTACCTCCATGGGCGTGGCGCGGCCCCGTAAACATCCCCCCCCCCCTTTTTATTTATCTTTAGGCAACACATCGCCACACCCCGCGCATCACCCCCATCAACGTATAGGTCTGTGCGCGAGTGTCTCGATTTTATAAATTACTTTTTTACAAAACTTTTCAAAACTTTAAATTATTGGCAAAAGTTGTATTATGTAAAAGACATTTCTTATCCACACCAAACAGTTTTAATTAAGAATTAATTCATTTTGATAAACATTAAGTTCTTTATGGTTTGAAAATACAGTGAATTTTACGTTTATTTCATTTCGTTATTTAAATTGTAATGACGCTTATTACTACGTATCTATTAAGGATTGATATATGCTACCTCTGACTTTTTTGTAGATCATGTAATGTTACACAGTTCTTTCGTACATGATTTTGTTATACCTCTCAAGTATTAGACAGTGTATTCTATCGCGCTGGCGGCAAACTTTTTTCCCGACTTGATTCACTAATATCGTTAATTCTTAGCTACTATAAGTGCTAGGGCAACTTAATACACATAAACCTTCCTCGATAAATGCAGATGATAACAGTAAAAACCGCATCCAAATCCGTTCCGTAGTTCTCGAGATTAGCGCAGTCAGACAGACACGCACGCCAGGGACTTCCTTCTACACTATGTATAGATTGATAAATGCTGTTCACGATAAAGTGAGCACATCTGAAATCCACCTTACGAAAATGTCACTGCTCCTGCCTGGCATATATTTTAACGGACGCAGTGAGTAACATGCGCCAGTAAAGTTGGTAACGATTGGGTTAGAAAGTTGTTCCACATCTTAACGTCGAATAAAATGTGTTAATTATTAATTAATCACATGTGATAAATTAAATTATTTCTTTCGCTTTCTGAGTATATCAAATGAACAGATTTGTAAAATATTTACTTTTCTAATAGTTTCACACTTTCAATTGATCAACACATGAATAAAGCGACGAGGCGTATAGCAATGTTAATTTTACAAAAGGCGGAACAACACATTACGGGCATACAAGTAGATCTTACAACAGGGATTTTAAAAAAAGTGCTAATTTTACCGTGAACAGCATTTACACGTAAATGCTGTGGTCGGGTAGTCTGGTATAACCCATTCACGGTTACTTCACACTTTTATGAAGCCCTGCTAAAGTTCTATTTCAAGGATATTCCTCCGCCTTATGCAACCAACCAAAGCCTAACTAAGTCTTAAAAAAATTACACCAAATTAAAACGCACCGAATTCGCGCGTACTCAGTTGTAATAATATTTTGCACGAGAACAATGCTTAGACTACTAGTCGCTACTAACACGCATTTACAATTTCTTAGACTAATAGTCGCTATCAATACACAGTTTTTCTCACTGTTTTTATTTATATTCATTATAAATAAATATTATAATTTATAAATAAAATATAGGCAAAACTTCAGTAATACTTTTGTGTTAACAGACGTATAAAACGCTTGTGATACATGGCACATTTAGGAAATAACTAAACACGTCATACATGGGGTGGTTTTTCAAAGGTTCAGTTGAAAAAGTGTGAAGAAACAGATAATATACTATATAGGCTATTCACGGTAAAGTGAGCACTATTGAAAGCCCTTTGATTTTTAATAACAGTCAATAAACATATATTATTTTAGCCTTAGACGTTAACGTCCGCGCGCGGTGGAAAATACACGCTGTGTTTATTGCTTATATAGCAATATTTATTTTTAAATGTTGTTAAATGATAAAATATGGCGAAGTGGAAAGTAACTAGGGCTTCAGAAGTGCTCACTTTACCGTGAACAGCCTATACAAGCTTTATCAACACTCTAGTCCGAATCTGTTATACCAAACAGTGAAATAAAATTCACCGAAAGTCAGATGGAAAGCTACTGCTGACCAGCGAATCAAGCAAATTAACCGGGAACATTTGACTTACAGCAGAGGAATTCATGAGATTCAGTAGAAATCACAAATAAAACAGTGAAATTCTGCCGCTCTATTGAAGTTATATGGCACTGACTATCAGTTGCGCATTCGTTTTACTGGTTTCACTGATTTGGTTCAATTGTCACAGTGCAAATTCTAAAACAGGACTGTGAAACGGCTGTAGTGTAGGCCCGCGCGACCCGTGAGGGTCGTTGGGCACTCACGGCGCTTCACAAGTAGACTGCAGATAGAGAGGACGCGAGCTAGGACGTGGCCTCGGCGCGGCGATGCGATAGCCGTGGGCGGCGTCCCCAGGCTTCAGCGTCGCCCACACAGCGGCGCGGTGGGGCCTGCCACTTGGAGGTCGCGCGGGACCTTGGACGTAGCCGCGAGGCCCTCTCTGCCACCCGGCGTCACAAGCGACAAAGGCGGTTTTACTCTTAAGGTGGCCGCCTGCCTGGGTAGGCCGCCGAACCCTGTGGAAAAAGTTTGACTGTGTTGAGAACACGACCGTTTGTTTTGCGTGAATACGTCTACGTTGACGCGCTCGGACGTCTTGAGGTTTGTTTTACGTTCCCGTCACCGCTTCACTCGATCATACGAGGTTTAATGGGTATCACTGGATTACGTTTGAGATGCTCATTCCAACCGTACACGATTTCTGTATTTCGACTTGGCTTTTTGACGAGTATAGGCCGACATTGCCTGAAGTTTTCTTAATTTGTTTACATTAAACGCACACAATTTCACCATAATCACGCCACCCAATTGTTTTATAAACGCAATCGATTCATCTTCACGAGAGCTGTCGATTGAAACATAAACGAGCGTCGTAGCTTCTCCTAGTCACAAGTTATACTACGCGGAAGTTATGAGACGCGGCGAAACGAACTCAATATTTCGGCGTTCCCCCATCCTCCCCTACCCTCTCCTCAGCTAGCGATGCTTCGCAGTCCTCACTCAACGTAACATATTCTTTGATCCTGTCAATCGAGTGGTGTAATTGAATTTTGAATGTAGACGATAGATTCGGAGCTGAAATGCTAAACTGTATCCCCTGATTTTAATATCATCGGATTGTCTGGATTGCCTCCCACTATGGTCGCAGATTTAAAGACGTATTCACGTCAAAACCGTTCAAGTATCCTGAAGTATTCATTTATATTAAATTAAAATATTTAACCATCCACATTCTTAGTGATGTCTAATTGGAGAGTCCCCACATTGTTCATGATTCCGGAGGCTGATTAAGATGTTGGAAGTCGACACCCGGACACACCCATCTTCAGTGGCCTTCGTTCCAACGGCGGGACGACAAAAGGCACCGCCCACAACCTACACTGCCCTATATCGGCTGCGTTGTGCCCGTTTACTGGCCGGTGGAGCGGGTTTATGTGGTTTACGATTTTCATAACTAATGTGTCTGAAGTGTGTGTTCCATTTCGCAGTTCAGCACATTGGAGAAATGTTGTTTGTTTTATAAAAGAGGAGATAATTAAAGTAACTTATTTATTGAACGTCTAGTCTCTCTTTGAGTCAACGACCCCGTCATTAAAGTAATACATTGGTTTAATTACTTCTTGTACAACCTTAGGTTACAGGTTACAGCTAAGGGGAAGGCAACGCGATATCAATGGAAAATAGCAGCAAGCTTCGCGCATATTCTAATGTTTTTTTCCCCTGGGAATTTTAAGCAGTGACTATACGATTTTAATACAGCAATGTGTTCAGATTTCAAAAGAAGATACCTTGACTGGTTTGATGCCTATTGAACGTCGACAATCAGGGAGTTGGCGCCGATTCTCGACCTGGTCACTATGCCCTGGGGGAACCACTCCCGGAATTGAGAATATTCATTCCCTCCAGGAACGGCAGCTCAAGGAAGGGGGGGGGGGGTCAGTTCCTGAGACTTTGTTTGTGTAACCAACCAGTGTGCTGCGCAATGTCCGTGGTCTAATGCTGGAATAACATCGCCCTGACGCGCACGACACGACGGCCAACAGCCAATGAAATACAAGATAGATCGTCGTAAGCCCGACCGATTCTGTCGTCCGACCAGTAGTTTTGGATTAGAAATTATTTCTATTCTTCGTCGTGTCGTGTGGCACGACGCACATAATGTACAACCTTGCAAAATGAAATTGTATTGCAAACTTTTCCTACAATGGTAAATACACCGCTTAAAAGAAAAAATAAATTTTAAATTGCCGTATCTAACTCTCGAAAATAATAATTTTACCTTTGTATGCATTAGCGATACCAATTTGCCACCGTTAAGTACAAATTTCCCTCTTGTTTACAGCCTTTGAAACTAACGTACCATATAGGCGCATTCTAAATAGTTCGGTTAAATGCCGAGAGCGTGGTGTCGGTCGTGCTGTAAATTCAAGTAGTCACATTGAAATGTGTCGTGGTTGCGTTCTTGGTCGTGTCGTGTCGTGTCGTGGTGTGTTGGTCGGTACTATGTGATTCCGGCATAACTACTCGTGCGTGTCGTAAACATGTATTCGCTTCCGCGACCGACCGCCGCGTATTAACAGAACTGACCTTGGCGCCTCGGTATGGTGATGCAAGTTCGTGGCGTCGTAATATAAGTTAGTAAGAAGGTGCTCCAAAACACAAGAGGCGTGAAGTGTTACAGGACGGAGGAATTTCCGGGAATCCAGCGGAAGTCCGACGGTACTATAGTTTTAAGTTAATGAGCATAATACGGAATTTAAATTTTGTAACAGGCTTAAAGTTAACGCCGACTGAAGGCGTTCAGCTCAATTGTGTAAATCTAAAACCCGGCCTTCGACATATGTAGAGGTCGTGGTGATGTAGTGGTTAGACTACTCGCCTTCCACCCGGGCGAATCGGGTTCGATTCCCGACGGGGTTGCTCCGGGATTTTCGCATGTGGGAATCGTGCCGGAAGATGACGCTGGCCGGCGTGTTTTCTCTGGGATCTTTTGTTTTCGCTGCTCTTTCATTCCGACGCCGATCCATGCTCATTTAGCTTCACCCTCATAGGCTCTTAAGACCTCGCTGTTAAGAGCTGCCAAACCACGTAATTTTACACAGCAGTGGCTCCACCGAAGTCGATGTATTTTTACATCTGCATGTGTCATGTTTGTATTATCTACGTGCAAATAAATTTTTCCTAACAGTTAGAAGGAAACTGCTGGAAATTTAAAATTATTATCTAGTAGAAAAAAACATTTTATTCGCGTTATTGTACTCTGTTCTTTAACATTGTAGTTAAAGATACTTATAAAAAAATAACTTTAAAATGTGGATAACAATTTACTTCAGATATTGAATACGTGGTTATATGAAAATAGCAAGCATATCTCATAAGCTGGAATTAAGTTTCCTTTTGAACACACAAATTGAGTTCGGGGTAGTTATGCTCCCTACCGCTGGATCACATGTTTTTAAATAAATACTTGTAGTTGTATTTGAATTCGTAGGAACATTGGTGTAAAGTTACAAATATTGTACTCGTTTTAGCAAATTACACATAAAAATTTTTAATTTACGAAAAATTTCGTGTGTAACTATATACTTGCAGATGCTCCAGAATGCAATGCAAGTTTACATATTATATGTAGTGACTGTGAAACTATACAGTGGATAATGTCCAACTACACTGGCATTGCGTGTTTATATGACGACAATGTAGCATAACAAATACACAATGTAAGATTTTAGAACAGCGGTGAGTCTGTTTTTGTTCATACTTCATAATGTGTACATTAACGCCAACATTATATTTGTTAAGGCATACATGCTTGTTTTGACATGAATACGTCTTTAAATTGGCGACCATAGTGGGGGGGGGGGGGCAATCCAGAAAACCCGATAACAATATCGGAGGATACAGTTTGGCATTGCAGCTCCGAATCTATGATCTACATTCTAAATTCAATTACACCACTCGATTACCAAAGGTTTTTTTTTTTTTTAAGTGAGGACTGTGTAGCATCGCGTTGATTTGGGGGGGGGGGGGGGCAATTTTGAGTTCGTTTAACCGCGTCTCATAACCAACAGGTCATTGAACTTGCGAATTTTTCCTACCCTAGCTATACAATATTCTGCCACTACCCGCAATTAATTAAATGAAAAACACACCCATTTAACTACAATTAAATATGCTTCTTTTTGCCACTTCTAGCCCTGTCCTTGTCTTTCATTATCGAATGCTCCCCGGCTTCACTTTCGTGTCTCGGCTTCCACTCCATAGAATAATACCTTCATGGCCACGACAGGCAGAAAGAAACTAAATTGTACCCAGGCGAAGCTGTGCCCGATTGATAGTTTGTATGCATGTAAAGACTGTCCACGATAAAGTGAGCACTTTAGAAATGAACCTTAGAAAAAGTCACCCCCCCCCCCCCCGGCCCAATATACTTCAATGGGCGCACTGAGAGACATTCGCCCAGTAAAGTTGGTAACGACGTATAAGAATGTCGTATAAAAAGTGTTAGGTTAAAGTTGGTAACGACGTATAAAAATGTCAGGTAACTATTTGTAATAACTTATAATTAATTCTTTCGCTTTTTTATGCGTCAAAGTGTAAAAATAAGCAGCATTTTAAAGTATTTACTGTCTTAAAAATTTCACAGTTTCATTTGACCGACGCATAAATAAAGTGATGAGGCCCATGACAATGTAAATTTTACATAAGGCGGAAGAAAACACAACGTGTATACAAGTAGACCATAATCAGGGCTTTCTAAAGTGCTCATTTGACCGTGAACAGCCTGTACCGCTTGCTTCACGCGACATATTCTCGCCGCGAGCTCGCAGCGATCGTGCGTCAAAATCTCGCTAGTGTGCCGCGGCGGTGGTTTTAAGCCGGTTTGACCGCAGCACGCGAGCAATATAAAAGGTGTTCGCGTAAGCGTCCGACGTACGTAGCTGCTGACCTGCTCCTTTCCAGATGGCGTCGCGTGGAGCTGTTGGAAATTACAAATTCGCGTGACAGCGTTCGCCGGCCCGCCTCTCATTTAGCGCTCCGCTTGGCGTCGCGCCATGCCTGCCTCAATGCGTTTTTACGTGGAACACCGCTTGTACAGGAGGTTGACTAAATTCCTATTAAAGGCTGTTCACGATGAAGTGAGCACTTTTGAAATGAACTTTAGAAAAAAAGTCACTTCCCCTGCCTACATATATTTTAATGGGCGCACCGAGTGACATTCGCCCATCAAAGTTGGTAACGACAGATGGAAAGTAGTTCCATATCTTAACGTTGAATATAAAGAGTTAGGTAACCATTTTTGACAACCTAAATTATTTCTTTTGCTTTTTTTTTTTGCATCAAAGTGTAAAAATGAGAAGATTTATAAAATGTTTACTTTCCTAATAATTTCACTGTATCACTTGACCGACGCATGAATAAAGTGACGAAGCCCATGGTAATGTCAATTTTACACAAGACGGAATAATACACAACATGCATACAAGTAGAACAAACAGTGCTTTCAAAAGTGTTCACTTTACCGTGAAACGCCTATACACGTGTTGCAACTTGGAGGGGGGGCCGAGTAAAAAACATCTTGCACGGGAACCCTATGTCCGGAAACGTTCCGTTTCCCCGCTATACGTTATTCACGATAAAATGATCACTTTTGAAACCCTTCTCATTTTGAATAATAGTCAATAAGTATATTTTATTTTAGCCTTAGGCGTCAACTTCCGAGTGCAGCGGAATCCACATACTTCTTTTATTTTGTGGTTAAAGGAAAAACAATGGCTGGAATAAAGAAGTAACTAGGACCTCAAAAGTGCTTGCACTTTAACGTGGACAGCCTATACAAGCCAAATATAACCACGCGTGGACATGTCCCGCGTCTGCGGTGTCAATGAGCGAACAGCGTCTAAACTGATATTAATACAAATACACGCTGTTGCAAAATCGCACGTCAATATTTCGGGGAAACATTCCTCACATCTGGAGGATGAAAAAATGTTATATGAACATAGGTCCGAAAACACTTCCGTTTCTTTACTACAGCCCATAATACATAACGTACAGTGTATGACCCGCGGGCTGGATCATGATACTGTGGAACGCCATCGCAGCCGTAATTAGAGGCCCCATACCAGCCCCCGAGGTGCCCTGAGTTGAGCCCACTAGACTTTTATTTGTGGGGACATTTAGAGGCACTTGTGTATGCAACCCCAGTTGACGTGAGCACACTCCGTAACCGTATTGTGTCGGGTTGCGAAACAATCAGGAATTTCCCAGGGATTCATCAACGCATCCGGGTGTCCGTGCAACGGCGGGTTGATGCATGTGTTCGTGCTGATGGAGGGCATTTTTAACATTTCCTTTAGTGCCGACGATAAGCCTTCACACATGTTTAACTAAATTCCTGTGTGGTTCCTACTGTTATAGGTGTAGTGTCGTAGTGTGAGGTGTCGTGTATCATGCAAACTTACGTGCAAGCACAATGATTCCGTAGGACCTGGGCATCAGTATTCCAACTCGTGTCATAACAAAGACTCGCCATTTCAAGTAGCGAAACGCACTACAAGGAAATTCAGTGACGTGTGGTGAAGTGTTGCACGGTAAAATGGTGCTTGCTCAGTGCTGTACACACTCGGCGCACGCAGCAGGAACCAGTAACCAGAGTGGAGCCGGGAGAAACTGAATGTACTGCGGTCACACACGAGAAAGCGACGAGGCACCCGTTACACACATGCTGTGACGTCAAATGCACTACTACGTTTAAGCGGGCCGATGTGAAAATGGGCAAACGGTTAGGTATAGCACAGAGCAAAACACAGCTTATCTTGCAACAGTTCAGTTTACCTTGCAACAGTTCACCACACGCGGGTGCAAGGAAGTCGATTGGCCGAGAAAACCCGTCATATATTGGTACCGCCGTAGATTACTCGACTTTCCACAAAAAAACGTCGGTGTTAAACATTTATACAGTCAGAAGCATATTCCCACTATTGCTAGAGTAATGTAACTATCGCGTTTTGCCGCTGTCGTTTTCATTCTAACAACCACAATGTAATAACGAAAAAATAGTTCTAACTAAGAAACTATAACATTGCTGCTATCTGCCGAGGATGCGAAGAGAATAAGGATGTAGTATTCTATTATTTTCACACGAATTAAATGTTCATGCTATAATTTTTACTAATTAATCAAATCTCCTTAGCATTGAATAAGACATCCATGACTTAATACGTGGTTAACTTGCTGGGCATAGCGGAAGCCGTTTATTTCTACTGCTGATGCTGTCGCGTGTTCCGCCAATTAAAACACCAGCGACTGCCTGCTCGCGTTCCTAAATTATTTCCTGCTGGGCGGTAACCTCTGCGCAGTCAATAGTAACAGGAATGTGGCATATGGGTTCACTCACAATATAAATACATACGCACAGAGCATAGGACATAAGCAAAACATCCGTATGGCCAGATTTCAGTGCGAATTTGATTAGTAACTGAATACTTGCGTATTACTCTTTAGCACTGATATTTAATGACAAGTCTGACGTCAGCCTGCAGTGCTGGTAAATGTATTTTCGTAACACACTGTGGTGTGTTTAAAATCTACAGTGATTTCGAATACTTAGCATTTTTAATTAAAATCTTTGTTTTTGTGATAGTGAATAACAACCTTCAAAAATTTCTGATAGTAAACTGTCATCTGTTCTAAATTAATTATCTTGAGACATTTAACCGTTCCTGCACCATAACTGTTCCTCCATTTTAAATAAACAGCATGCGCCTGCATAAGAATGAGATATAACTATTACACTTGTGAGCTATTTGAGGAACACTCCGCAAACTACCTGTTACGTGAAGTTGTGAATCAATAGGTCTTGTGCACGCGGCCTGTGTTTTGTGGTTACTGTTATGCATTCAATTGTGAACCAAGTTTAAGAAAGCTGCACCTCACGGCAGGGAGCATACAAGTATAAGCTGTTCACGGTAAAGCGAGCACTATTTTTCCTTTCATCCAATTTCCATCTTCCTGCTGATTTTTAATATAAACATTGCAATGTGACCAATAAACACAGTGCACACATTTCACCACCCTCAAAATGTAATGCCTAAGGCTGCAATAAGATATATTTGTTAGAGCTTAATGGCTGTTGGGAGGGTCTTAAAAAGTACTCACTTTAATGCGAACAGCCCATAGTGTGTGGCAACTCAATGCTATAACGAGAGATCCTTATCCGATCAGTTTGTTTGCCGAAGTAGGTTATACGGTACGGTCAACTTTAGAACACAGAGTAAACAACACATTTTCACTTTTGTTATGTTGGTGGTATTGTAGAGACATCGCCAGCTGTTTTTTTTTTTTTAATAGGCTTATGTTTTCTGGGTAATGTTATTGGCGCTTCTCTTATCCACAATTATTACATATCACAAATACATTTGGGCGAATATAAACTGTAATCGTGAAGGTGAAACTGCATTACAACCCGTTGTATGCATATATTCATGAAAATACATGTGACGCGAATAAACAGACGTGAATGTCGCTTACACAAAGCAATCTGTTCCACCACCATCAAAATTAGAATATGAAAAATCAACCATTAGTTTATATAGTACGTAAAGAGAGAAACTACACGAGGGTTTATTGATATATTAAGCTACGCGAATAATACACAGGTTGGGGCATAAGTCGTGGCAACTACTTTGTGGTGTGAGAACACAGGCGCGTGTGGATAGTGTGAAACAGACACACATGGCAGGACAAGGTAAGCACAACGTGTATGGACAATAACGAACACGCCAACAATTGCACACGTCCTCGCTGAAACGCTCCTACCCACCTCGCGACTCTCCGGTACAGCAGGGCATTATTCCCCAACAGTTTCTACCAACTCCCCAGTGGCATTCTCCAGCGGTTCTCCCACGGAGAACGGCTATTGTGATGTACGAGCGCTGCTCAACACAGGTTACGTCCATCTGGCACGGCGATCACCTGACAACTGATTTCTCATTACTCTCTGCGCTCATACAGGCCAACCCTGCGCCATTTGACATTGTAAACGCGCACTAGGACCCCCTGTCTTCACCGCGACACATACCATTGTGTGCACCCATAACAGTTCGTCACAAAATTTAATAGTTGCCATGACTTATGCCCCAACCTCCGTATATATATATTATATATATATATATATATATATATATATATATATATATATATATTATAATATATTATATACACATATATATATAGCTTAATATGTAATCATTCTTTAAATTCGAAATTATAAGACCGTAGAACCTCGACTTCGGGCGGACTTCGGGTATCTTTGGTAAAGTTTCGTTTTCCTTATCCGAGTTAAGCTTCTTACACAATAGAAAACTTTAGCAATTGACTTTATTTCCTTTCCTCTGACGAAAGCACCATTACACAATACAAGTGTAAAGTCAGAATTCAGTCAATAGAACATCGGTTCTGCGAGCTTCCTAAAAATGTGTATCGTTATGGAAATAATTATGATACTATCCAGGAATGCATTCTACGTAACTTTATTAAACATAGGCATAAAACTTATATTATAAATTTATTTCAAAAGAAAAAAAATAATTTGTTTACATTATTAAAATATGTAAATTCATATTTTTTCATTTCAGATTATATTCGTTTGCCATTTATTTAATTTATGACGAACTTTGTTTACTGTACCGAGATTAAAATTGCACTACAATAAAATAACGCACTTTTCATATAACCTCTATTAAATTTTCGGCAAAATGGCTGCTTGACTTTGACTTTAAATTTCAACTTTTCGAAATCGTAAAGTCAAGGGTGCATGACGTTACCTTTGGCAGTTCCACTGTGTCAAACTCCGTAAGAAACAACATGTCGGAAAGCATACATAAAGTCAAATGTTGAAAGTTTTCAATTGTGTAAGGACCTTCCTCACGGATGCTGCCGCCAGCGTACGTGTATGTCACGTGGTGTCTCCCACCACACGCTCACACTCGCCGAGGTCGATCTGCGGGACGCCTGGCGATCTCCTACCACCACTCCTCCGCTCAGCATAACGAGGCATCCCAAGTGTGTCCTACTATGTGCAGATTTATAACGAGGCATCCCAAGCGTGTCCTACAACGTGCAGATGCATAACGAGGCATCCCAAGCGTGTCCTACAATGTGCAGATGCATAACGAGGCATCCCAAGCGTGTCCTACAATGTGCAGATGCGTAACGAAGCAGACATGGAACACGTGAACAAAACAAGCTGACGAATCGGGATGAATTTCTGCCATAGTGTATTCGCGGTTTCTTCACACTTTTTGAATCAAACCTTTGAAAAATCATCCCACGTATGACGTGTTTGGTTATTTCCTAAATATGCCATGTACCATTAGCGTGTTATACCTCTGTTAACATGAAAGTATCTTCTTCTTCGTTAAATTAAAAATTCATTCTGTATTTTATTTATTAATTCTAATATTTCATTTATAATGAATATGAATAAAAACAGTGAGAAAACATGTGTGTTGGTAATGCTATTAAGAAATAGTTCCTATGCAAAATATCATTACAACTGAGAGCGCACGAATTCGGTGCGTTGTCCTTTGGTGTAATTTTCTACACTTAGGTCAGCTTACTTTGCACGAGGCGGAGGAATATCTTGGAAGTAGAATTTTGGCAGGGTTTCAGAAAAATGTGAATTACTGTAGCCGTGATTTGATTATATGCTTCAAACGCACATACGCAACGATACACAACTTATTAACACAAAAAATGCTTCTGTTACAAATTAACGACATAAACATATGCTTAAAAACACACACACCTTAATTTTAATATTTAAATAATGTTTGATATTTCATAAGAGTTAATATCTGTCATGCTTGTACGACTATTGCGATAAAACTGATAACAGTCACACTGATGCAATGCTCATGTTTTTTTTCTTTGTAAATCAAAACAAGTGCTTAAATAGCTGTTCTACGTTTAGAAGATATTCTACGGTTTTTGTGACAAAATATATATGAAAATTTAATTAAAGATTGTTAAATAAGTTAAAAAATACTTTTCACCGACATTTTCAACGTTTTAACCTTAAATCTTGTGCAAAATAATTTTCAATAAGTCATACGAACACAGTGTTTGATTTCAGTTGGTGTTCCTTAGAATCATAGGAACGATACTAACAGATTTCATACAACCCTGGTATTCCATTTGTCTACGATTATAGTTTTATTTCTAACTTTTTAAATTTGAATTTTATTGTAGAATTTAAAATTAAAATTATAAAAGAACCACCCTGAAGAATGTTTAAGAAATTTCTTTGTAGTATTTCAGTTACAACTACAACTGATTTTTAACCGAAGCCAAACAGCTAATTACGCTAAATTTTGACATTCGTATGGCAAAGTATATTAAGAATTCTTATAACTCGCGTATTCAATTTTAATCGATTAATTTCCCACGTTTCTTCCACTTTCATCAGAATATTATTTTATGAAATATCACACAATTATAAAACACACGTAAAATTGCGTGTCATCTGCTTGTAGACAGTCAGGAACATCTTATTTTATCAATAAGTTCCCGCCTTTCAGCAAGCAGGAAATAACACACAGTGAAAATTAGATACAAAAGTAGTAAACAATGAGTAAATTGTGCATTTTCTATAATCAAACGTTTCTAATAATTCAAATGCTCATATTCACGTTAAAAATATACGAATTTAACTTACAATCTTGGTTCGTGCAAATTTAAAAAAAAAGTTATTTTTTCACAAAGTTATTTCAGTTAAAATAATTTTTGAGGTCACGGGAGAGACTATGTTGAAAATTCTTTGAAATCCTCGCACATTATGTTCATCTGTGATAATGGTTTAACTTATTCCAACTATTCTGACTTTTAATTTAATTTCAAAAACGAAAAATTTTAAGTACGGACAAACCACATAAAACATTTCCAAAGATTGTTGTTCTTGGCAACCGAACAACACGCAATTATTTCGCAATGTATTCAAAGGAATTTTGTACAATTTTGAGACTTGTGCGATACACATACTTTAAATATCAATAGCCCGTTCCAATCACTTTTTAAAAGACGTTTTAATCAATTGTACTTCAAACAGCAACGAAAATGGACATAACATGACAGAAATGGATCATACATTTATAGAATACACATGTAATATTTTTTAATGCCTTTAAAGCAGATCCCAACTCGCCATGTTATATTTATCGATTTTGCGCCAAAAATTCTATTCCAGAAGGTGTGTTGAAATTTCCCGTACGGCATATTCTAAATAACAGCTTCCCAAACTTTATCGAACTGCCACAACTTCGCTACATTTATCAATTTTTAGCTGATAACTGTCGAGGTGAAATGAGAGATTATTTTTGCGAACGATTACAAAGGCGACGATATCAACAGTAATCAAGAAATACTGACCTTAGACAATGCTCTGTACTCTGTCGTTCCAAAAAAAAACGTGATATAAGCTGTTCGCGGTAAAATGAGCATTCTGAAAGCCCTACTTAAGATCTACTTGTATACGCACTGTGTTCCCCTTAATTAACATTGCAATAGGCCTCATCACTTTGTTTATGCGTCAGTCAAGTGAAACTGTGAAATGATTAGAAAAGCAAATATTTTACAAATCTGGTCATTTTTATCTTCCAAGCATAAAAAATATAGAAAACAAAAGAAATAAATTAAGTTGTCACAAATAGATACCCAAAACGTTTTACTCGAAGATACCATAAGGAACTACTTTTCATCCGTCGTTACCAAGTCAACTGGTGGCATGTCCCTCAGTACGTCCATTATAATATATGCAGGCAAGGGCAGTGACTTCTGAGGTTAAATTCAAAAGTGCTCACTTTATATTGAACAGCCTTTAGAAAACTGTATATCCAGAGTACTGTGAAGTATGGTTAGGGCCACCACTTTCCCGCGAAAATATTTCAGGACAAGTTGTGTTCAAACGCACTTTAGCTCAGAACCTCTCTCGCAATTGGACCGTTTGAATAGTTACCCGTGTTACCTGTCAGCTCGCGAATCACGGACGGTCAGTATCGGAGAAACTTAACTCTGATTGGTTCGCTCATGCAACAGACTGTCCTCTCCACACAAAGACAAGCGGCCAATAGTCAAATGAAGATTGCAAGTGTGCAGATAGCTTATCAAGTCTAGCGTCCTTGTAAAACTTATCGCAAATAGCAGGTGGCCCCCGAGTATAAACCATTCACGGTCACTTCACACTTTTCTGAAGCCCTGCTAAAGTTCTACTTCAAGGATAGCCCTCCGCCTCGTGAAAACTAGGCTTAACTGAGTCTGTAAAATTACACCAAAGGACAACGCATCTCATCTGTAATATTTTGCACGGGAACTATTTATTACTACGCGCTACCAACACATGTTTTCTCACCGTTTTTATTCGAATTTATAATGAATGGAATAGGGCCTACTGGAATTTATAAATAAAATACAGGCGAAACTTCAATTTAGCGAAAAATATGGTACTTTTAAGTTAACAGAGGCTATAAACCGGTCGTGAAACATGGCGTATTTACGAAATAACTAAAGACGTCATATATGGACTATTCTTTCTCAAAGGTTTGATTCTAAAAGTGTGGGAAAACCGCGAATAGAGTATGTATACTGTGCGACAAGCCATGCAGGCACGACGCGCGGCAGACGGCTTCCTGCTGCGGCAAGGCCAATTATGGGCTGTTCACGGTAAAGTGAGCACTTTTGAGTCCCTAGTTACATTCTCCTTTCGGCCGTTTATTTTTATATAACCACTGTTTTGAAATAAATAGTGCTATAAGAATAATAAACACGGTGTGTAGATTTTACAGCACTCTGACGTTAACGTCTAAAGCTAAAATAAAATATCTTTATTAACTATTTTTCCAAATGAGAGGGCTTTCAAAAGTGCTCGCTTGACGGTGAATAACCTATAAAGGCCCTTACACAATAGAAAACTTTAACATTTCACTTTACACCTCCTTTCATTTGACGAAACCACCAATACACAATGCAATTGTAAATTCAAGAGTTCAGGCAATTGAACATCGGTTCTGCGAACCTCGTAAAAATGTGTATCATGTTATGTAAATAACTGTTATATCATCAAGGAATGCAGTTTACCTACCTTACTTTCAATAGGCTTAAAAATTATATTAAAAGTTTATTAAAAAAAAAAAAACAATCCATTTGTTTATTTTATTCAAAAATGTTAATTCATATATTTCCTCTTAGCGTTATATTCGTTTGCCATTTATTTAATTTAAGACTAGCTTTGTTTAATATACCGAGATTGAAATTGCCGTAAAATAAAATAACACACATTCCACATTACCTCTGATAGATTCTCTGCAAAATGACTGCTTGACTTTGACTTTTAAATTTCAACTTTTCGAAACCGTAAAAGCGGTACCTTTGACAGTTCCATTGTGTCAAGCTCCGTAAGACACGACATGTCGGAAAGCACACGTAAAGTCTAATGTTAAAGTTTTCAATTGCGTAAGGGTCTATGAGGGTAATGGTGCACGGAAATCGAATATTTATATAACATTTATTACAATTTGTTTCACCGAGGATTTTTTGAAATTTTTGGTTCGACAAGACTTAAATAACAATTTTGAACACCTTATTACATGGTTAAAAATTCTCTGCGTTTGTTATTCTCGGAGCTCTGATGGAAGATAAGAAAAAAATCCTTTTTTTTCCATCAGTGTTCTGAAAATAATTAATGCAGTGAAAATCTAACAAAGTAAGAAAGTGTTCAAAAACATTATTTTAAGTCTTGTCGAGCCAAAAATTTCAGTAAACCATTTCGAAAACAATTTATATCGAAAATCGGGTATATATACTGCTTTCATGCACAACTACCTTTAAGGTAATTTATGCTGTATATAAAAGAAAAATGTATATATTTTGCAACATTATAAAATACTTTACTAGAATATACTTTTTAAATGTAAAAGATGAATCGATCGATAGAGTCCGCATTTTTAACCTAATTTAAGCGCATTTCCATTTTGGATGCTTCGGAAAGCAAAATTTACTAAGTAAAATTTAAAAAGTATGTTTCAGTAATTTATTTTATAATTCTGCAAAATATGCACATTCTTCTTTCATATACAGCATAAATCTCACTCTTCTGACCATTTTTTATGGTGTCTATACTATTTTTTATGAGTTCTTCACATTGCATAGTCGGGTGCAGTGCTCCATAGGTAGAGACCTGAAGGATTCGCGGATTAATTTTGGGACAAGCTAGAATGCCAAATACGTGTGTTTATATAACTTTTATCACTGATCCATACGGTGTTCGACACCTCCTGGAGAACGCTGGCCCAATCACCGCCTTCCACTGTGACAGCAGACAACCAACGTGCAGTTAATATCGGCGCATTTGCACACGCGACTGTAGAGTCTAGCCGGCATGTCATTGAACTCGCGAATTCTTCAGGTCTCTAACCACCCGAATTTCGCGAAAAGATTTCTTCACATGCTAGATGTCAATATACTAATGGGTATACCAGCTGTATTCCTTTGCTTGTTGGCGGCGCGTGTCTGTGAGGAGACAAGAGTCTTACTTGACTGGCCAATCAGAATAAGGTTACTCCGCTACTGTACATCTGTGATTCGCGGGCAGACACCTAAGACGCGTTAACATCTAGATCATCCAATCGCTGAAGTGTATCTGAGCTAAAGTGTTATGGATGACAACTGGTCGTGAAATCTTTTCGCGAAATTCGGGTGTCGCTATCCATAGGCAGATGATTTATTTCAACGCGAGCCGGAGAGATACGTGCGGGCGGTCAAGTGGCGTACAAGAGCCCACGGCGTGCCGGGGGGGGGGGGGGCAGCACGCGACGACGAAGGCAGCGGAGAGGCGCCCTTGACACGGAAATTACGTCGGCAATCAGGCCGTCGCCTCGCACAGATGCGCGTGACCTCCGCCAAGTCTGACCCCGGGCCAGCCCCACACCACCCGCGCAGTTGAAGGTCACCGCTAGGCGGCGCCTTACTTAAGTCAATACTTCCAGGATATTGCTCCACATGCAAACAAAAACCTTAACCGAGTATGTGACGGGGGAGGGGGGCGGTGGCTGAGCGATTAGCCCGCTCGCCTCCCACCAAGGCGAACCGGGCTCAATCCCCGGCCGGGTAACCGGATTTTCGCAAGTGGGAATCGTGCCGGACGATGCTGTTCGTCGGCGGTTTTTCTCGGGGATCTCCCGTTTCCCCCGCCCATTCATACCGGTGCCGCTCCATATTCACTTCAATCATCCTCATCGGCTCTCAAGACCTCGCTGTTAAGAGCCGCCCAAATCTCTTCACTCACTCACCCTTGACCGAGTCAAGGTTACTTCTACTACAGATTGTTCATGGTAAAATGAGCACTTTCGAAAGCTCTGCTTAAGATCTACTTGAACACACGTTGTGTATTCCTCCGCCTTATATAAATTTAACATTGCCATTGGCCGCATCACTTTATTCATGCATCGGCCAAATGAAACTGTGAAAGTATTAAGAATGTAAATATTTTACAAAGCTGCTCATTTTTACGCTTCGATGAAATTAAAAAAAAAAAAAAAAAAAAAGTATATTTACGTGATCACAAATGGTTACCTAACACTTGCCATCCATCATTACCAACTTTGCGTCACTAGGAAAGCGCTGGTATCGCATGTGTATACAATGTTCACGGTAAAGTGAACATTTCTGAGGCCTTAGTTATTTTTTCCTTTCAGCCATTTTTTATCCTTTCATTAACTTTTTTAAATAAGAATTATCATTTCAGTAATAAATAGTGCGTGTATATACCACCGCACTCTAAAGGTAACGTCTAAGGCTAAAATAAAATATTTTTATTGACTATTATTCCAAATGGCAGGGCTTTCAAAAGTGCTCACTTTACCGTGAACAGCCTTTTGTGATGCATCACTTTCGAGTCCAGTGGTACTTATTATATTAAACTAAATTAGTATTGTTTGTAAGCCGTTATAGGCAAGCTAACTTCATTCGCAGCACCACTTTCTACAGCCAATACTTATTTATTTTATGTGTGATAGTTCATCAATTTTCATTCTGTGAGCCAACCTCGATGTATAAGGTTGCGAGGTTGAAATTAATTTATTTTTTATGTTTATGGTTTACTCCAAACGGATAAAATATGGGATATGATTTAACATTTACAAATACTTGTTTCGACCGAAATCTCTGCCACTCGGTTGGTAAGTCGATTTATCATACTGCTTAAAACAGGGATTCTTTCGTGTTCTGGATCCGATTTCACCCCAGTAGTTCGCTATACTAATGCTCTAGAATTAGTCCAGCTGAAGTCTAATAATTTAATTGCTTGTTTGTGCAACCATGCATACGATTTGAACAAGGATCCTAAGATTATGATTTTTTTAATTACACGTAAGAAATGCACATTAAATATTGAATATATGAATATAGTAGCTTTTACCCTCTGCTTTGCGCGCGGCCCCATTATCTGGTGCTCTACCCACTGAACTACTGCTGCCCCACTATAGGTTCTCTACCACTGAACTACTGCAGCCCCACTATAGTATTCTCTACCCACTGAGCTACTGAGGCCCAGGGTCCCTACCCACTGTTCTGGCTTGCACCCACTGAGCTACTGTCCACTATCGTTCTCTACCCGAGCTACTGGGCCGCACTATTGGGTTCTCTACCCACTGCGCTACTGCGGCTCTTGGGAAGTAATGTAAGACAACCCATAGACAAAAAAGAAAGTAGAAATTTTTAACAATGCTTTTTATGCAGTAATCCTAAGAAAAGTTTAATCCAGTACCTATGTGCATCCCTAATCATCAATTATTGGAACCGTTTGAGATATTTTCCTGGGATAAAAAGTAGCCTAAGTCACTTTCTGGACCTCCAACTATATCTGTACAAAAAATCACGTCGATCCGTTGCTCCATTTTGACGTGAAAGAAGGACAAACAAACACACTTTCGGATTTTATAGTAATACGGATGAAGTATTGCTTATTTAACATATTCAGACGGACCTGTGAATTCTGGTTCCCTTACACTTTATAAAGTTTTATTTGTAGTGGTATTTGATAGAAACATGACATAACCGCTGGCAGATAAAACTACCCACCGTAACCCCCCGCTAAGGACAAGGTAAAATGCAATTATTTGGCGCGATTCCGAACGGCAGTTAACAGAAGCACGACTTAGGCCGTTGCCATACCCAGCGGTGTGAAACGCCTGCCAGCAGTAGCGACGATTAGAACTACCAGGGCCAGTAACGAGCCTAATGAAGGGAGCAGATGATAGATAGATAGATAGATAGATAGATAGAGAGAGAGAGAGAGAGAGAAGAGAGAGAGAGAGAGATAGTTAGTTAGTTCGTCTGTGGCCCGCACTGCGGTTCATCAACTGGGCAACTCGGGGCGTTCCGGCCGCCGCTGAATAATTAACCTGACGCGCACATCGCAGTAACCGGGCGGTGTTCGACTCTGGGATGCTGAAAACATATCGATGTATCGAAATGACGGTATTATGCCAACGGTTTGTCGATATAAATCGTCGATATATTTAAAAGATAATTGATCGAAAACAATATTTTTTTCCAGGCATCGGAAATCAATATTTTAAGTACTACTTTAATAAGCTGTGTTTTTAATAGAAAAAAAATTAAAAATTAATATGTTTACTTTGGTAACATGCACCACAACTTTCTGCAATGCCTCGTGTACTCAATATGTAATATTCCAAGCAATTTTACATTTGTCAATTCCTTTATTATATAAAATATCGGATTTCGAAATATCGGTTCGTGAGACGATACTTTTATATACAACCACTATAAATAATATAGATATTTTTTTTTTCCCCGATATGAACATCCCTATGTTGTGTGGCAAGAGAGAGAAGCGGGCTGCTCACGAGGGCTGCCAACCCATGAGAATGCCGGGCGGTCGACGTCGTCCCGAGGCAACTGCGCACTTGACCGCACTCCGACTGCCAACCCATGAGAATGCCGGGCGGTCGACGTCGTCCCGAGGCAACTGCGCACTTGACCGCATCCGACTGCCAACCCATGAGAATGCCGGGCGGTCGACGTCGTCCCGAGGCAACTGCGCACTTGACCGCACTCCGACTGCCAACCCATGAGAATGCCGGACGGTCGACGTCGTCCCGAAGCAACTGCGCACTTGACCGCACTCCGACTGCCAACCCATGAGAATGCCGGACGGTCGACGTCGTCCCGAGGCAACTGCGCACTTGACCGCACTCCGACTGCCAACCCATGAGAATGCCGGGCGGTCGACGTCGTCCCGAGGCAACTGCGCACTTGACCGCAGTCCGACTGCCAACCCATGAGAATGCCGGACGGTCGACGTCGTCCCGAAGCAACTGCGCACTTGACCGCACTCCGACTGCCAACCCATGAGAATGCCGGACGGTCGACGTCGTCCCGAGGCAACTGCGCACTTGACCGCACTCCGACTGCCAACCCATGAGAATGCCGGGCGGTCGACGTCGTCCCGAGGCAACTGCGCACTTGACCGCAGTCCGACTGCCAACCCATGAGAATGCCGGGCGGTCGACGTCGTCCCGAAGCAACTGCGCACTTGACCGCACTCCGACTGCCAACCCATGAGAATGCCGGACGGTCGACGTCGTCCCGAGGCAACTGCGCACTTGACCGCACTCCGACTGCCAACCCACGAGAATGCCGGGCGGTCGACGTCGTCCCGAGGCAACTGCGCACTTGACCGCAGTCCGACTGCCAACCCATGAGAATGCCGGGCGGTCGACGTCGTCCCGAGGCAACTGCGCACTTGACCGCAGTCCGACTGCCAACCCATGAGAATGCCGGGCGGTCGACGTCGTCCCGAGGCAACTGCGCACTTGACCGCAATCCGACTGCCAACCCATGAGAATGCCGGGCGGTCGACGTCGTCCCGAGGCAACTGCGCACTTGACCGCAGTCCGACTGCCAACCCATGAGAATGCCGGGCGGTCGACGTCGTCCCGAGGCAACTGCGCACTTGACCGCAGTCCGACTGCCAACCCATGAGAATGCCGGGCGGTCGACGTCGTCCCGAGGCAACTGCGCACTTGACCGCACTCCGACGTGTGCACTAAGACATTCCACTTCCGGCGCTAATTACCGACAAGCTTCTTTATGCTCGACACCTTGAATCGACATGCCTGTTATCTCGGCCGACAACTTGCACATATCCATCCTTCCTACGTACGCCAACACCTCCCGGTGTTTTCGAGTACATTCAGCGGATCTCTCACCCACGTGAAAATCATTTTTAATGGTGACAAGACAGGAAGGGCAGTACGCATTGTTAAAATAAAATAATACGCTTGCAAGGGGGGTCAGTCCTCGCCATCTTGGATGTTTCAAATTTTCGCAAAAAAAAAAAAAAAAAAAATGCGTATAGAATTTGACGGAAAGATACGAGACCGAGCATTCCTTTGTGCATTTACTGAAGTTGGTATTGCTTGAATTCTGAGGTTAGTCGTAGTCACCCACACGAAAAATCACTTCCTTTTTCTAACCTGTTGCTAGTTAAAAATTCACACTTGGTAGACTACGCACGAGTGTAGCTCGAGCTACACTCGTGCACCGGTGTTCTTGCAGTAGTGGATGTAGGTGATTCACTTATAATTTGTCATAAGTGCCAATAAATGTGTGCAGACCTTGATGTATTAATAAAGGCAGCGAAGACGTAACACCTTCATAAAGCTCGAGAAGCTATTATTTATGCTGTCTCGGGTGAAAAATTTCGTTGCACCAACCTAAATGTAAGTTGCAGCGAAAATTGGATAAATCCACGTTGGCCGGGCCGATCTCCCGCGAGGGTCCCCTCCTACCCGGGGTTGGCGTTTGGTGCCGCCAGTCACGAGTAGTCGCAGGTTGTCACGGGTATTCGCAGGTAGTCGCATATATAGGTACGACATTCAATAACTCCATAAAATCTGAGCGAAGCGATGGCGGGCTGCTAGTTTAAGTTATACAGACGCATTTGTGTTTTAATATTGTTACACGTGCGAACGCGTGAGGGGCGTATCTGAGTTTGTGAGGGATAGTGGTCTTAATAAATAAATTAATAAACAAAAGAAACTTAATTTGATTTCTCGTTTATTCACTCTATTATCTACAGCATTAATTAGCTGTCTTCACCTTTACTCTATCTATTAACAGTGAGAGCAATATTTAATGTCTATTTCCACTCTTAATTAACATCCTTCGTCATTGTCTCTGTTGTTTACAGTCAATTAACACACACTCCTTATCAACGCGTGTTCAGTCTATCCGTTGCCATTATCTATAATGTCTTTCACTCACGCATTTAGTCCATTAGTTCAGCCTGCCAGCCGCACACTACACCGCCTGACACCCTAGTGTATATTATGTGGTGTTCGTAGCCTACGGAGATCTGGCTGTAACAATTGTTCCTCAACTACAAACATCTTTGATAAGATACAGGTCTGTGGTAAGATTCAATCTGGTGTTTCCTTGTGTGTACGTTGCGTTCTCTCTCCTCTCTCTCTCTCTCTCTCTCTTCTCTCTCTCTCTCTCTCCTCTCTCTCTCTCTCTCTCTCTCTCTCTCTCTCTCTCTCCTCTCCTCTCTCTCTCCCCCCCCCCCTACACTTTTAACACTGTTTATAAGTTTCTTAAGTTACAGGATTTACCTGTTAAAATTTCTCTTGAAATTCAACACTTAGTTCATCTGCGTTAAAGTTGAAATTCAATTATTTCCATTCTAAAATTTATGTAAAAAAAAAAAGAGCTAAAACTTAAATACGAGCAAATCATAATTGTTCAAGAAAATACTCCATGACATTCTGATGAGTTGTAGCAAAACGCATTAATAATGTAAAATTTTGAAATTTGTACAAAACTACATATTAATGAAAATTTGCCAAGGTTCATTTTATTCGTTTTTAAAAAATAATTTTCTGGTATTAATAACTTTTAAAAATATTATTTAATGTAACAAAGTAGTATAAATTAACTGTAAAAAAATTTTAAAACCAAGCTTTCATTTATAAATGAACTAAAAAGATAAAAATAATTAAAGTAGTAGTTACTAAATATTAGAAGTTGTAAGACGTGGTCAAACTGCTGTAATAAACTTTACTACAAATTAATATTTTTGTGTCATTTACATTTAGAACATATATAAGCTGTGCGCAATATAGAACGTATATTGTCCATTTCGTATAAGTGGTCTCGACGATGTGACCAATCTACACATTATGTAAACAGTAAATGCTCTCGCTCCTACAGTATTGTGTCGGCTGATGGAACTGCTGCGGGATCGGTGTTGTTAAGTTGGCTATTCTGATGATGGCTTTGAAAGAAAATAATACTCGGAACTACGAGTTGTAATTTAAAATCCTAATTATAATTACAACATTTATGGTTTAAATAATGTTTTTAAACCAATATTTAAATTTCTTGACTGTACTTTAAAAACATGTTCAGCATTTATGACAGAGTATGCCGACACATACGAACAGTAAACGCTTCCAGCCCATGGCTAGCCATGTTTATGTTTCCAGTTCCCAGCCCGAAGACGGTCGTTGCGTGTGTGCTTTTTCCTCATCGTGTTTATTATACGAATATCATTGTGGCGTCGGAATATTTAATTGGTAGTTAATAATTTTTTGTTTGTTTTTTTCAAACATAGTTGGGTGTAGGTACCGTTGTAGTGCGTTTTCTTGAGTGAAATGTAATATTAATCCGCACGTGATTACCGCTTCGTTAAAACTGCTCGTTCCGCCATTTTCTTACCGCCTTCCACAATGAAGTGAGACGAATATAATTTACGTACATAAGTTAAAGTTTGTTTGTATCTGGAAAAGTACGTAGTGTTAAGTTTACTGAATGAGTGTGCAAATAAATTATATAATGCTAACGACGAAGAAACGTGGTTTAAGTGAAATAAACTCGCAAGGATTGCCATAGAAAAAGACGTGTTCCAGAGATTGCAGATTTTACCAACAGTAAATGTGCGTGTTTTGTACATGTATTTGTAAACCGGTAATATAAATATTGAAATGCACATGGCCTGAAAAAAGCCGCACTATCCTCACTCTGTAGTGAGTGAATAATATTTGTTGGTCTACAACGTAAACTCGAGTGTAAGGTTAACTTCGTCAAAGGGTGTGTGAGTATATATTACTGCATCTGTACGAATACTAACAACGACGTATGCATCACGTTTTTTTTTTTTTTTTTTTCCATTAAAGTTAACATCTTCGAAGTTAAATCATTTAAATGTTATTTCCATACAACAAAAATTTTCTACTGCTCCATCGAAAAAAATATGTAACTCAAAATGCCATACACTCGTAAGAACGTCAAAATAATGAAGTCTCACGAAAGACGACTAACTAAAGGTCACCCGCACTGTTTCCTTTTTCCCTCGTAATAAAACAAACAGGACCCCAACAAATTTAACTCTGTAATTAAAAAATAAAACAGGCTGGAATGCCAACCTTGTTATAATATCCTACATTAATTAATGTACGGAAATTAGCTATCGATGCCTGCCATGACAGGGAACAAGAGGGAGGCAAATGCAAGTTTGCTTCGAACTCCAAACATTTGTTTACAAACGTCTTTTTCTTCAGTAACAAAAACAGCTGCGGTGGAAGCATACATTGTGGCCGTGCTACTTTACTAGAACTGTCAAAATTTACCCCACTCACATGAAATGGACAATACCTCATTTGCGTAAGCCTAGTAAGCACATATCTTGCACAAGGCTCTTAACTATTAGCGGCAAACTTTTATATACTGAATATAAATTTATATAGGCCATTCACGGTAAAGTGAGCACTTTGAAGGCCATGCTAAATTTTTCCTTTAAATTAATTTCTACCTTCCAGCCACTTTTTAATGTAAACATTGCAGTATGACTAATAAACACAGTGTTTGTATATCATAATTATATATAGTTAACGTCTGAGACTACAATAAATTATATTTATTCGGGGTTAATGACTTTTGGGAGGGCCTTAATAAGTGCTCACTTTACCGTGAACAGTCTATACAAAAATATGAACTTGTAGTAAATTTTATTACGACTGTTCGACCTCGTCTTAATAGTTCTACAAATTCCGTAACCACTCCTATAATTATTTTTACCTTTATAGTTAATTTATAAATAAAAGCTTAGTTTTAAAAGTTTTTCAACAGTTAATTTATTTACAATTAATATTTGCTCTATCCTATGTATTGTATAGGTAGACTATGTATACATTCACGGACTCGTCCGTCGTCGGTATCGCTTGCGCTCAGGCGAGTTTCAGTGCACTCTTTTCGCTGGAAGTTGAACCGGCATGCTGAATATACATTATTCATCTGACACGTGTATGTAAGTCGATGAATTTGACACTTCAATACAAGCTCACGCAGATCGGAATCTTCAAATGGTATGTCACATACACACACGCGGTCGATCATTTGAATTCCTGCTTGTGTTTCGAAGTTTGGATGGTCTTTTACCCACACAAGTATGTGTAGATGAGGACTTCCCCGGCACTGAAACTCTACACGCCACCAGTAATCGACAACTTGTCCACGAAATACATCGTGATTGCTAGTTACTCGGTGGGCGCCGGACAGACACCTATCGTACATACAAACGAGTGAAGTTAAATAAAATCTTGTAAAAAAAAAAAAGTAATATGTATGCAAAATATTCAAAAAATAAGTTTGAACACTTGAACGTTCTTAAAAATATTCTACAGGACATTTCTTAAGGAACACTTTCACGCTAAAAACATCTTGCAAATTATCATGTTCAATAAATAAAAATTTTAATTCTACAAAAAATTATGAATGATTAAAACTGTTTGAAAATTGCTTTAGGTGGCAGCATTCAACGAGGTCACGTTTAATAATTTTTCTGCCTGAAACACTTATCTTTAAAATTGAATCATTGAGAAGTGATTTCTTTAAGATTGATTCCACCGTTTAAATTCCGTGGCTGCAGGTTTGGTACGCAGGTCAGTTTCCCACCTTTTGCACAAATTCTTAGTTTTTGCGTCACAATTTCGGATTCATAGTAATTACCGACAATGTACCATTATAGAAAATTAAGATTTTACCGACAATGTATCATTATAGAAAATTAACATTTTACGAGTTAGATATTTTTGTGAGTATTGTTATCGTGTGTTATCTACTTTTTTTTAAACAGTCAGAAAATATTTATATTTTCTCAATACGTTCCTGCCTTGTGGCGTGAATACGTGTTAAAATTTGCGAGTGGGAGGCAATCCAGAAAATCCAATAACAAAATCGGGAGATACAGTTCGGGCATTGCAGCTCCGAATCTATCGTCTAAATTCAAAATTCAATTACACCAATCGATTGCCAAACGATCAAAGAATATGTTACGTTGAGTAAAGACTGCAAAGCATAGCGCCCGGCTGAAAAAAAAAAGGGGGGGGGGCGCAATTTTGAGTTAGTTTCGCCGCTTCTCATAACTTCCGCGTAGTATAACTTTTGACTAGAAGAAGCTAAGACGCTCGTTTAAGTTTCAATCGACAGCTCTCGCCAAGATCAATCGAGCGCGTGTATAAAAACATTTGTGTGGCGAGGGTATGGTGAAATTGTATGATCTTAATGAAAAAAAATTAAGAAAACTTAACACAATGTCGGCCTATACTCGTCAAAATGCCTAGTCGAAATACAGAAATCGTATACGGTTGAAAATAGCCATCTCAAAAGCAATCCAGTGATACCCATAAAACCCCATACGATCGAGTGAAGCGATGCCGGGAGCGTAAAATAAACATGAAGGCGTCCGAGCGCGTCAACGTAGACGTATTCACGCAAAGCAAACGGCCGTGTCCCCAACACAGCCACCCCCCCCCCCCCATTTTTGCAAGCAGGAAATAACACACAGTGGGAATTAGGTACAAAAGTATAAAAACACCTTGTAAATTGTAAATTTCCCATAGTCAAACTTTCCCAATAATACCACTGAAACTGAAATTCTGGCACGAAAACGAAGTATTCCTACTAATATGCGAAGACGAGCCGTAATGGAGCATATAGTTGTATCCGTAGAGTGTACCTACGGTGGATGTAGCCCGAAATCCGGAAACGAATGAAGGTGAAAAAGCACACTACAACTGCTCACACGAAGAGGCGTTAGGAAAGGAGACGCGCCGCTGGGAGGTTTTATGATGAATGACGTGTACTCTGGCGTTAATTAGCGAGGTCGAGCTGTGCCAAGCCATGTGGCTAAGTAGCAGTTCACGGGCCAGCGACCAGCACAGACTAGTTCACAAAGCCACCGCGCGCGCCGCCGCCGCAAATAAATGGCGATCTCATTAACTTGGCGGTG
The DNA here is from genome assembly GCA_029891345.1 of Dryococelus australis. NCBI lineage: Eukaryota > Metazoa > Arthropoda > Insecta > Phasmatodea > Phasmatidae > Dryococelus > Dryococelus australis. Next base: position 35,441,358 of record CM057004.1, read on the forward strand.
AGCGCACACCACCACACGACGAATTGTGCTACACTGAAGGGAGGTTGGGGGGTCGTCGGCGGCGGAACTGGGGTATCGATCCCTCGAGGAGGCCGCCGCGGCGAGATGCGAGAGCAAGGCGAGGACGACGACCTGCGGCGATATGTGACCACTAACCGACTTCTGACAGCTTTTCTTCTGCCGACTCTGGGCTGACGTCCCTTCACGCCGTTTGTTCATGCTTAAGAGTGGGATAGGTCAAGATGCGAGGGAGCGATACGGGCGACATTAAGGCCACGGTTGCACGGAATGCAGAACTACTTCAGTTAAACAAGTTCAGCTATTGAAGAGGTTACACTACCTTCGAACGAGTTCCGATCGCAATAAGTAGTTTCGAACGACATTTCTTCTCTGCTACGCTCCTATTGGCTACTTCGTAGTAAACAAGCAGTGCATAGGCTGTTCACGGTAAAGTTAGCACTTTTTAAGACCCTTAAAATGTTTTTCCCTTTCATCCAATTTCCATCTTCCTACAGCTTTTTCATATAAATATTGCACTGTGACCAATAAACACAATGTATACATTTCATCACCCTCTAAATTTAATACCTAACGCTGCAATAAGATATATTTATTAGTGATTAATGCCTGTTGGTAGGGCCTTAAAAAGTGCTCACTTTACCGTGAACAGCCATAATACGTAATGTTGAATTTGGCGGGAATTCCTTCACTTGTTAAATTAACTTAAGGTTAAGGTTGAATATAATAATACCCACCCATTATGCCAATACAGTAAAAGTGTAGGTTTCATAAGAATTGAAAAGATCAATAGTGATAAATGTTGGAAGCTGTTATAATTAAACACCATACATTTTAAGGTCCATGTTTGTTGAGGTTAGAATTTCCATTGATTTCATTATACTTTGTGTATGTAACCACGAAAGCACGTTCTGTTTTTAAACTTGTTGACATGGCTACCGAATGCATTTAGTTGTTGATGTGTTTAACAGCACTCGTGTAACCGCGGCCCAACACACGCACGCCTAGTGCCTCATCGCTCTTAAGTGCAAATTAGATCTGTAACGGTGGAATTTTATTACACGCGATGAAAGCCTACAGATTAAACTACGCCCATATCTTTGAACTTTTCTCTTGACGCTTAAGGAAATTGCATAGGCAAGCTTTAAAAGTACGATATTTGACCATTTTCAGAATTTTTTCCTCCAATAATACACTTAATACGGCAAAAAAAAAAAAAAAAAAAAAAAAAAAAAAACAGAGGAACAGATAATTGTTTTTTTTTTTTTCTGACAAATATCGTATTTGCAGAACATTTATTTACCGAGATACGCGAATACGCGCAAACAACTATTTCACAGAAAATGCGGAGGTTGATCCCGCTCTTAAGGGGAAGTATCATTGCTACCTTGGATTTACGTATTCTCCCCATTAACTTGATTTTCGGAGTCGACATTTAAAAACCAAGCTAGTCATCACATAGGGGACATTTAACAGTTATTTCTAAATCCCACTTATTTTTCTTACATGATTAGTGTCACATCTGTAACCGTAATCAAACATTATCTAATTATTGAATAATTTCAGTTCCACGTGGGAAAATACAGGTTCATTTGAAACACAACAAATTTAAAACAAAATCGTTAAGTAGTCGTCCATGTCATGTCTAGCTTTGATTTTTTATTTCTGGTCATACATTTTCATTACGAAGATTTGTAAGAAAATTCGAAGATGGAGTGGATACTGCCCCCTTAAGGTGGCCGCCTGGCGGAAGGAATTTTGCACGTCTGAGTTTAGGCGTGGGAGCGCTAGGGGCGACCGAGACATGCGCATCAAGTGTCTCATCGCCTCTACACGCAAAGCGCTGAACTGGCGTGCAGTCTTGCCGTCAATAACGCGCCTCTATTAGACTTTCGGCGGAGATCCTACCGTTTTATGAGGTATTAATAGAAAATAAAGGTTTGACGCACGTCCCTATTCCTTTTTTAATGTTTTGTACCGGAATGTTCATACCTAAAAATGGCCGCGAAAAATATAAGTTTAAGTTATTTTCACTATCACAGAGACATACTTTAGAGGGAAGTGAAGGAAATGAAAAACGTATACAGGCGCGTAACATTTCTAACATGCTGTTCGTAAGCAGACCTCACTCAGGCAAGTTGGACTGCATATTTTAATAAAACGTTTTCCGCTGGGGCTATTAACACCGTCCGGCGGCCTACCCGGACAGGCGGCCACTTCAAAGACCCTTGCACAATTGAAAACTCTGGCATTTCACTTTACGTTTCCTTTCCATGAGCATCAATTCATATATTTCCTCTCCACATTAATTAGTTTGCCATTTCTTTAATTTAGACGAATTCTTGTTTTAATTTACCGAGATCAAAATCGTCGAACAGTAAACAAATATTCATTCCACATAACCTCTGTTAGATTTATTGTAAGATGACTGCTTCACTGTATCTTTGACAGTTTCACTGTATCGAGCAAGTAAACAACATTTCGGAAATAAGAAGTAAAATAATATGTCACAGTTTTCAATAGTGTAAGGGTTCTACCTGCACGATGCTAGAACTCAGTAACAGTGCTTTTTAAATCCTTTTTCTAGACGAAACTATTAAACATGCCCCCAGTATATTTACCTACGAAAATGCATAATACCCCGTACGAGGAAAGAATGGTACTTTAAGGTTACCACGCTTGCCGTAAATATTATTTTGGAGCCCTCGAATGACTTTTTTCAGACTGCCTTATCTTAAAGGATATTACCCGGACACAAGCCAAAATGATAGGAGGGTGTATTGAACTTTTCTACAGACTTGTCACCTTAAAAAAAAAAGGATAGAGTTGCCGCTCAATATCCCATAGGTACACGCAGCACTACGAGAACACTGCCGCCAGTTGAGAGCCCTGTACGTAGCGGCGATGACGCTCTTGTAGTGCGTGCAAGTGTAACCTCCGCTTCTCCGCAAAAAAAAAAAAAAAAAAAAAAAAAAAAAAAAAAAAAAAAAAAAAAAAAAAAAAAAAAAAAACGATGCAGGTAGGCGGGACAGTTAAGAGGGCATGTACTAAAATATTTACTACGAAATAGTTGTATGTATATCCACGTACAGCGAGTATCGGAGTACATATATAATGGGGGACCTGGCACAAGGTGCTGGGTTCGGAGCCTCGGAGCAATATGGCATCTGGTTGAGGACCAGGTATGACCTTGAACTTGGAAAACACTCGAAATGTCTAGAATTTCCCTCAAAATTTACCGAATTTCCCTCCAAATCTGAAAAATTTCCTACAAAAAGTTTCTTTACACAAATTTTCCTAAAAATAGTATGACCTTGTTCGAGAATGTTCCAGTTCGTGCTCTGTCATTCTGACTTGGTACTTCATGCTCCGTCATTCCACATCGACATCTTGTTTTTAGACTTGACATAGGTGCCAGCACTGGGTTTAACTATGTATACAGGATTCAGAGTTCGGAGCCATTCGCCTTATTGGATGATAACCATGACCTCTGACCTCAAAATTTCTCATTCATGCTCTGCCATTCCATGCTACCACCCTGTTTCAAAAATGCTCCAGTTCATGCTCTATCATTTCACGTCGATATCTGTTTCTAAACAAGACATAGGTACCAGTACATGTTTAAATTACGTATACAGGTTGCAGGGTTCGGAGCCTAAGAGCCATCCGCCATTTTGCAGGACCTTTACCTCCACATTTTCTATCCATGCTCTGCCAATCCATGCTACCACCTTGTTTCAATAATGTTCCAGTTTATGCTCTGTCATTCCACCTTCGACAGTGAGGGGCGACATTAGAGTTTCTTAGAGAAGTAGTTCTTTCGCATCAAATAATTTTCGGTTATAGTAGAATTCCATCTTAAGCCAGCAGGCAGTCATGGCATGCAATGAACTCGAACAATGGGTAGGCTGTAACGTCCGCTATATGACGATATCACCGACTAGAGGTGCAGCCCGATTCATGATCGTCTTTTGCACGGTTGTGCGGCAATTACGGCCAGAGAAAAATTTGCGACAATTCCGGCCGTTTGTTTACAAAGCAAGGGGTCAGTTTAAACATTTATACAAGACCAGTAACAATTCCGGCCACGAACACTTAACCTAACAAGTTGCACGTCAGTATCGCTGAAAAGGTCCAGAGAATCGATGAAAAGCTCCAAAATACAGGGCACCCACTCCTATTCTTATCAAGGGACCTGGCCGGAATTGTCACTAGTCGGAATTGTATTTTAGATCACGTTTGTCTGTTGACCGGAATTTTCACTGTCCAGACTACTCGGACACCCTTCTGCACACATACTTACGAAACTGTCAAAATTACGTGTTAATGCAAACATTTACATCAAACTTTTAGACACTCGTGCTGTTATAAGAAAAATGAAGGTAACTTGTATGTACTTGAAATACATTAAACTTTGAATAAAGGAATAATATTAACATTTAATGCTCGGCCTAACACGCCATTTGAATGATTGATTCTAGTTTATTTCAGTTGTATACCGACACTTATTACGAAACTGCTACTATACAATCATGACAATATACGTCACGTTAAAGTACAAACATAAATTCTGAAAATTCGTTAAGTAGTCATGCCGCATTCTTTTCGAGAATTGTGAACAGATTAATGCCATTTTACGATCACCATATCAAATGTGGATGAAGTTTGACGACTAAATTTGAAGGGGATGTCAATTGTGATAGTGCTATAGTAACAAATATTTGGTTATTTCACTGAAAAGGAAGTTATGACACATAAATGGAAAATTCAACATGGTGGGTGTGGCCGAGCCTTAAAACATATTACCTACGGGGAAAAAAAAAAAACAGAATGCTTACCCGTAATTTATACTGTTCTAAAGGCAAGAAAATAAATGTTGGTTTTTGGTACTCCGAAGGTTACTGTGGAGCCAGCGTGCACTCTTTGCCTATATACAGGATGATTCACGAGGAGTTATCGTCACTAACAGGACTTATTCCTTACATCATTTGGAGCAAAATATGTCATGTAAATGTGGGCCCTATTCCCAATATTTACAGAGTAATCACCACTATATAATTGGGTATGGGGATGGATGATGGATATTGTTTACCAAATGACTGCACAAACACGTGAGGAACTACTTGCACGTATCATGCACGCCGTTATAGAAATCAAAGACAGCCGCGTATGCAGCTACGTACAGCGACATGTGCGGTTTAGAAGTGTATGGCCGTAGACAAAAACCTTTGTGAACACCATTGTAAGCTTGCTAGACGCGATTGTGATGCACAGCTGACAGCTGTAAACAATACGGTCCGATTATACATAACTGTATTTACTTCTGAAAGGGTTATTGTTTTATTCGCCAATTTTCAAATGTTTCGAATTACTCTGTAAATATTGGGAATAGGACCCACATGCATATGACATATTTTACTCCAAATGATGTAAGGAATGAGCCCTGTGAGTAACAACTCCTCGTGAATCATCCTCTACATTCCTTCTAGGGTAAAATTTAATATCGTAATGGACCTAACCACGTCGGTAAGAGACTGCAAAATCACAGCAAACGTGACTTGCTTAACACTATGTCAATTCTACCTCTGAAGCACATACAACAAAAGGCAGTCGATTATAATCCATGTGAGGTAGAGTGCGCATGCCACCTACGCAAAGATTTACGCGCCCCGTCACTGAACTACTTTTATTCCTGCACAACTGCCATTAACCACGTGGCTACAATAACGTTCACTTAAGTGTGTTTGTATGTCAGAGTTGTTTTTGAACAAGTTGTAAAGCAAATATTATGTAATCCAAGTCACAAGACAATATTCTGCCCTCGTAAAAACTCTGTTGTGAAACCAAACGTAAACACACGGCATGCCACTAATGAAAAACGCAAATTTGCCTGTTCTTTCGAGCCGACGTTGGGGACGTGCGGCTAATGACGTAAGTCGGGCAATCTCATCTTCAATCCATGGTTCGAATTAACACCACGCTTTTAACAGGGTTTCAAAACGTGCATCTACTTGCCGTGATTGGCTGCCGACTAGACGGGCTTAAGTCCAAGTTAAATTACACGCACGCGCAGAGAACCGCCCCATCTTTATTTTTCTTCCTCTCTTTTTTTTTATTAAAAGGTTAATTTCGTAAGTATTCAATTAACCGCAAAACGAGTTGTAATTATTAGGCTTTCGTCGGTACTTATTCGGCTTTCGTCGGTACTTATTCAGCTTTCGTCGGTACTTATTCGGCTTTCGTCGGTACTGAGGCACAAGAGCGGTTAACGTCGCACCATAATACCTATAGGCTGTAAACGGTAAAGTGAGCATTATTGAGGATACCTTTCAGCCATTTTTATGCTTTAACCATCAATTAAAATAAATATTGCCATGTAAGGAATAAACACGGTAAGTATATTCCACCGGATCTGAAGTTTACGTCTAAAGCTAAAATAAAATATTTTTATCGACCGTTATTCCAAATGAGAGTGCTCACTTTACCGTGAATAGCCTGTACTAAGACGACGTAGACACGAGTATCGTAACCTGCGCCCGACATTGACCAACCCCACAGCAATACAACAGCCAAATTCAAACGGCCAACAGTGATGAACGTGTTTGTTTATAGCCTAATTTTTTTAATACAAGCACTACTCGGATAAAACCCGTTTACTTCGAATTTAATCTGAGTTAAATACTGGTTGAAGGAGGTATAAATACCCCTCAAAGCACTTGTTTACATGAACAGTGCTCTAACCTAGAATCGTATCCACCTCGGATGCGCACTCTACCGCATTTTCCATCTGCATTACCATGGGCCTCAAAACTTTATTCATTCGTCAGTCACATAAAACTGTGAAATTATTAAGGACGTAAATACTTTACAAATCTGTACATTTTTACACTTCCGTGAATTAAAAACACAAAAGGTGAAATAAATAATTTAAAATTATCACAAATAGTTACCTAACACTTTTTATTCGACGTTAAAATATGGAACTACTTTCCATCCACCGTTACCACCTTTCCTGGGCGAATGTCACACTCTGCGCCCCTTAAAATATATGCATTCAGTGGCAGTGAATTTTTTTCCAAGGTTCATTTCCAAAGTGCTCATTTTATCGTGAACAACCTTTAAACACATTCATTCGTCAAATATGTAAGGGTTAGTTTTGATCGTCCGGTTAGATTGAGATGCTCCGTTTTAAAATTAAAGATTAACATTAATTTGTTAATTTCCACACGCGCAAGCGCTATGATGACAGTCACGTTCGATCCACAGCCGACGAGAAACCCGAGCAATTGCGATGTTTGCCGAACTTGTAGCAGTGCCTGGACGCAAGCGAGCTGGGGTATCGATCCCTCGAGCCCGCCGCGGCGAGATGCGAAGGCCGGCGGAGGACGACCCACGGCGATGTATGGCAACCAATCGATCTCAAAAGACAGCTGCTTCTGCCAGCCAACCCCTACGACGCTCGCACACACAGTCCCTTGCAAAGCATTGCGCTGCTCTTCCCCGCCACTCGCGCACCCAACATCGATAATCGCCGGCAACACGCGATCCCAACACTCGATATATGCGACTGTGTGAACAGGGAAATGATTATCTGTTAATTAGTTTACTTCTTACGAGCTGTAGGTATTCTTGTGTGTCCATGGCATGGAGGCACGTGAGCGCTATGACCCGTTATACCAGATAGTCCATTCACGGTTTCTTCCAAACTAAAGTTCTGCTTTCAAGATATTCCTCCGCCTCATGCAAACAAAGCTTAAGCGAGTCTAGGAAATTACACTAGAGGAACAACGCACCGCATTCGTGCTCACTCAGTGTTATAATTTGGGCGTAAGAACTATTTCTTACTGAGTATTGCCAACACACCTATTTTCTCCCCGTTTTATACATATTAATTATAAATAAAACATAATAATTTACAAGTAAAATATAAATAGAAGTTTAATTTAATAAATAATACACAATACTGTATTTATATGCTAACAGAAGTATAAAACGGTTGTAAAACATGACATATTAAAATACAACCGAGAACGTCATAACATGGCGTGGATTTTCAAAGGTTTCCTTCAAAAACTGTGAAGAAACCGCGAGTAGGATATAGCACGGATATAGCACATTGTGTAGCTATTCTTCCGCCAAATTTACTGGGCGCATGTCACTCAGTTCACCTGTTAAAATATATGCAGATTTAGATAAAGAATTTTTTCTGAGGTTGATTTCAAAAGTGCTCACTTTATCGTGAACAGCCTTTACCACAGACGCGGGCAAGTAATCCACTAAAGGTTGATACACACATACGCAGACCACACCAATATTACCCACAATTCGGTGCGTGAGGTCCAGGTTGAGCAAAATGTGTACAATCGAAGATAATGCAATGCAGTTATAATCAATATCGTGTACCTAAGACGCTTGTATAGAATGCGTACATTTTGATGATAAATCTATTTATTACGTAATTAGTATAGTTTTTATATATTTAATATTTACAGGAAAAGTTATAGTAATTTCTATACACGACACGAAATAAAATATAACCATTTCGTATAGGCCGTTCACGGTAAATTTAGCACATTCGGTAGCCCTGCTTAGGAGCTACTTTTCTTCCCGTTTTATATCCTTCCGCCATATGTGAGATTAACATTGACGGTCTCACTTCGTTCGTGCATCATCCGAGTGAAACCAGGAATTTTAAGGAAAGTGAACACTTCACAAATGTCCTAAGTCTTACATTTCTAAGCATAAAAAAGGCAAAAGAAATCATTTCAGTATTCACAAGCGTTCATCTAAGACTTCTAATCCGATGCTAAAAACATGGAATTACTTTTCGTCGTTACCAACTTAAACGGGCGCATGCCAGACATTCTGCCGTTAAAGCATTATGCAAGTTGCGGCAGTGACATCTTTTTTCAAAAGTCGATTTCAAAAGCACTTCACTAACAGCGAACACTCTATGCATGTCTACACGCCGAGGATGTTTCCCAACTGTTGGTGGGCAAAACCACATGAAGCTTGGAATGATGTGTACACGGATAACGCGCAGAAAGACTAGTGACGTATGAGTTCGTCTCCACACTCTCAAATGAAGTGGGACATCCTGTATTTAGTTCAGTGACACATTTTTGAGACCACTGTGATTTACAAGAAAAACATCGTCATGGATTTGACTTGACTGTCTTTTTTTTTTATTTCAATAAATACATGTGCAAGGCTTGTAAGTATGACTTACGAATTATTAAACATCGTATAAATATTAAAAACGAAACTTATGTTACAAATCGTTTGTAGGTAGTTTGCAACGAAGGTCAGAACTCGGCAAGTTAATGACTACTACACAGTTGATAATAATGATTTATAAACGAGACAGATACGATCGGTAATATGTAGTACGCTAACAGCAATACTTAGTGAGGCATACGCATCAAATGACCAGACATTAGCAACAGATATCAAGAAGATCGCAAGACGTAACCCGTACAATAACTCTTAAAAAAAAAAAAAAAAAAAAGGGCCAGTCAGCTAGCAGCGGCGGCTTTGTTCAGAGGAGAAAAACATCTACGGGGTTGAGAGAATGAAATATGGAGCTCGCATCTCCAACCATGCCTCTCAAGTGAACTGTAAAAGCGCCACTCGATGAAGCAGATATTTCACTACTTCAACGCAGAACCTTGAAGTAGCTCTCGTTGTTTTTTTTATTGGACGTGTTCATCTCGAAGGAACGCAGTTTACAACGTAAAAAAAAAAAATAAACAACGGACGTAAAAAAAAGCCGCTACTATTATACTCTACCTACCGCGTGGTTACACAAACTGTTTTGATCTCATCGCACGACGTTTTCGAAAACATTTTCTAACGTCGGTACAAGATACAGTCTATTCGCGGTTTCTTCACACATTAAACCTTCGAAAAAACATCGCATGTTGCCTATGGCGTGTTTGGTTACTTACTAAATATGCCATGTATCACACGCGTTTTATACCTCTGTTGACATAAAATTATCTTATTTTTCGTTAAATCTAAGTTTGACCAAAATTTTATTTATAAATTACAATGTTTTTTTTATATGTGTATAAAAACCGCAAGAAAACATGCGCGTTGGTAGCGCCTAGTAAGAAATAGTTCTCGTGCAAAATTCTATAACAACTGAGTGTGCACGAATTTGGTGCGTTGTCCTTTGGTGTAATTTCTAGACTTATTTAAGTTTAGTTTGTACGAGGCGGAAGAATATCCTGGAAGCAGAACTTCAGCAGGGCTTGAGAAAAGTAGCAAGTACAATGAATAGATTATATACATTATTTCCGTGGCTTCAGATACATTAAATTATTTTACTTCACTAAAATTTTACATCATCACAGCGTAATATGTAGTTTCTGAAACGATCTTGGCTTTTCACCTAGTGTTTGTCGTCTGCTTGCAGCGGAAATACAGCAGCACCACCCCCCCCCCCCCCCGACAGGAAATCACCGCACGAGTGTGTGATGCTTGTTCACAATTCTTGACGGTAAAAACGTTGTATGCAACAAGAGGGTGGCCACCCCTGTTATCTTCATTACGGGAGGTATAGGCTGTTCACGGTAAAGTGAGCACTGCCCTTCTAAATTTTTCCTTTTGTCGTATTTCCATCTTCCGGCTGCTTTTTAATATAAACATTGCTTTGTGACGGATAAACACAGTGTCTACGTTTCACCATCCTCAAAATTTAATGCCTGATGTAGCAATAATATATATTTATTAGTGATTAAAGCCTGTTGGGAGGGCCTTAAAACGTGCTCACTTCACCGTGAACAGCCTATAGGCATTAATACGGGTTTGCTCTTAGGTTGACGTTCCCGGTCACATAACACATTCTTTTACGATTTGCGAAAATTCCATTCAAACATACAATGCAAGGAATACATACAAACTGTCGCACGAAACAAATAAGTGAGATAGTGAAATATCGCGAAAAGATTTCAAGACAAATTATATTTAAAAACACTTGTCATTTACCTATTCTGACTAGCTGAATTACATTTTCGCGCGTATTAACTGCTTGCACACGAATCATGTATGAGCCGTGTGACGTTGCCGAGTGAGTGAAGAGATTTAGATGACTCTTAACATCGAGGTCTTGAAAGCCGATGAGGATGATTGAGGTGAGTATGGAGCAGCGCCGGAATGAAAGGGCGGGGGAAAAAGGAGATCCCCGAGAAAACCAGCAGACCAACGACACGATTTCTACATGCGAAACATCCGGAGCAACCCGGCAGGAGATTGGATCCGGATCGCCTTGGTGGGAGGCGAGCAGACTAACCGCTTAGCCACCGTGCCCCGATGTTGCCGAATTCTGAGTGGCCCGGTCAAATATGAGAGCGCCCTCTGAAGCAGACAGCAACCAATGGCAATAGGCAAACTACTGTAGGGTGCTTATAGTATTGAAGTCTACCCTGTACTCAAATATTTCGCGGTAAGTCACTCAGCTCTGCAAATAGGCAGTGGACTGGCAGTGCTTTTGTACGCGGATGTAGATAGTTATGCCTATGCGCTAGGCACTGAAACGCTGCAGACGAATCTCTGTGTGTGTTTTACACGTGAACGGTGGGTGCTGGGCAGTTGCGACAAGATAACACATTTTGTTACTTAGGCCACGCCGCTCAATAAGTCATCATCAAAAGTTCGAAATTTAAGACTGTAAAAGAGTTGACAGGAAAAAAAATAGGGTGGCCAACCCTGCTATTTCCTGTACGGGGAAAGATATTAATGTGAGTTTGCTCTTAGGTTGAAGACCTTATTAACACAGACAACGATAGAAGAATTGTAATTTAATTTCACGTTGTTTCCGATATATTGCAAAAATACATTTCAAAATCTCACATTTCAAGGGCTTATAACTACCCTAATATTCAGTTTAGGTACTACGTGTCATATATGTTCTACTTATTTTTACATAAGGAATCACCTCACGAAATTTGTCTGTCTTAATTGAGAAACATCATGCGTGTGTGTGCACGTGTGTATGTGTATATGTGTGTGTGTGTGTGTATATATATATATATAATATAAAATATATATATATATATATATATATATATATATATATATATATATATAATCACTGTGAGTTAGGTGTTTTCATGGCACTACTTCTCTTCGGAGTTATGAAGTTTCCTAGCACGGAGATACGATGTAACACATACAAAGATCCCCCCCCCCCCCATACGAGAACTGAAACATCGCGCAATGAGGCGCAACTTTTTAATTGCGGAAGGTGGGAAAGACAGATATCACTAGCGGTAACCAATGTCACTGCGCCAGAGCGGTGATGCGCGCGCACTTCAAAATGAAGGGCGCAGCAACATATGTCGGGTACGAGGCGTCCCACACTCACCCACCAACACTAAAAGAGCTCTACACAAACACACGGTCGTAAGTGGCTTCAAAAGGAAGGGGTTGCGGTGAATGTCCACTCCACAGAGTGCCGGCTGAAAAAAGAAACTGCCGTCAACACGCTCACACTCCACACCGAAAGCTTTCATCAAGTTAACGCGAATTTTCGCTTTTTTTTTTTTTTTTTTTCCGATCGCCACCCTGCGGAGTACCACTCCATTTGTCTGAAACAGTACCAAACCAGTGAGTAGACCCGTGAAAAGGTGTTCCACTGGAAATTAGCACCTACGTACTTATTTCCGTGCTTGGAAACGAATGATTTGATGGCAATTTTTGCCTACTGGCAGAATACAATTTCACTCATTTGTTTTACCGATTCCGGTATATCACATAGAGGTCTGCGCACATTTACTGGCACTTACGACAAATTAGAAGGGAGTCACCTATATCCACTATTGCAAGAACTTACACAGGTTCTATTTATTTGTCTGTTAGAACTCACCGGTTCTATTTATGTCTGTTAGAACTCACCGGTTCTATTTATGTGATATGGTGTGATATGGACCAATAGGACGATAGCGAGTTCTAACACAGACACCAAAAAAACCGGTGTTCTTGCAGTAGTGGATATAGGTGACTCACTTGTAATTTGCCTTAAGTGCCAGTGAATGTGTGCAGACGTCAGTGTGTTAAAAATACACTATTCAGACTAAGCTATCTGAAAACATTGAACAGGGAACGAAAAACTCAAACAGGAGCCTGCAACGAATCTGGCTTAAGACATTTCACCACCAATAAAATTAATAGGATAACCGCTTAAGGAGGATCGATCCCTGGTTTAGTCTATTCGTGGTTTCTTCATACTTTTTGAGTCAAATCTCTGGACGTCTTTGGTTATATTCCCAATTATATCATGTATCACAAAAACACTTTATGCATTTATTAACATACAAGTTAAATTGAATTTTCACTTATCTTTATCTACTCTCCATTCACAGTTACTTCCAAATTTTCTGAAGCCTTGCAAAAATTCTAGGTCTATTTCCATGATATTCTTCCGCCCTGTGCAAACTTAGCTTAATCGAGTTTAGAAAACCACACCAAAGGGATAACGCAACGCACTCGAGCGCAATAAATATAATACTCTTTCATATATTAATAAGCATTACAAACGCAACGATTTTACCCCAGTTTTTTTTTATATTCATTATAATTGGGAAAATACAATTTATACATAAAATATAAGTAGAAGTTCCATTTAACAGAAATTAGGTACTTTGGCTGTAACACAAGTATAAACAATTGTGATACATGATGCAGTTGGGAAATAACGTAGCACGTAATACATGAGGTGATTTTTCAAATGTTTGATTCAAAAAATGTGACGAAACGGCGAATGAGACCACGTGCTTTATGCAGTGGTGGCATTTACCAGCAGTTACCTTATTGCAGTCATTATTCTCGAGGCACTGATTGCAGATAAGAAAACAAATGTTCTTTCTTATCTTCCATCAATGCTCCGAGAATAATGGCGGCAGTTAATATCTAACAACGTAAGAAGATACTAAAAGTTGTTATTTACGTCTTCACGAGACAAAAATTTTGAAAAATCCGCTATGAAACTATTTAAATATACTGCTTTCATGCACCAATGGCCTTAGAGTGAAAGCGTACAATAAACCAAATGGGAAACTCTGACTTGAAAAATCTTCAATGCAGTTTATTTTTTTTAAAGCAGCAGCAAAATACCTAAGGCTCGTACTGAGCCATTTTCTTCACACGTGGCCTGGATGAATGACACGTTCGTATATCGCACATTGACAGTCATTTGCAGGATATTTACATAAGATATGTGATTCCGGTCAGCAGAAGTCGCCTCTCCGAGATTCCCACTCCGGAGAGGTTGTTTACGAAAACACGAACTTGGGGAAATCCCCGAGGGCCATGCCGACCTACAATAGACGGCAGGCTTCCTGTGTTTCACAAAACGGGGAATTTACTATGGGCTGTTCACGGCAAAGTGCACATTTATTGAGGCCCTAGTTAATTTTTCCTTACAGCCGTATTTAATAATTTAATGACCTTTTAAAATAAGCATTGCCGTGCAAGTAATAAACAGAGTGTGTATATTCCACTGCACTCGAAAGTTAACGGCTACAGCTAAAATAAAATATATTCAGCGACTATTATTCCAAATGACAGGCCTTTCAAAAATGTTCACTTTATCGTAAATTATATATATATATGCATACACATATACATATACATATATGCATACACACACACACACACACACACACACACACACACACACACACACACATATAATATATATATATATTATATATTATATATATATATATATATATATATACAACACACACATATATATATACATATATATACACACACACACACATATATCAGCATCTGCACGTGAGGTTAAGGCCATATCACAAGAAACCAGATTTCATTAAAGATTGTGCAAGGTATGCCATAGCGGCCGGTAAATTGGCTAGTACAGCACCTGCAATTGCATTTGTCGCCTTGTCAGACCAGATTTAACAGCAGGCTTGGTAACTGGACTTGTACAATTTTCCGTGGCAGGTTCGATATAGACTTTCGTACTCGCAAATCACATCGCAGTTACAGAACGTAGGGCACTCCCCGTGGCCACTACTTGAAACGAGTTGATGAAGAAACGAGGATGTCGCCATATTGATTATACGTCCGTGACGTTGACACTCATTCCAATGGGTTGGGGACCGCACACACATTAGTCTAGTACTGTCAGAGACCACATAATTCAGAAATCTCACTTCTTAGAACAGTCACACAACAGAAACACACAACCAAGAACCAAATTTCGTTAGAAACACAGAAGATCGAACAGTCGCACCAGAGAAACACAGGTGTTAGAACAGTCATACAAAATAAACGCAGAGTTAGAACTATCGTACGGCACAAACACACTATTTATAACCACATATTGCAAAACAACAATGTTATAAACATCTTAAACCCGAAATTAATACTTTAGAACTATTGTACAAAAGAACCACAGATCTTAGAACGATCGTAGCTATTTAGAACCACCTATCTCAGAAAGGTAGTACAATCGTAATTCGCATTCTAGAGGGATCATACAACAGAACCACGGATGTTATAACGATCTTACAAAAGAAACACACAATTTAGAACCACATATATTTGTCAAGTTTATATTTCCCAATAGAATATGCATTAAAAAAGCGCTAACATTCAATTAGTGATAAGCTAAAGAGTTACTTTTCTTTAAATCCCGTATGCCAAGATAATTTCCCTTACAAGCTCAGGCGGAAGCTTCCACGAGACCTGCTATAGGCTATTCACGGTAAAATAAGCACTTTTGAAATCCCTGCATAAGATCTACTTTTATGCGCGTTGTGTATTCTTCCGTCTTATGTAAAATTAACATTGTCATGGGTTTCATCACGTTATTCATGAGTTGGTCAAGTGATACTATGAAATTTTTGGAGAAATAAATATTTTACAAATCTGCTAATTTTTCCAATTCGATGCATTACAAAAAAAAAAAAAAACAGAAAGCGAAAGAAATAATTTAAAAGATCGACGTTAAGATACGGAACTACTCCCCATCCATCGTTACCAACTTTACTGGGCGCATGTCGCTCAGGAAGCCCGTTAAGATACATACAGGTAGCGGCAGTGACTTTTTTCTAAGGTTGATTTCAAAAGTGCTCACTTTTTTTTTGAACGGCCTTTACCCGAGCCTTCATGCAAGCAGGCATGGAGAGGTCCTTAGAATAATCTATCCAACGATACTTGTTGCCGCGCAAGCAAAGATGAGTGCACTTTTCTATGGTTTACTTCTGCAACATTGCAGGAACCTTTCCATCGAACATTGCACACGAACAATTGCGTGTAAAGATTTCAATGATAACAAATGCAAGTAAGTTATGAAGCCTTTATTTTATGAACCTGTACACCCATTTCGTTAAAACTTTTCACACTGGATAAAATATTGTTCCCGGTACTTGAAATATACGTACGAAGTTACAATTTCGCCCACCTTTCACATATTCTAGGAGCCATACACACAAACAAATATACATTAAAACAAGGAAAATATAACAATAATGACTATTTCGATCGCCATATTTAAGTGATGTGGCGAAAACGCAATTTGTTGAGATCCACTTTCACACGCACAAAGACAAATGGCCTTCTTCATGCCTTTTTGAACAGGGCTCTTCAGTAAGAGTAAATATTTTTTTTGAGCCTGCATATGAGAGGTGGCCCGTATCAGCGTTAGTCACAAATGCTACAAACTAGCATTTAATTTTTTCATACCTGTAAGTAATCCTAGACTGTCACGAATACTCGAAAGACGTTCCTTACCTAAAAAAAAAAAAAAAATACAAGAAAAATTAAATGTCAAAATTTACATCCACCAATATAGATGCACAATTTTGGTACTATGTTACACTTTAAAACTGCTTTTTACTTGAGTGACGTTAAATAAGTATACACAATTACACTTATCATCACTTGGAAGTATCAACTAGGCCTACCAATTTCATGTGTGTGTGTGTAAAATCAACCAATCAAATATAAGTAATATAATTACACTAGTTTCACGTTCGTGAATCTGACAATATGTGACGGACTCAACATTACTGATTATCAGAAAACTTGTAGCTCCCCAATATACTGGTTAGGGTCTACTTCAATGAACATACGATCAGTAACAAAGTTATTTTGACTATTATGAAGCAGGGCAGACTATATTGGGGTTACAAATAAGGACACTTTCCAAAATGCAAATGTTAGGCCTGTTAGCGAAATTTACGTGAACTTAAACAGAATAACACGTTTTGTTCTTACCGCAACTTTAATAAATGAAATCGATCTTCACGACAATCGTGTACGAAGTAATCGATCTTCACGACAATCGTGTACGAAGTAATCTATCTTCACGACAATCGTGTACGAAGTAATCTATCTTCACGACAATCGTGTACGAAGTAATTGAAACTTACTGATATTCCTCTTGACTCAAGCTTTTTTTCTTAATACTTTTCTTACCGACAGCCTACCTTATAGTTACATCTCCTTACTTGAGCGCCTTCACGGACACACACACCGAAGCATCCACACATCATTATTTCCCCAACTTGAAGCGAGCACACAAACTATAATCTTACATAATATATAACTTTATACGTTTATACGCCGGCGTATAAATCATCTCCAGTAACATTGTTTTATGAATACGTTCTATAGCCGTTTACTAACTCGCAAATCATTATCCTCGCAAAATAGGGGCTATTTTTCACCACAACGCAGATACTAATTAAACCATGGGCATATTTTTCAGATCAGGTATTTGGTTAAACGATGAACCAAACGCAATTTTTCACTCCCAAACTGGCACGTCGCTTTTAACACCCAATTATTGATGAACGTCCAGGGCTTGATTCATACATTCCAAATGCACAGGAAAAAAACGGCAACATATTACTCACGCCGAATGGTTTGTAAATTGAGGTAATTAATGGAACGTTCTACATTCTACCAATTAAGAGACAGGGAATCACGCACGGGACGACACAGGAAGTTCATATTTGCCCAACTCCAAGTAAAGACGCCACTTCTGTTGGAAGTCAATTCCCCAACAGCCACCGATATTCGTATCCTATATCCGCAACCTGTAAAAGTCGGTGCGGGACGTCGAGACGTGGTATAGGCTGTTCACGATAAAGTGAGCAATTTTGAGGCACTAGTTACTTTTACCTCTCAACCATTTCTTATCCCTTAACCAACTTTTTTAAATATATATTGCCATGTAAGCAATGAACACAGTTTGTTTATTGCACTACACTCGGAAATCCACGACTAAGGCTAAAATTAAACATATTTATCGTTTATTATTCCAAGCGAGAAGGCTTTCAAAAGTGTTCTCTATACCATGAATAGCCTATAGGTACAAGAATGCATGCTAATGCGATACACAAATGCCTACCATTAGGTTTTTAACTTTTCCACTTACTGAAGTCTGCGTGGGTAATATGAAGTTGTGAGTTAGGAACTACTGCATGCGATTATTGCAAAAGTGTGACAACGCATGCTAAATATTATAATTATTATTATTGTGCACGGCACGTGTTTCGAAAATGATACTGAAGTTTCAAAAACAAATACATAATAGTAATTGTTAAGGAAGTTTTGTGGAAACAACATTGCGTATATTTCAATTTTGCCATATTATTAATTTGCCGCCCGGCGTGCCTCACTTGTCTTACATTGCCCGACTGTATACAATATTCACTCAAATTATTCGATGTTACGTGGAGTACAGTCGACTAATTTGATTCTGTTGCGCCGATTATTTGCAAAAATATCCTAGTGCACTTATGCCCGTCTACCTGTGCGCTGTGCAGTGTCTGAAATACACGTTCCCCCCCCCCCCCGAAACTATTAAGGCGGTATTCACAATAAGCGTCGCGTCCGACGCCCGCCGCCAGCGAAGAGCGTTATTTGCGTCTTCGCAATGGAGCGACACAGATCGTGCTGCCATCTGTTATACAGCAACGAAGCTCGCAATGAAATCCTCAAAACACGAACAAAATGCAGAGAAGTTTCTTGCCATTTAGTTACTACAATTGTTATCTTTTAGTGATAATGCACTTTCATTCAATGAAAGTATTCTATTAAAATTTGTTTTCCTAAAGGTAGGTCAAATTGATATAAATTTGGGCCCAGTTGCTTTGTTGAATAACCTACGAATTAACTGAAGAGTAAAATTCATAATTTAATACTTATTTATTTTACTTGTATGTAAATCCCTACCGAGAATTTCAAAACAATTCATCTACCGAAAACAAGAACTATTTCGTGTTAAGTGATAGGGGGTAAATGTTATATTGAATACAGTAAAAAGAATACTGCGCATGCGCTCTACTGGATAATGTTGTAACTGTAGAAATGTAACTTACGAATTCTACTGTGAACACCGCTTTAAACGTGTGTCCAATTCCAAAAATAACACTCCTTTTACAGAAGGTCTGTTTACTGCTTTCACGACGTCACGCACATTAGAAACATAATTCCAGAGCATTTCAACAAGGCCGCTATTTTTTAAAGCACAATAACTAAGAAATACGCGTCATATACATTAAAAAAATTACCCGAGGACCGTGCATGGGACCTTGCTACAGACTTCCCATCAATAAAATTAGCGGGTCACCTCTTATTGAAGTCCCGTAGGTAAAGACTGTTCACGATAAAGTGAGCACTGTTGAAATCAATCTTAGAAAAAAGTCACTGCCACTATCAGCATACATTTTAACGGGCGCCCTGAGCCCAGTTAAGTTGGTAACAATGGATGGGAAAATAGTTCCATATCTTAACGTCAATTAAAAAGTGCTAGCTAACCACTTATATCGACTTAAATTGTTTCTTTCGCTTTCTGTTTTTTTAATGCATAGAAATTTAAAAATTAGCAGATTTGTACAGTATTTACTTTTCTAATAATTTCACAGTTTCACTTGATCGACGTATGAATAAAGTGATGACACCCATGACAATGATAATCTTACATAAGGCGAAGTAATTCACAAAGTCAATACAAGTAGATCTAAAGCAGGGCTTTCAAAAGTGCTCACTTTATTGTGAACAGCCTATACACGCAGCACGGCGAGGACACTGTCCGCCAGTTTGGAGACCTAGTGGCGACGGCGCAACTGATGCGCGTAAAAGTTTTAGCCCTTATCGCCCCCGCGCTTCATTGTCTCGAACGCGGAAAACAGCTCGCAGGTAGACGGGTCTCTCTAAGTAGGAAAACACATTAGTGGTTCATTTACTCAGGCTAATTTTACAGCGTGCTCCGGCATTTAGCAACAATGACCGGTTTACCACAGCGAGACGCGTATCGTGTAACATTTATCGCATATCGTGGTAGCGTGTAAACCCGGCCTCTGCTGTCGTGAGACACGAACAGTGGCGTGCGCAGCCGTGATAGGCCGTCGCCACCGGCCACAATATGAAGTGAGACGGATGTGGTGGGATTGTGGAGGAGGAGGGAGTGAGATAGATACGTGGCGGTGGAGACATTCCAGGCGCGTCGGTTGACGAGCTTGAAGGAGCAAGAAGAACAAGGAGGCGGCTAAAGAAGGCGCAATGAGCACAGCACGAACAAAGCGACGAAAGACAACCTGTGAATGTCAACACGCCGGGCCGGTCGGGAGGCGAGCCACCTACCGCGCATGCGCTATTGCCGCGCCGCGCCGTCCGCCACAGACCAGCGTTGCCAAATGCGGGAAATAAAAATATCTGGTGAGGAGTCTGAAATCATCGTGGCACGCTTGGAATTCCGGAACACACGTAAAAAATATATACATCAGTATTTGAGGAACGTCATATCGTACTAGTAAAGCAATGCCGTGTTGTTAAAGTGTAAAGGTCACCTGATTGTTTTATCCAATTGAAGATACGTACGTATAAACCATTTTCAAATAGTTTTATATTGCTTATAAATTAACGGAGCTAAACAAAGATTACGTAAAATTCCATGTCACGTTAAATTTCACCTGAATCAATACTCAAATGAATGTCGCTTTGTCATTAGAAACTCGCAAGAACGTATGACGCCTAATTTAACTTCCAGTCTCTTGGCACCACTCACACAGAACTATAACATACGTTTTCTACATGCAAAGTACCCGTTTCCAAAAAAAAAAAAAAAAAAAAAGACAGACTGAAATTGAAGTAGACAGATTTCCATCTTCTATGTACAACCCAGCATTGATTCACGCATCACAAACACAACTGTCCCGTCCACACGTTTTTGTTTTACGTCATGAGTTTTTCAAGAGAGCAACACTTTTACCAGTATTTGTTATAAATAAAATACTTCTATAACCTTATATATATTGCGCGGATGTGGGAGTACTGGACAAACATCAAAGCTCAAAAAAGGAGATGGTTGAAATGACGTGGTCCATGGTTGGCCGATACAAAATAAATAAATACTTGCACGTAAACTAAAACTAGCTTAAAGTACGTGTAAAAATAGCTATAGGCTATTCACGGTAAAGTGAGCACTTTTTAAGGCCCTTGTAGCCCGCATTAACCACTAATACATATAATTTATTACACTTTCAGATATTAAATTTTGGGAGTGAAGAAAAGAATACACTGCGTTTGTTTGTCACAAGGCAGTGTTTACATTAAAAAGTGACGGGATCATAGAAATCTGCCAAAAGGAAAAATTCTGCAGGGCCTTAAAGTGCTCACTTTACCGTGAACAGCCTATATCGCAAAGCACTAATTACAAAAATAGTGTTTAAACTCACACCCTATCCAGGTTGGAACACAAAAAGAGGCTAATACGCAGATCACATGCACACACACACCCCTTCACGGCCTCACCACCAGACAGCATGTTTGTCAACAGCATTATAAGCTCTTCACGGTAAAGTGAGCACTTTTTAAGGCCCTCGCAACAAAAATAATAGCAAATAAATGTATTTTATTGTATCTTCGGATATTAACATTTGAAAGTGGTGAAATGTATGCACTACATTTATTGGTAACATAAAAATGTTTATACCAATAAGTGGCGGAGAAAAAAAGTCGGCTGAAAAGTAAATTTAGAAGGCCCTTAAATAGTGCCCACTTTACCTTGAACAGCCTATATCTAAACAACGTATTGTATTCGAGGTTACAATATAGTTTATGCAAATAAAGGGTTTTCAAATGTTGATAATCTTATTTCACTGGCTTGTAATGCAAACGAAAGAGCAACAAGATTATTATTATTTTTACAAGTTGTGGGACAGTTGAAAAATAAAACTGAACAACACTGCTACCATTTGTCCACGTAATTTCGACAGTTCTGATGGCAACCTGTTAGTTACTATAGAGCGTCCAACTCTTAGATTGCATTACAGTTTGAATAACACACACTGTTGCAAAATTACTTCAGCTTTGCGAAGAAACTGGCAGGCTGAGTAACAAATAGCTGGCGAAGGAAACGGTTGATTAAGAGAATTTTATCTGTTTATGTCCCTGACAGCTCTTAAGAGAATCCAATCCTGCGACGCAAAGCTAAGAGGCTCCTTTGAAACTGAAACCCGTGAGAAACCCTATCATTATTGTAAGACGTGCCCGCAACGCAATTTTTTTTTTGTTTTCGAGGCTGCAAAATGATAACTTGTACAGACAATAGCGGACGCAGAAACAAGGACAACGTTAACGACAGAAATCATGTACTGGAAAGAGAGAGTGAGTGTCCATTACACCGCAACTGCAATCTAAGAGCGACACACTCTATAGCAGCATCCTTTTCACCCAAGCACAAGTCGATTAGCCCAATATTTATGGTGGCGGCAGATTGAGATACGCCCAATCAACGCCGAGAGTCTCACACTAACACAACAGTCGACCACGCACCCACGCAAAGGCTTGTTATACACTATTCGCGATGTCTCCGCGCTTTTTTAACTAAACCTTTGAAAAATCACCCCATGTATGAGGTAGTTGGTTCCTTCCCCCAAATATGCCATGTATTACACTGTTATATATATATATATATATATATATATATTATATTTATTACAATTTCCTCTCAAAGTCTGTGGGCTCAATCAGGTTCGTTAAGAGATGTAGTAGGTCTTAATTAAGTAAGAGTTAATTATAATTTCCTAATTTTATTTACCGTAACTATAAACAAAATTCTCTCGACCACAATTCTCACAATAAATCGATATCACACGCTGTTTACAAATTATCAATTCAATCAATACAATTTATATTTACCTCAGATAAATTAATGTAACTAAACATTTAAAATCAATCCCAATAGATAGTATAACAGAACTGATTAGATTATTTTATACATTGTATGTCCATATTTGACAGTTCCATAATTTACATTTAAATCCATATTGCATGTCCATTCAGTCGCACCTCAGTTTAGTCCAGGTACCGCCAGTCCGCAATGTTCTAGAGATCTCCGAACGCCCTCACGCACAGTAGCCTACGAACACATCGTCCACCATCGTCTCGCGATCTCCCGTCGTCGTTCGTCCTCTTCGCCGTGTCCTTCGCCGCACTCGGCTTCGATTACTGCACTTAGCCAGAAGTCTTCTAGCAATACTGGCGACCCTTGGACTGCTGCGATATTTATACGGTTGTAGGCCATCGCCCAGAAATTTCTCTACATGCCGCGTTGCGCCGAGGGTCCTAGTTGCTGGAATATTCTTGCGTGTCCTCTGAACTCGCCGGCTTCTCCAGCAGGTCGAGAGGGGGAAGGGAGGAGCTGTGACGCCAGCCAGGAGCCGGGTGGGGGGGAAGTGGAGGATCGAGGTGGGACAGCCCTCACACAGCACCGTGGACCAGGCGAGAGGTCAAGCCCGTAACAATTTCATTTTATCACTAACATGTGGTGACCTGCAAAATTCGCGTTATTATTTGAGGGCACGTTCAACTTTGAACACGCATACATTTGCAACCCTACATTTTTCATTGGATCATACATTATCTGACACGTCCTAAGTAACTCTGCTCCAATAAATGAACACTTCACAATTGTGTGCTCCAGTCACTCGATGTTCAGTAAGAAAGGGCATGGCTAGACATATACGCAGCAGCCAACGGAAAAACGACGCCGGCTCCAATACAAACAGTAATGTGAAGTTCAGCCTGATAACAAATAATATCGCGATTTTGCACGTATCCATTAATATGAATGAAAACAAAGGTCTAGTACGAACTAGTTCCACTGCAAATATCATTCAACTGAGTGCGCGCGAATACAGTGAGTTGTACCTTTGGTGTAATTTTCTATACTTGGCTAATAAGCCTTGTTAGCATGAGGCAGGGGAATAGCATAAAAGAATAATTTTAGCAGGGCTTCAGAAAAGATGCATGCAACCGCGACTGTTGGAAACGCGTGCACAAGAGTCAATTCGCGGATACTTCCAACTTTTCTGAAGTTCTACTTCCAGGATATTCCTCCGCCTCATGCAAACAAAGCTTAACGGAGTCTATAAAACTACGCCAAAGGGACAACGCACTGTGTTCGTGCGCACTCTGTGCAATCATATTTTGCACGGGAACTATTTATTACCCACTCGGCATTACCTACACATATTAATAAAATAAAATTTATAAATACAATGCAATTAAAAATTCATTTTATACAAAAAAAAGGGTATAGGCTGTTCACGGTAAACTGAGCACTTTTCGAAGCCCTGCTTGAAATTTACTTGTATGCACTTTATGTAAGCAAATATGTAACAAACATGGTCAATTTTACACTTAGATGCATTAGAAAAAACAGAAAGCGGAATAAATATTTGAAGTTATCACAAATGGTTACCTTACACTTTTTATTCGACGTTAAGGTATGGAACTACTTTCCATCCATTATTACCAACTTTACTGGACGAATGTCATAAAATATATGGACGCCGGGGAAGGTTGATTTCAAGAGTGCTCACTTTATCGTGAACAGTATTAATTTTTATGCTAACAGAAGTATAAAACACTTGTGATATGTGGCATATTTACGAAACAACCTAACACGTCATGGATGGGGTGATTTTTTCAAAGGTTTGATTCGAAAAGTGCGAAACAGCCGTGAATCGACTATAGTGTGCCTATTGAACCAGTAGACTGCATCGCCAGTGCGACATACCTGAACGATGGCAACGCCAACCTGTTAAACCACGCCCCCTCTCGATTTTCGAACGAACTTCGCTAAAAAGCTGAAATCGTGTGGAAAGAGCACAATTTATCGGCGGTTTCCAAACGTCGGCAGTATCCTTGATAAGTCCCGTATAGTCTGTTTCATATAACTTCAATAAATGTTGACAGTTCTCGAAAAGAATTGCGGCCACCATGTATCCCTCCGCCACAGCTGTTCTGTGGGTGAAGAAACCGATCTTTGTAAACAAACTACGAATCCAATGGCAAGCATTGAAAAACTGACAACTTCTGTCCAGTAATTAGGCTACTAAAGACTGTTCACGATAAAATTAACACTTTTGAAATCAACTGTTAAAAAAAAATAAACCAGTGCTCATACTGGCATGTATTTTAATGGGCGCACTGAGTGACATGCACCCAGTGAAGTTGGTAACGATGGATGGGAAGTAGTTCCGTATCTGAAGGTCGAATTAAAAGTGTTAGGTAACAATTTCTGATAACTTAAATTATTTCTTTCGCTTTCTGATTTTTTTAACGCGCGTAAGTGTAAAAATGAGCAGAATTGTTAAAAAATAATTTTTCTAATAATTTCACTGTTTCGCTTGACCGACGCATGAATAAAGTAATGAGGTCAATAGCAATGCTACTCTTACATAAGGCTAAAGAATATACAACATGCACGTAAGTAGGTCTTAAAGAGGGCTTTCGAAAGTGCTCATTTTACCTTGAATAGTGTATAACCTACACTGATCATAGCATTTGTTTGCACGTTGTTTTCTTCACGAACAGAACAGCTGCGGCGGAAGGATAGACTGCCGCCGCGCTACATTTCTCAAACTGTCAAAATGTAGTGAACTTATCACGAAATGGAGTATACGAGGTCACACTCGTGCGTATAGGCTGTTCACGGTAAATTGGCACTTTTGAGAGCCCTGCTTAAGATTAATTTGTAAGCACGCTGTGTATTCCTCCGCTTATGTAAAATTAACATCACTTTATTGATGCGTCGGTCAAGTCGAAATGTGAAATTATTATAAAAGTAAATATTGTGCAAATCTGCTCATTTTTTACAATTATACGCATTATAAAATATATAAGGCGAATTAAATAATTTAAGTTATCATAACTGGTTACCTAACACTTTTTGTTCGATGTTAATATATGGAACTACTTTCCGCTCTATCGTTAGCAACTTTACTGGACACACGTCACTCAGTGCACAACGGTAAACTATATACAGGTAGGAGCAGTGATTTTTCTAAGGTTGATTTCAAAAGTGTTCACTGTTTCGTTAACAGCCTTTAACGGGAGAAGCCTCAAGTGTGAGTGTATGGCGTGCGTGTGTAGAGGAGCGTACTGGGGACTTCCGGTCGAATGCGAGGGAGAACTGCCACCGGCAGACCCCTTAACCATCAACACATTATCCCCAGCACACCCGTTCATGAGAGACACTTTGCAGTTGCCTCGCGGTTATGTGAGCAATTTTTAAGGCCCTGCTAAAATTTTCCGTTTAGCCAATTTCCATCTTTCCGCCACTATTTAATACAAACGTTGCAATGTGACCAATAAACAAAGTGTACATTCAACCACTGCCGAAAGTTTAACGTCTGAAACTGCCATAAAAAATATTTATTAGTGATAAATGCCCATTGGGAGGGCCTTAAAAAGTGCTCACTTTATCGTGAATAGTCTATATGCCCTTGGTATCGAAGCTGGCTGCTGAACTTCTACGTACTCGAAAATGCATCGGTGCATCCACCGATGTACACTGGACGTTCAAAAATTACTGTTTCGGTTGAACCGACTGATCCGCCAGTTCAACCGGCCTGATAATACTTTGGTTCAGGTGGGTACTAAGGTTCGGGTGGGTACTGTGGTTCAGGTGGGTACTGAGGTTCAGGTGGGTACTGTGGTTCAGGTGGGTACTGTGGTTTAGGTGGGTACTGTGGTTCAGGTGGGTACTGTGGTTCAGGTGGGTACTAAGGTTCAGGTGGGTACTGTGGTTCAGGTGGGTACTGTGGTTCAGGTGGGTACTAAGGTTCGGGTGGGTACTAAGGTTCGGGTGGGTACTAAGGTTCAGGTGGGTACTGTGGTTCAGGTGGGTACTGAGGTTCAGGTGGGTACTGAGGTTCGGGTGGGTACTAAGGTTCAGGTGGGTACTGTGGTTCAGGTGGGTACTGAGGTTCAGGTGGGTACTGAGGTTCAGGTGGGTACTGTGGTTCGGGCGGGTACTGTGGTTCGGGCGGGTACTGTGGTTCGGGTGGGTACTGTGGTTCAGGTGGGTACTGTGGTTCAGGTGGGTACTGTGGTTCAGGTGGGTATAGGTCAGTGGTATGTGGTTCAGGTGGGTACTGTGGTTCAGGTGGGTACTGTGGTTCCGGTGGGTACTGTGGTTCAGGTGGGTACTGTGGTTCAGGTGGGTACTAAGGTTCGGGTGGGTACTAAGGTTCGGGTGCTTACTGTAGTTCAGGTGGGTACTGTGGTTCAGGTGGGTACTAAGGTTCAGGTGGGTACTGTGGTTCAGGTGGGTACTGTGGTTCAGGTGGGTACTAAGGTTCGGGTGGGTACTAAGGTTCGGGTGGGTACTGTGGTTCAGGTGGGTACTGTGGTTCAGGTGGGTACTGTGGTTCAGGTGGGTTACGCACCAAGCACATAAACCGATGAATTTTCGAACGCTTTCTCTGAAAAACAAAAGTTAACACATCCACAACTCCAAATTTTCAAACATTTCGAAATATACCAAATAAGAAGGACGTCGAGTTTTGCAAATGGGCGATGAAAACTTAAAAATTTGAGTGTAATGGTACTAATATGTGTCTGAAGGCAGACGGAAAACCACTAAAAAATCAACCTGATTCGCCGATGAATTTTCGAAAACGCAGGTTATGAAAAGTTTGTACTGAAGGCTGAATACATCGTAAAGGTGCCAGTCAGAAAAAAATAGTACACCTTTTGACGTTCTTTAACACGCACAATCCCCTACAATTTTTACAAGCGGTCTGAGGACTCAGGAGCGGATTACGGTAAGGAGGGAGAATGGGTAAATTTCTTTTTAATGCTGCCCACGTTGACTAAGGAGACAAATACTTCGAAATAATTTTCACAGTCCATAATTAACTCACTCCTGGACGACTGTACGGAAACACGAACGCGCATTAGACGCGGCTTATTTTCTGTTGTGCTGGTACGGCCTCCCCTTTTCAACGGCACCCCTCCCTATACGAAACCCCGCACGATAAAGCCGTTCGACGGGATCGGACTAGCTAAAGGGCAGGGCGTTCCTTTTGAAAACCGCGCGGATGAAAGGGGAGCATTGTGGGGTCCGCCATATATAGCCCTCGCGATGCTGCACAGAAGCCTTTCCTAACGGGAAAGGAGTGAAGGGGTTGGGGCACGATCAAACAACTTTTTAATGCTCTGACAAAGTGGCCGCGACAGTGATCGCGAGAGGAAACATCACGCCAGCCGCAAATTGCCGCCCCGTTATTAATGATCGAACTGCGGCGGGTGAACCACAACTCCGTATGTCCCCAGGTGTCGCTTCGATCCGCAGTAGACTTGTAAACTGCGGGCTGCTAAAATTAGCCACGCCACCGTACGTCGCGCACAACTGCGAAAGTGTGCCAAACACACAAAACCCTACGTTAATGCGTTCGGTAGAGTTAAGAGGCAACTCTACCAGTGACAAAATAAGGGAACACAGCAGTTGCCCTGGGTAACTTACTACTTAATTATTTCGCAATCGCCTTATCTTACCTTCTTCGATTGCAAATGGCAAAATTGCTCCGGAACGAATATCCAAACTGAATTATTATGTATACTCTAGACACTGTTTATTAGTAAGAGGTTGCAAATAGAAATACTAGTCACAAGTACACCACTGATCTAAACTACCAGTTACAAGTAGACTGCTGATCGAAACCACCGTCACAGGTAGACTGCTCATCGAAACCACAGTCACAAGTATACTGCTGATCGAAACCACCCACACAAGTAGATTACTGATCGAAACAGACTGCTGATCGAAAAAAAAAAAAAACCGTCACAAGTAGACTGCCGATTAAAATCAGGGTCAAAAGGTACTGCTGATCAAAATCACGAACGTGCCTGTCTGAGCGGATTCCAAACAATGGTCGCTATGGCGAATCAGTGATGCGCTTCAGGTAATGAGTCGTGGGATCACGCACCCCCCCCCCCCCGACCCAAAGTTAAAAAAAAAAAAAAGCGGAATCACGCAGTGTGCGCACGGCGCAATTAACACGCGTGGTGCGGGCGCCGGGATGAATCGGGTCGTGCAGTACATGTGAAAAGAGTAGAAAGCGCGCCAACCCCCAACTGAACCCACAAAACAACGCGAAGCCATGCCGAGAAAAATATTTCGTTCAATCAAACAAAATTTGTTTGGAGCGATCAAATCAATTGTTTGTACATCAGCAATGAAATATTTTGTTGTTGACACCAAAATTATGTTGTTGTCCATATCTGGTTGTCCCAAACAAAGATTTGGCTGGTGCAACTCAGGATATGTTTGGCTCTACGTGCATTTAACAATTTTGGTTAACATTAATATTTAAAGCGCGACCGAGATTCGAACCTTGATCAACTACGCCCGAGCACTAAGCCTTACCAACCTCAGCTAAACTGACTATAGGCTGTTCACGGTTAAATGATCTCGTTCTAAAGCCCTGCTTAAGATCTACTTGTACGCACGTTGCGTATAATTCCGTCTTATGTAAAATTAACATTGCTATAAGCCTCATCACTTTATTCATGCGTCGGTGAAGTGAAACTGTGAAATTATTATAAAAGTAAAATTTTTTCAAATCTAATTAATTTTACACTTCGATGCATAGAAAAAAAAAGCAGAAAGTTAAATAAATAGCTTACGTTATCACAAATGGTTATCAAACACTTTTTATTAGACGTTAAGATATGGAACTACTTTCCATCCCGTGTTACCAACTTTACTGGACGCATGTCACACAAGTATGCCCGTTAAAATATATGCAGCTAGGGGCAGTGACTTTTTTTTAAAGGTTGATTTCGAAAATGCTCACTTTATCGTGAACAGCATTTACTAGAATTAACATGTTTTTATTCAAATACCGGACGTGTGTAAATCAATATCTTAAGTTTTGCACCTTTATTTCATAGTTTCCTGTTCAGCTTGTTTCATTAGGACGTTTATAACATTATTAAACATCAATAAAAGCACTAAAAAACACTTGCTATTCTAATTGTCACAAAAAATACAAACAAACCCTCGAGCTGTATTTTCGAACGAAAGTAAACAAATAAGTGGCATAACAAATGTTGATTCAATCAAATATTTTGTTGACAGTATAATAATATTTTCTTGCCCAGCACAGAGGCTTTTTTTTTTTTTTTTTTTTTTTTTTTTTTTAAACGTGTATTTTGTTAGATGAACCAATTGATTTTGTTTCTTTTCAAGTTTTGTTTACTCAACAAAACATTTTACTGGGGCAACAAAATGTATTGTGTCCCGTATACAAACACAGAGCAGGCATGAAGCAAACATGCGTGTGGCGATCCCTTTTCAGCGCGAAGAATCGATTCGTTTTTGATCAGCACAGCAAAATGTTTCGTTTGAAACAATACTTCATTTCCATATTTTCGTTCTCGTGTACAAGCAGTTCTTTACAGTCGACTCACTCATCCTTTCGGGTGTTCGTCATCACTGCAACTCGTTTTCCGGCTCTTGCCACGCAACTGATTGGTCTAGCCTGTTATTCTTTCAGTTGGCACCGTTGCAAAAAAAAATCCACGGAAAGAGTAAAACGAGGTTGGGGGGGAGGGTGGAGACGCAAAGTCCATAAGCTGGCTGCGCCTACACAACGCAACACGCTCGTGTCGCTAACGGGGAAACTGCGTGTGATACATGACGACGCCGACTGGACCTTCCTCAGATGGAAACAGCTTCCCAGGCGCTACCCTGGGAATCCTGTAAAACAAAACAATGTTTGCTCTGCAGCATTAAGTATTTTTTATGGTTGCGGAAGGGGGGGGGGGTGGGGATTAGCTTCTCCTCGCCTCCACAGGCTAACTGAGAACTGCCTGGGTGGCCAAGGTCCCTCACAAGGGACCGATCCACCCCCGCGTTGAGGGGGTAGCGTCCCAGTGATGTAAAACCGGCGGCGTTCCTCAAAAAAGCGGGACACGTTTATCTGGAAAACATCACATAGTTAAAGCAGACACTGGGCTGCACGCGGGATTTTAATCCCAGGGAAGAAAAATATTTTTTTTCTTTTGCTTCTTGAAGTTCTGCCAGTGGTATTAATAATTATATAAGTATATATCTTGTTCACGGTTATCTGAGTACTCGTGAAATCAAACCCCTGAAAAATGCCCCTGCCCCTACCTGCATGTATTTTAACGGCCACAATGACGGACATGCACCCAGTAAGGTTGGTAACAACGGAGGTAAAGTAGTTCCACGCTGTTATAGGCTGTTCACGGTAAAGCGAGTACTTTTGAGGCACTATATACTTTTTCCTTTCAGCCCTTTTTTAAAAATCCTTTAGCCTCCTTTTTAAAATAAATATTCTTGCCATGTAATATACATAGTGTGTATATTCCACCGCACTCGGAAGTTAACGCCTAAAGCTAAAATAAATAACATTTATTGACAATTATTCGATATGAGAGGGCTTTCAAAAGTGATCACTTTACCGTGAATGACCTATTTGTGAATACTTAAATTATTTATTTTTCTTTGTTTTGTTTTGTTTTCAATGCATCGGAATGTAAACGTGTGTAGATTTGTACAATATTTACTTTTCTAATAATTTTAAAGTCTCAATTGATCAACGAATTAATAACGCGATGAGGCACACAACAATGTTAATTTTACATAATGCGAAACACTACACAACATGCACATAAGTAGATCTTAAGCAGGGCTTTCAAAAGTGCTCATTTCTCCGTGAACAACATATAGACAAGATACTATGCTGTAAAATCCCTAATTTTGTAGTACGTATACATGGATGCATTATTAAGATGACCTTTAAGTATAAGGGGCCGTGGTGGTGTAGTGGCTAGACTACTCGAGAATCGGGTTCGTTTCCCGGCGGGGTCACTCCCGAATTTCCCATTCTCGGGGATCTCCCGTATCCCCTGATCTTGTACTCCGGCGCTGCTACATGTTCACGTCATTTCACCCACGTCGGCTCTCAGACCTCGTTGTTAAGAGCCGTCCGAATATGTTCACTCACTCGCTCTAATGACAGCACACACAATATTATGGTCCATTCCGTTCCTTCAAACATGATACCCGACGTAACATATAAATAATATAATTTCTTTTCTAGGACATGGAAGCCTAGGGTTGCAATACCGTGTTATAGTATATTCGTGGTTTCTTCACATTTTTCTAATCCAAACTTGGAAAAATCATACCATTCATTACGCGATTGGTAGTTTCCTAATTATGTTATGCATCGCAAGCTTTTATACTTGTGTTGACATATAAGTACTTTATATTTTGTTAAATTAAAATTTTATTTTATTTGATCTATAAATTATAATATTTCTTTTAAAATTAATTTGAATATAAACAGTGAGAGAACAGGTGTGTTGGCATGCCTAGTAAGAAACACTTCTTATGCAAAATATTATTAAAGTATTCGACCTTAGAAAAAAGTCACTATATTTACCGGCATGTATTTAAACCGGAGAACTCAGTGCCATGCGCCCAGTAAAATTAACGTCGAATAAAAAGTATTAGGTAACCATGTGTGATAACTTAAATTGTTTCTTTCACTTTCTGTATTTTTTTATGCATTGAAGTGTAAAAATTACAATATTTGTAACGTATTTACTTTTCTAATAATTCCACAGTTTCCCCTGACCTACGCATGAATAAAGTGATGGGGTCTACGGCAATGTTAATTTTATATAAGGCGAAGGAATACACACCGTACATGCAAGTAAATCTTAAGTAGGGCTTTCGAAAGTGCTCATTTTACCGTGAATAGTCTACAGAATGAGAGCGCACGACTGCGGTGCGTTGTCACTCTGGTGTAAGTTTCTATACGCGGTTAAGCATTGTGTGCACAAGGTGGAGGAATTTCCTGTAAGCAGAACTTCAGCAGGTCTTCAGAGAAATGGAAGTAAACCGTGAACGGGACTGTAAGAGATCTCGATATCAGTACGGAACACAAGAGACGCGCCTCCAGACGGCTGCCCTATTTAGACGGGGCAATCACGCCGTGTCTGCGTCGACGTTGCCCGGGGGATGATCGATACTGAAGGAGCGCGGTGAAATGACGTGCGTGAAGTCGACAGAGGGGAAGCCCCCTGCACAACACGGCACAGTAGTTCTTCCACGACACTTGCTTGCGCCAATTTAGTTTCTCCCGAACTCCTCTCCCCTTCCTACTTCCTTCCGTCGATTACCGCCTCCACTTCGACAGTTCGCGAACCGATGATCTTAGACCCGAGTTCCCAGTCCGCTCACGGTGGAAAGATCTAACATCTCAACTTTGTACACTCTAAACTCGAAACAGTGAGAATTGAGCCAAATAAGTGAAAACAGTGAGAATTGAGCAAATGATAATCAGTGCTAGATAGATAACTAGAGATGATGGAAAATGGCGAGAATTGTTTGAGTCAACATATCTTCTATAACACACTAACTTCCATTCCCCACTGGAAGCTACTTTCTCGGAGCCCTGCTAAATATCTACTTGCAGGCCCGTTTCGTATCCTTCCGCCAAATGTAAACAAACATTTCCATTCAACTGCCACGTAGCATCTGTCAAAATCAATGTTTACATGCAATTGTGTGTTTACATGTGTTCGTATACTTTCGCTACGCCTAAATATAAACATTGAAATGTGACTTCTACTTTTATACCTGTCAAATATGTTGTTTACTGTTTACAGCTTTTCATATAATTCTGTCTTAGGTCTATTTCAAAAGCCATTTCGTACGAATATTCACAGATTTGGCCTATAACATTATTTAGGTCAACTTTATGACTTTTAAAAAATGCCTGAATTGACGATAGTTCTTACGGTTATGTAACATAAACATATTTGTTTTCCGCGACATAGCACATTACACGTAATGCACGTTAGTATTTTGCCGCGACTGTGTTTAACACTGTTACAACGGCGGGGTAATGAACTATAGTATTTAACTTTCTGTCATTGATATGTGTTGGGTTATTTCTATAAAAGGACGGCCTCAGAATAACGAAGGAAAAAACAGTCCAACGAAAAAGAGACATTAAAATCAAGCACGCAACTCGTGTCGCTCATTTTTTGTCATACAAACTTAAAATATAGCGGCGAACATGCACACATATAAGCCTACCGTAACTTTTATTCCACTCATATTTATATGTATTGCTACTTATTGTGTATAAGGTTTATTGAAATTTATTGCAGCTGGGCTTGGTTATTTCGTTGGGATTGGTGGTAAGTAATGTTACAGACTGTGTTTCAAACACCCAGGGCAAATGTACAACGTTGTGATAAATAAACAGGCGTGGATGTACATAAATAACTTCGTCATTACAACAGCTCACGTTTAAAACATATAAATAGTTCACATCAAATATTTGAAATAACGCACACACAGATCCAGCATAACGATCACCACGCAGGCACGCCAATGCTATTTCACACGCAGCTGTTAACGAAACACACCATACCAGCATATTTATTAGTGCCACGGAAAAACAGATTTATCACAACATCGTAACTTGGTTTAAAAAAACAGAACGTCTACAAACGTGATGCGGTAGTTTGAATTATTTTTCGGAGTAAGTATAATTTACGCTTCGTTTGATAAAAAGCTACACGCCATGTCTGCCAACTTCACTTTGTTTCTGCCCCGCCATCATATCTAAATATATTAAAATAAGTATTCAAACATAAAAATCTCTTTTCAGTTGTAAGTTACAAATTCAAAAATCATTATTTTGCTGTAATAAGTATGATATATGCTACAATTGAAAATATGCATAATTTGCGCTTACTAGCGAAGTGAAACTTCCCGAGTGTGAAAGAGACAGAGAGAGAAAGACAAGCCTCGCTCAGCCGATCCTTCCTCGCTCGATAAAACAACACGGTACCATAACGACCTACTACCGCTGTTATTTTAAACTGCAAATATGAGATTTGTTGCCATCGGAGCTACCTAATTATTTAAATATTTCAATAGGCACTGTTTAATTTACATATAGTATACTAAAAAACTAGGTTAAAATAATATTTTAACTGGACTATTTCTTACCACCCGTTGCCAACACGTCGCTGCTCTTGCTGTTGTTAATTCATATTTAAAAATAAATAAATATTACAAGTTATAGAATATATTAAGCTAAAGTTTCATTTATTCAATAATACAGTACTATAAAGTTAACCTCAGTGTTATATATTTGTTGAATACAGGTTATTGAAAAAACAGGTTGACATGTTATGCCTAGTGTGTTTTTTTCAAAGGTTGATTTTCGTAAGTCGCTTCCAATCGGGAATGGACTATAGCTATTCTTTCATGATTGGATGAACAAGGTTTTTACTCCACTCGTCTAAGTTGTTCGCAGACCAATCACGAATGTTCTGCCTTATAGTATTCTAATAGAATTCTCATTGGCCCAGTTAAAGGGATGGTATCTTCAGACATGCATAACAGCCAAAAAGGGGGGGGGGGAACTGTCCGACATGTGTACAGTATGTTGAATCCTAGCAAACAGTAAACTTTTCTCGCGATAAACCATAATCTCTACAGATAACTAATTATAAAGGGGGTGATATTTCGCGAAAATATTTCGAGACTGTGGGGTCGTCCAGGTTTTGTGATTGGTTGAAGCATATTCTGTCCCGTGTCAACTGTTTGCGCACGAATCACGAAGGTAGTGTGTCCGAGCTACGGAATCCTGAGTGGCTTGGTCAAATGCGGAAAAGGCACCAGCAACTAAAGGAGGAATGACAACAGCCGATGTGTATTGTGGGCTCCGATCTAATCGCGAAAAATCAGTGGCCCTACTAATTAACACAGTGCTTAAATTTCACTGATTTATTTGTGATTTCCCACTCAATGTCTAGGATGTCACTTGCTATAAATCACTTGATCCTAGTTAATTTGCTTTGATTCGCCGGTCAGCAGTAGCTTATCGACTGACTCAGTGAAACATTTTTCACTGACTAAATATCACTGATTCGGTTTAAGTGTATGGTAATGTTTCCTGCTGTAGTTTTAACAGCTGTTGTTAACTGGATGCGTTTATGAATGTCACATATTGAAACGAAAAAAAAAAAAAAACATCCTTTACGGTTACCACATCTCTTAAACCATAGAGATAAAATTCTTCCCCGAGTATATATTTATAGTCAACTGACAACTATGAATATCAAAAAATAGAATATAAAACTCGGCGTACCACAACCACAAAAATCCAAATATATAAAGGATTCCTCCCCTGACGATATAGTAACGCGCTATGTATTTATTTTATATCAGAATCCACAGAAGAATTATCAGGGGCGTGCCCTAATGCATTGTCAAGGGCTTGCCCTAATGCATTGTTTAATAACACAAATTTAAGAACACGCTCGTACTTCAGGTAACGTGAAGAAAAACACACGCAGCAGATATCTACACAGCCTTCTAAGTCGGGAAGTTGCAGTCGTGAGCACAGCTGTGATCCTCACAGCTCTGCAAAAGTTTAACCCTCGCCACGCTGAAAAGAAGGTAAATAGCGGAGCGTTGGTGAAGATGTTCGCATCATTTCCCCCACAATAACCACGTCTCTGATAGTTGCACTTTTCATGAGCAGTTGTGGTTTCCAAAACATAGCTCGTGTAACTTGTACGCCGTAAATACCACTAGACGTTAGGTCTACGTCAGGATTCCTGGTAAAGGCTGTTCGCGGTAAAATGAGCGCTTTCGAAAGCTCTGCTTGTCTGCACGTTGTGTGTTAATCCGCCTCATGTAAACTTAACATTGCCATGGGCCTCACCACTTTATTTATGCATCGGTCATGTCAAACT
This sequence comes from Dryococelus australis, assembly GCA_029891345.1. NCBI lineage: Eukaryota > Metazoa > Arthropoda > Insecta > Phasmatodea > Phasmatidae > Dryococelus > Dryococelus australis. The sequence continues at coordinate 35,478,477 of CM057004.1, forward strand.
GTGATATTATTAGAAAAGTAAATACGTTACAACTCTGCTCAATTTAAACACTTCGGAGCATTAAAAAAAAACAGAAAGAGAAAGAAATAAGTTCAGTTCTCACAAATGGTTAGCTAACATTTTTAATTTGACGGTAAGACAAGGAACTACTTTCTTTCTATAGTTTCCAACTTTACTAGGCACATATCATTCAGTGCGTCCGATTAAAATGTACACTGTAAAACATTTTCTGGTAAACTTCCTAAATTGCAAGGGAAGTTTTGAACCTGTACACTGTATGGAAATAATATCACACACCAAGCTGCAAATATAGGAATGATTAGCAACGCTACTATACAAAGTTGGGAACTTCCCTAAGCATTTGACTGTTTCCTGAGCAATTGTAGGAACGCTACAATGAATGTATAGGGGGAAAACATTGCCATTCCTGCTTTCTCACTAATCGTATACACTGGTATGGTAATTTTTCCGAGTAATTTCTTAGAGTGTATGCATGTAGGAGCGGTTACTTTCTCCTAAGGTTGATTTCAAAAATGCTCACATGATCGCGAACAGCCTAAACGTTCACGTTCATTATGTACAATTTTTTTTTTTTTTTTAATTCGTGAAGCGGACATGCCAGGCCCCAGGGCTGGACGAACCCAGCCTCGGCCGAGTGGCTACGTGCCGAGCTGGCCACCAACACGCTATGGCTTCTGGCGGCGGTCCACGACGCACGGCCAGTCCGTCGTCACTGCGTCGAGTGCCGCCTTGCCGGAGGTCCGGCCCATACGCACTGCACATTGCTGTTCACGGTAAAATTAGCACTTTCGAAAGCCCTGCTTAAGATCTGCACTTGTATACACGTTGTGTATTCCCCCGCCTTATGTAAAATTAACATTACTATAGGCCTCATAACTTTATTCATGCGTCTGTCAAATGGAGCTGTGAAGTTATTAAGAAAGTAATACTTTACAAAGCGGCTCGTTTCTACACTTCGAAGCATTAAAAAAACTGAAAGTGAAAGAATAAATGGTTACCAAACACTTTTTATTCAACGTTAAGATATAGAACTACTTTCCATCTATCGTTAACAACTTTACTGGGCGGATATCACTCAGTGCGCCCATTGAAATATATGCATGCAGGGGCAGTAACTTTTTTCTAAGGTTAATTTCTAAAGTGCTCACTTTATTGTGAACAACGCCCCGGAGTCACGGCTGTGAGCCTTGCAAATTATATAAGGACTAAAGTAACACACGTCTGTGAAAACTACAGTGCTTGTAGGCTATTCACGGTAATCTACATACTGTGTTTATTACTTACACGGGAATATATATTTAAAAAGGTAGTCGAAAGATAAAAAATGGCTGAAAAGCTAGTAACTAGGCCCGCAAAAGTGCTAACCTTACCGTGGACAGCCTATACAATACATTACCGAACATATTTTGACGACAATATACTGGATTTAGCTTACTTTGTGTTTTATTGTTAAGAGGCCCATCTAACTGCATAGTTTCCCTCTTTTTTTTTGGCCGAGAAGCGCGGGAGCGATACGGGTAACACTGGCATGCTCTACAAGTGCGTCATCGCCGCTACGCGCAGGGCTCTGAGCTGGCGTGCAATGTTCTCGTAGTGCTGCGTACCTAATGGAACATTCAGCGGTGACATTATTTCATTGATGGAAAGTCTCTAGCAGAGTTCGATACAGGCTCCTATCGCAGCTTGGCTCGTGTACGACTAGTATGTTTTGAAATACTCCAGTCTGAAAATGCAGGTTTTAACTATACTGGAGGGCTCCAGAATAATATCTACAGCATGGTATATACTTATCTTAAATAAATTAAATTGGCTAACAACACCCAACATCTTCCCCGATCCGAGATCGAATGATCCTAGTTCCGAACCAGGATTCAGTTTGATCTTGGTTCCAATGAAAAAGTGTTCCACCAACAAAATTTCATGGTTCTGGATCTTCGATTTGTCGATCTTGGTTCCAAAGTGAGAGATCGATATTAAGTATGAGACAAATTTTGCTATTGGTTCGCAATATATGACGTCATAGAAGTATGCGTATTTTTCACTAGATAAAACTAGATGTGCGATGTTTTCGCTGTTGTACGAATTTTACTGAAATATTCAAGTGCGTATAATGTTGTTTTAATTTTCCAAGAAAACAATCGAACTGCATTTGTCGACTATGGCTGCTGATCTCGGATCGAGATTTCGAACCGCCAATTTCGGCGGGCGGTTCGAAATGAACTTCATCTAGATCTCCAGTCCAGCTCTGAACTCGAATGGTGAAACAGTTTTCTGTGTCATCTTAGATCCGATCTCGGATCGAGTTTCAAACCACGATGGTGCAAACCGGGCACAAGAGACTGCTGGCAGCGGACGTTGAGTACGGTATCATCAACCCCACAGCCCTGTCAGCTACACAGAATGAGTACGGTATTATCCAGCCCTGTCAGCTACACAGAATGAGTACGGTATTATCCAGCCCTGTCAGCTACACAGAATGAGTACGGTATTATCCAGCCCTGTCAGCTACACAGAATGAAAGAAGATAATCTGATGGACGACGTTCATGTTCATGTACAACGACGTGACAAACTCTCGAAATACCAAACAAAACCAACTTTACAGAATGCTAATTTAAAATCAGACATTTTAACTCCTCGAGTACAACTCCTTGGCCGCATAAAATAATTGGGTTTCACATTCTATCAATAAAATAGTCTTTAAGACTTACGGTCTGTAAGGAATTATAACTATAGCCTGTTCACATAAAATGAGCACTTTTGAAAGCCCTACTTAAGATCTACTTGTATACACGTTGTGAATTCTTCCGCCTTGTGTAAAATTAACGTTGTTGTGGTCCTCATCACTTCATTCATGCGTCGGTCAAGTGAAACAGTGGAATTATTAGAAAGTAAATATTCTACAAATCTGCTCATGTTTAGACTTCGATTAAAAAAAAAACGAAATACATAATTTACGTAATTATAAATGGTCACCTAAAAATTTTAATTCGACGTTAATATATGGAACTACTTCCCCTCCATCGTCACCAACTTTAATCGGCGCATGTCATTCAGTGCGCCCGTTAAAGTATACGCAGGATGTGGCAGTGACTTTTTTCTAAAGTAGATTTCAAATGTGCTGATTTTATCCTGAACAGTCTTTAAGCACAAGCAGATTAGAAGAAACTGCTGTGTTAGACGAAGCGGAAACGTTTGCGAGGGACACGAGACGATAAACTTAACGGAAACGACATGGACAGCAAAGAACGTCAATCCGTGCAAATAAAAGGCATAGGCTGTAAAGTGAGCACTTTTGACGGCCTGGTTACTTTTTCCTTTCAGCCATATTTTGTCCTTTAAACATCTTTTTAAATAAATATTGCCATGTAAGTAATAAACACAGTGTGTATATTCCACCGCACTCGGAAGTTAACCTCTAAGGCTAAAGTAAAGCATACTTATTGGTTATTATTCCAAATGAGAGGGCTTTCAAAAGTGCTCACTTTACCGCGAATGGCCATTAAGAAGAAGTGTTGAAAAGCTGAACGTAGCCGAGTGTATCGCGTGATGGCTCGTATACTACAAAGTGCGTTAAACGTTAAGGCGGAACGAGGATAAACACTTCACAGACGCCCTTTTACAAGCGGCAAAAAAAAAAAAAAAAAAAAAAAGCGCGAATTGAAGATTAGCATTGCGGCGAGGAGCTAGAGCTCGCAATCACGGCTCAATCCGGTCATTTGTATGCAAAGTTTCAGGCCGTGGATACGGCAGTCGGCTCTAGTGAAAATCAACGCGAAACCTCGCTGCTACGAGCCAGTCGGTTCGCGAACCGCTATTTAACGTCGCCGTAATCAACCGCCATTGCCGGGGAATCTCCCATTGAAAACGCACCCAGCACATTGAGTTGGTCCGCAGAGGGCTTGGGAGCTCGCGTCCCAGCCACAGCATCTCTGCTGCGTGAGACGCATTTCTGCCGTATTCGGGCAAGGAACTGGTGCATTTTCGCGATTCGGATCTTTTCCTGCGAGACGATCACGCGACGAGCGACGGGCTACATTGCAGAACACTGTTACTGCGTTCTACGTACATCCTTCGTTCTTCTCTACATACGAATAACTTCAAACATTTGAGGAACCGTGGTGATGTAGTGGTTAGACTACTCGCCTCCCATCTAAGCGAATCGGGTTCGATTTCCCGGATTTTCGCACGTGGTAAATCGTGCCGGACAATACCGCTATGATTGGCGGGTTTTCTCGGGGATCTCCGGTTCCCCCATCCTTGCATTCCGGAGCTGCTCCATACCTCGCTCCACCCTCATCGGCTCTCCAGACCTTCACTCCACTTCCAGTGCTGGGTTTCAGTATTCACATCCCCGAGTTTCCTAGTCACATATTCTCACACAGACATGCAGCTACAGGCGGGTCACGGTAAAGTGAGCACTTCTGACACCGTTGTTACTTTTCCCTTTCAGTCACTTGTTATTCTTTAAGCACCTTTTTTAATAAGTTCTGCATTGCAAGTGATAAACACAGTGTGTAAATACCACCACACTCGGAAGTTTAGTTTAAGGTTACAATAAAATATATTTGATTGAATATTGTTGCAAATGAGAGGGTTTTCAATTGTGCTCACTTTTACCTTGAATAGCATATGTCATGAGAAATAACAAAGCTCTGTTGTATTTATGTTGAGGTGATTCACAGGTGCTAGTGACAATCTGAGTGTCGATAAGTTTTGGTCCCTTTGAAAAGAACCACGCTATAGTATACTCGCTGTTTTTCTACACTTTTTGAATCACACCTTTAAAGAATTAAAACATGTATGACGTGTTTGGTTGTTTCGTAATTACGTTATGAATCGTATGGGTTTTATACACTGTAAAAAATTTGTAATGTTTACTAAGAAATATTTTGTAATCTTACAAGTGACTGTAACAGTGCAAAGATCTCTTGTAAAACTACTCGTTTGTAAAACTACAGGGGTCGTGTTTGTAATAGACCTCAAGAAATGTTTTTACTATACTGACCCGTATACAGGAGCTTCTGGAAAATGGCGGACACTTAACAACAGAGAAACCGTGTGTAGCTATTTGTGCAAAAACTATGGGTGATGTAAAGTGTAGTTGCGTGCAAAAAGAAATGTATTTCAAGTTCGAATAACGTAAAACATACAAATCAACTGAAAAAAATCATGATGAAACGACAATTTCAATAAAACGTGACCCTATTACTCATTAACTGTTAATGTTTCCTAGCTACAAGGAACTATTGAAACAGGCTCTCAATACCGCGTTTTTAAGAGCCGTACAAATCTCACAACTCAACAACAGAACTCTTAAAATGAAATAAACTTATTCTTCTTAATCGAATAACTACCGTAATATTTTTTAGGTACTAGAAGCTATATTTACTATAAAAATACGAATTAACCATGTAAGCAAAGGTTTAACTGAACTTTTATTTATGTTTTATACATAAATTATATTTATTTATATTAATATGAATTAAAACAGTGAGAAAATAGATGTGTTGGTAATGTCTAGTGAGAAATAGTTCTTACGCAAAATATCAGTACAATGAGTGCGCACGAATACGGTGTATCGTCCCTTTGGTGGAATTTTTTAGACTCTGATAAGCTTAGTTTGCATGAGGCAGAGAAATATTCTGGAAGTAGAATTTTAGCAGGGTTTCAGATAAGCTGGAAGTAATCGTGAATGGACAGCGAATAGAAGAAAATTAATACTAGTCTGTGTTTTAAGTCCACAATTCTTAATTTTCCACTGAACAGGGTCCGGGTAAAGACGGACAAAGTGTATTTGTTTCAAACCGATGTTGCGAAAGGTGGCCCGAGAAATGCCTAAAATCACGTTTTCACTCGGCCTATCCCGAAACAGACAACCGCGTCGGCAGTGGCGTCGTAGGCGCCGACGCGGTTCAAATGAGATGCAGCAGCGAGGGAATACAATGAAGGGGTAAACGGGAGCACCCGAGAAAAAATCCATCGGCTGACGGTAACGTCTGCCTACACGCCGAGAGTCGAACCCGGTTTCGCCTCGGTGTCGAAGCGAGTGACTGCTACACCACTATGACAACCTCACATGGAGCAGAACAGGTGCTTCAGAAGTCATACGATGCAACACCTTCCCAGGTGCGAAAACGATGACGTATTGCAATTTATACGTCCGGTCTGCGTGTGCAGTGCGCCAAGCCAATTTTCCGCGCCGTGAGCTTAAGCCGGCTTTACTGGTAACAATATTTATGGTAAATGAGTACTGCGCAGCGTGGCTCTACTCCATTACGTAAAGATAATTTAAATTTTAAATTGACACGTGCTTTTTACTGAACACGTTGTTTCATGCCCGTTTAAGATGACAAGCAAGACAACGATTATGAAACAGAAAGAAAAAAACTACTGAAAGCATCCTCATTCTACTAGAGAAAATTAAATGCAAAAATGCCTTCTTTTGCGCCACTGACAATTGCTATATTTGTAAGAGATTCAGTACATTAGTCATACAGACTGAGCACTATTTAGGTGGAGCATATGATGAGGTTAAACGAAATCTTACAGCATGTCGGAAACAACGCACATGAAATTAAGAGTGGAACCCACGAAACGAGCAAATATTGTGAAACCGACCAATGCCCAACGGAGTTTAGTTACCGGGTTTGTAAAGACCCATGAGTAAAGGCTGTTCACGGTAAAATGAGCACTTTTGCACGTTGTGTAGTATTACGATTTATGTAAAATTAACATTGCCATGGGCCTCATCACTTTATTCATGCATCGGTCCAGTTAAATTGTGAAACTATTAGAAAAGAAAATATTTTTCAAATCTGCTAATTTTTACACTTTAATGCTTTAAAAAAAACAGAAAGCAAAATAAATAATTTAAATCATCGCATATGGTTACCTAACACTTTTTATTCGACGTAATTATACGGAACTCCTTTCCCTCTATCGTGAGCAACATTACCGGACGCATGTCACTCAGTGCGCCCGTTAAAAAATGTGCAGGTAGGAGCAGAGACTTTTTTATGAGGTCGATTTGAAAAATGCTCACTTTATCGTGAACAGCCTTTACCTGTAAAGAAACTTAAGACGAGAGCACCACACACAGTTGTGCAAATTAAATTCCATATACATACACGTACATGCGTACACTCCAAACTCCATCAAACAACTTATGCAAGAACGTTTGCGAGAACGTTTTTTACCTAACATTAATAACTTATATAACACGCGCGGTATTATCGGCTATTCGCGGTAAAGTGAGCACTTTTTTAAGTCCTCCCATTTGAATTAATAGTCAATAAATATATTTTATTGCAGTCTTAGACGTTAATTTTCTAGTCCCGTGAAATATATACGCTGAGTTTATTAATTACTTGGCAATATTTATTTTAAAATGTGGCCGAAGGATAAAAAAAATTGGCTGATATGGAAAGAGCAACTAAGACCTAAAAAAACGTTCACTTTACCTTGAACAGCCTATAAAAGTAATATTCAGTTACTGCTACAAACAAGTGATGGTGTACTGTGGGAGGTGTTTCGAGTTTTACGGCTATCGCTCGGTGTTATCAATAAATCTTTTTTTCTCTCACGCACCCACAACGTTAATGCAATTCCAGCAAGGCTGAAGAAAGAATTGTACACGGGCTGTAAACAGACTACGCAGCTAGAAAAATATCGAAGCAAGTTTAACACTCCGCGTATACACAGTACCATGTCCTCAGGAAGAGTGGTAAGGGTGGGTTTACGACTGACTTAACAGAGTAAGAGCGCCGTGTGGTTAAGGGTATTAATTTATGACTGTCGTGTGCGGCGTCTTGGCGTGAATTTAAGAGATCGTTATATTTTATATCTCAACTACAAGTCAAGACGATGAAATGGCTTCCACGGCATTACGCGGTCAACCAGGAATAGGCACACCTATCCTGTATAAACCACGAGCGCTGTTCGGTTATTCAGACTTCTCATAGAGCATACTGCGGCGGGAAAGTAATAGCACAAATTTTCCAGAACATTCTTTACGAGATGAACGTAACGATAAGGTATGTTTAAGAATAATACATAATATATCAGACATCTATTAAATGATTAAAACCGAGTATTTGGAACGGCTGCCATTTTTATACGAGTAAATAAAGTCCTGTAGTCAAACAATTGTCTAACGAGGTTTTCATTATATATATTAACTGCTTTCAAATGTTTTTAATTTTATGTCTTAAAAGATAATGAAAAGTCGTGGCTTTTGTACTAACTTATCGTTATTCATAACAGACCAGCGTCAAAGGACGCGATACAGGACCACAGCGCATGAAAAAAAATACATCAAAACTGGAAATTATTTCCATACGACAGCAGTGGAAAACTATGTTTAGCAAATTGACAAGTTTTGAAAATTTTCAAATGGAATTTTTAATAAAAATGGTTCACTTCGTGTTTGTAAACTACAGTACTTCGTAAAATTTGAGGTATTTTATACATCAAGGTATACACAATTAACGACAGCACGCGTAGTTTTGATGTTCCCCGACTATGCCCGACGCTCACCACACATGGCAATCGTAGATGCAACGTATGAGGACATTCGAGTAGCGTGAGAAGATCCGCTTGTAGCGTCCTCTCCTCTCTCTCTCTCTCTCACACATTGCAACCCGGAGGCAAAGCTGAACTTCCTGTTCCCCAGACACTACACGCAACTAAAACCACAGAGAGCTTGCTTCATTATCACAACACGCCCGTAATTTTCCGTCTCATCATTTGACACTCTAAAGGACATTTCACACAAATATTTTATTGAATTCAGAAAGTGTTTCACATGCACTTCAATGGGGTGAATTCAATGGAAATTGAATTTTTACTTCAAAGTTTTAGAGAGCTTTTAACATATGCAGCTGTGTTCAATAAATATTTAAAAAATTTTTTTTTTGGAAATATTTCAGTTCAAAAAATTATATATGCCTACTTTAGCTTTATAAAAACCTTAGTTTAATTTATTTTTATATAATTTCTAAAAAACCACGCACTGCACGAAAATAGTTTGTCAAAATCAAAATCTTTTTTTTTCTAATGTGATATAGTTACTTTGCATGAATTAAATATGTGGATATATATTTGTGGCTTAAATGCCCATAAACTATTGCACGAGATATTACGCTTTAAACTATTTTTATAATTCGACATGCTAGTTGAAAAGTTGAAAACAAGAAAATATTGATCACGTTCTAACAGAAAATCTTAAGGGATTCGAGTCATTAAGGTTCGATAGACAAGATAACCACGATTATAACGTCCGAGTTACGCCATACAGCATTCAATGATTTAAATTAAATAAATTTGAAGAAGATTTGAAGTGAACTTTGGTCTTGTGAAAGGACCTTTAGACTTCACGGATCTCTATACACAGTGTTTCCGAACGGAACTCTTATAAACCATGTTTCCAAACGGAAGTCTTATACACCATGTTTCCAAACGGAATACAGGTTGGTAAAACACATTTCACTAAGAGAGGAATCTTACTAACCACATCTTTACAGGTGTAATATATTCGCAAACAAAATTGTTGCTAAATCGCAAGTATCTTAATATTTTGGTGGAATCTAAACACTGTGTTTATTACTTACATTGCAATATTTATTTTAAAAAAAGGTCGTTAAAGGATAAAGAATGGCTGAAACAAAAGTGATCACTTTACCGTGAATAGCCTATATCGACGAAGTTTAAACACCACGGACCCATTAAAAGTAGTTCAATCAATTAAAAAAAAACATTAAAGCACAAAGTACTTTAAAAAAGGCCGATGACTGGGCAAACACGCAAAGCTTAATAGCGGTAATAATGTTGTTCGCGTACTTGCATAACATACCAGGCTACATTATTTCACAAACATACAAGAACACAGATTATACGAAACGCTTTCTCACTCTTACATTATGAAATCCTTACAAAGTTCATCGCGCACATTTTTATTCATGGCCATGTATGTAGTTTGTTGGTTGCTACGCTTCATAACCGTAAGCTGTGCTGTTGCCTATATTGTATGCAAAACTGTATTTGCTGCCGAACAGCACGAAACACAATTACAGGGGATTAGGATGTCGCGGTTACGTTTTATGGAAACCAACTAGCCATATAAACACAAAACGTGCGACAGTCCATAGAAGAACTGTAATTCTTTTCTGGTAAAATTTTACACCCAAATCACTAAACGTGCCATCGGAATATACACTTAAAAACCTCCACAATTTCCGCCGTTATACAACATCAATGTATCAAAATCGTTGTGTAAAATGTGTATATGAACAATGACTGTATTTCCTCTCTCTCTCTCTCTCTCTCTCCTCCCTCTCTCTCTCTCTCTCTCCTCTCTCTCCTCTCTCTCTCTCTCTCTCTCTCCCCTCTCTCTCTCTCTCCTCCTTTTCTCTCTCTCTCTCTCTCTCTCTTCTCTCTCTCCTCTCTCTCTCTCTCTCTCTCTCTCATATTTTGTCTTGCAAGAAGGTTAAGAAGAATTCGGAAACAGAAATAATTCGGAACACTTGCATGTTTATACTAACATGCCTTTGTATGGCTTCATAAAACTCCCAACGCGAAAATTACACAACATAAGTTTTATCCCACAATCGAAATTTTCTTATTTATTTGAGACTTAATTTTATAAATTGTACGGCTTGGGATCTTATAAGAGTGACTGTACAATATTACCTGATGTTACAATTGAAAAAATCTCCAGAACACACGGTTCCGTAAAAACCGCTTAGTAAAAGCTTACGTATGGCTTAACATCTCTTCCACAAAGACGTCATAAGAACATGGAATGAGTAGTTCAAGTATCACTAACGAGGAAGCGACTTTATGCTTGTAATACACGATTTTACGTGTGCACGATCTGCTTCCACACGAAAATAAAAACACGTTGGACTGTGGCGAAAAACAACTTTCAACGTATCATGATATTGTGAAGCTCTTTGACATAGCCAAAAAAATGTTCAGTGTGTTATAACTTAAAAATATTGTGGGTGAATACCTGCGAAACTAGTCTACGGGCATGCATTGAAATTTGCTATAGGGACAATGCTTACCAGTCCCATACCAAATTTTTTCCGTGTCCGAAACGGCTAATTTGGGAAATTCGAGTTTAGGAATTTAGGGTGGATGGTTTCGAACAACAAGGGCGCTACATGCGACAAAGTTTAAAACTACAAGCTTATAGAATTTCGACGTTATTTTGATTGCCACCCTATCAATAAATAACTTACCCCCAAGCATTTTCAAGTAACCCCGTTGTCTTGTGAATAACTGATATTTCTTTCTAGCCGATACCAACCTTTTCGTTATTTCTTCTCTCTCTCTTGCAATTTACATTCCATTTCAAATAACAACCGATCACTTAACATACGAACTTTATTTTAAAATAACTTCATGTAGATCCCTGGTTTTCCATATTCCACGTGCCTGCATGTATTGTGCAGTGTCTCAAGAACAGTAAATACCGACGTTTCCACAACGAGGGAAATAAAACGTAACCAAACCACAGCAGACGATTTTTACGGATCTATTTGGGAATTTAATGTTCTAAGTTACTTCTCCTCAGTAAATTTCAACCCTAAATCCCCAACTATTTAGGGCCTAAACATGGTCACATGGTCGATTTAGTAACGTAAATAATTGTCCCGTAGCCTTTTCGGACACGGCTTTATTGCGACGGACAGCCTACATGTCCGTTCGGAGTCTTGAGCGTAGAGGCGACAGAGAAATTAATGAGAGCGCTAGTGTCGCCCTTATGGCTTCCTTACTTTTGTACCTCAGAAGCGGGAAATACCTCCAGGGAGTCGGGCGAATGAAGTAACCATCTCGCCATCCACCTCGAACGGCCAAGCACCAACGTCAACTACAATATTCGGTAGATTTGCGATGGTGATTATTTCAAATTAAACGGCCCACACACCTGGAGCTAATTTCAGCGCTCGAGGCTAAAAGCGCGAGCGCAATAAGTGCGACAGTGCCACTCGCATCAAGTGCGCCATCGCCCCAAAGCGCAGAGCTCCAAACTGGCGCGCTGTGTTCTCGCGGTGATGGGTGTGTAAGCGGTGACCGCATAATTTTATTTGTGGGAATTCTGTGACGGTACAGTGTATACATCTGACAGGAATATTTCGAGGTACAGCGCCTTGAAGAAGCCAATTTAGTCATGTTGGAGTACTCAGAAATGGTATTTATTTCTAACTAACGACCCGCCTTGACCTCGCTCGGGTGCAATTTACGAATATGGCGTTGTTTAGGTTTACAGCAAGTATAAAATTAAATGCTTAAGGTAACTAACATAGGATTATTACTGTGTTGTTCGGAAAGTCTTCGTAAGTGAACCTCTATTTTCAACCAAATTTTAAAAGACAAAAATAGTAACCGTGAGTTATACTTAAAAGATAAACATATGCTGTCGTGGACATATTTTTAGACCTTTCCGAGATCTACATTTCCGTAGTATATTAATTTGGTGCATATCTTATTGTCTAGTCAGCGTAAGCTACGTAAGATCCCGAAAAGCTTCTTTTTCCAACTTGATTAGACAACGTCGATATTTCTCTACTATCTTTACATTTAATAATAATGTATTAAATACTTAAAAATCCCACAAGAAATTGTCTAAACGATGGTAAAAACCGCATCGAAATCCACCAAGCAGCTTAGAAGCCTTCTCCGAATGCAGACACACGCGGCCTGGAGACTTCGTTTTATACTATGTGTAGATGTGAGTTTTGTCCTGAAAGTAACAACCGACAGGCGGCAGGCATAGCCTGGAGCGGGGGTTCTTTTCGTAGATCAGCACATTAGGAAGCACGTTTAAATAGTTTCGTAAAATACACATGGACTCCACATGCGTTGCAACGCTTCAATCTATGCAACGTTCTTCAATTTATTTCCCTTCGAGAAGCTACGACAAGCTCAACAAAAGTCACTCTCTCTGCTGATAGTTTGCACCTCAATTTGAAACGCACTGAACACACAGGGAAAAGTGGGGCATGTACCAATTCTTTCTCGGAGACTTTGTATCAAAATAAAGCATCTTCAAGAACGATTCACGTTGGTGGGCAGAACGCAGGCCTTACAAGGCTATTTTGTAACGCCAGATGAAGAAGAGCATGCGACGAGCAAAGACGACGGAGAGAGGAAATGAAGAGGAGGAGGAGTTGCTCCAACCCGCCCCAGCAAGGACGTTATTATTTTCCTCCTGCGGCACGTAATCGTGGCATTTGTCGTGCGGTTACGTAAGCGCGGGGCCACGCGCCTCAAGCCGCGCGCGGCAAGAAAAACAACTCCCCAGGCGATATCTGCACCGTTTCCCACGTTCAATCGAGCTCTCTTCGAAAGCCTGCTCGAGATCGCACGCACGGAAACTCTGCGATTCAGTCTGTCAAAAGAGCTCGGGAAAATCACACAAGACAGCACTGCACGCGAATCGTACTTGACTGAACAGTATATAGTCTATCCGAGGATTCTTCACACTTTTTGAATCAAACCTTTGAAAAATCACACCGTGAATGACGTGTTTAGCTATTTCCTAAACATGTAATGTATCACGAAAGTTTTATACCTCCGTTAACATGAAATTATTTTTCGTTTAGTTGAAGTTTTATCTGCATATTATTTTTAATGGTAATAATTCATTTATAATAAATAGGAAGAAAAACAGCGAGGAAAGATGTGTGGTGGTAGCGCCTAGTAAGAAATAGTTCTCATGCAAAATATAATTACAACGAATTCGGTGCACTGTCCTTTGGTGATATTTTCTAGACTTAAATAAGCTTTGTTTGTACGAAGCGGACGAATAACCAGGAAGTAGAACTTTAGCATGGCTTCAGAAAAGTGCGAAGTAACCGTGAATGGATTATAGGAGTCATGCAGTTTAAAAAAAGGGGGGATAGGGCTCATCACTGTCAGAGAAATTTCTTTTCAATCTAGCTATGTTAAAGATTTCAAACATACAAAATTTTCAACGCCACTTTCTCAGAAAATACAGCCACGTTACGAAATTTCATATATAGAACACACATTCAACCTTGTTTTTCTTCAAAATGTAAATATTACACAAAAAAAATATATCTAAAACCGGCAAATATTTCTTAATGGCAGTCACTTTAATTTGTTGACGTAGAAAAAATAATTAATGCATTTATCACACCACCTTCTATAAGTATTCTAGATTCTTCTTGTATGATTCTCTGTCTCCATCCACCGTTTTATTTTTGGCTCAACACAAGAACACAAGATAGGCGCCCTTACCTTAACAGCAAAACAATAATGCTAATTTTATTCAAAGTTTTTCATGACCGACACCACAAACCTTAGCCCTAAACCGCAATGTTGGTAAAGGTTTGCCTCAGAAATAATTGATCTAGAAGGGTAATCACATACAATGTTAATTATTAATAAAAATAATACGCTGCGTAGTTGTCACACAATGTGCGTTCGTAAAATAAGTTTTGCAATGGGGCGTCACCGACGACTGAAAATTTTTCGCACAGAAACAGGCGATTTGAAGTACAAAGTACAGTTAAAAGATACAAAACTTATGCACAGGCATGCGAATACTTCTCGTTCATTTGGATTTTGCGTCTGTCAGACGTTGGCAAAATTTCCTTTGTTTACTTATTCATTTCGGCCAAAATTGCGTTATTGATAAACCGAATAGTGCGCGAAGATTTACAACGGCGAGCCGTTGTGCGTGCCACATAAATCTATCGGGAATCGTGCGCCCCGTTTTTGAATGGAATGAATTGCTGGGGTTATCACTGCGAGAATGTTCTGGTCATCGCCCTAGTCTCTCTCAACGAGACTCGGGGTGCGGGGAACATTCTAGATCAGCCCAGATTGTTTATTTAGGCTAAGCCACGTCGAGCCTCCGAGTCAAAAGTTAAGAGTTGGGACCACTGTACGACCTTAAGAGCGACGACAACAGTAGCAGAACGAGTGGCGACGACAGTGACCAGCAGGACTAAAGTCTGCGGTAGACGTGGCCACTGGGTGAGTGATTCGAAACACTGAGTCGACTCACCAACATTAAAGAGTGATTCGAAACATTCGTCTGCCGGTGACTCGATACTTTCGCCAAGGCTCGGAGTTGCGATACACGCGCGATCTGTTTCGTACGTTTTGAAACGAGCCAAAGGTTTTTCGATTCATTCGCAATGGTTTTAATGGCTCAAACTAGATGGCGGTGATGTGCCAGGCACTGAGTCGTGAATAGTTTTTAAGGGCTATTTTCTCCCCAAAGGCGTACTCAGCCGAACCTACTGTTTCTGGTTGAAACAGCCAAGCAAAGATGTGCGTGTGTTGTTGATTCAATACAGTTCAGAGCCCTCGAGATGTCTCGAATCTTGAGAGAGTCGAATCAGTGAGGCGACTCATCTAGCAGAGTTGATCCAAATGTTTCGAATCAATAAAATGACTCGTTTCGCCCACGGCTAGTCTGCGGACTGCGAGCATCGGTACAGTGGGGAGTGAGATCGACGAACGGGACTACTGAACTGGATGCAAGGGCGACAAGACATTTGGAATGATGGCAATAGACAGATTAAATATGTATAAAAAAAAAACTAGTGTGAATTAAGTCATTGCAATCGATACAGAAACAGTGACGAGGACATTAATTAGAATTAAGATATACATTAAATATTGGGCTCACTAATAACAAGAGTAATAGTTTACAAGGTCTGATTCAAAAGTCATGGCAACTATTGTTTATCTCCCGAAAATGTCCTATGTACTATGTACAGTTGAAAGTGTACAACATGTACGTTTTAAAGGTGACACCACATGGGATATGGACGCAAGACTGTCTAGTAAGGAACAAAGAAAAACATGGCTGCTTGAAATCGCCGTTTGATTTACATAAGCTCGTACAAACCGTGTACACTCATTTGAATGGGTACTTATGGTACGTGTACGAGCTGTTTCACATCCTTCGAAGTACTCTCCCGAGGTTGTCCACGGTTCGTTGCCAGCGATGAAGCAGACATCGTCACAGCATTTCGACAAAGAGGTGGCGCACATCAACGGATCTCATGCAGCTGATTGTATTACCCGTCTGCTTCATCGCTGGCAGAGAACCGTGGACAACCTCGGAGACTACTTTGAAGGATGTTAAACAGCTCTTACACGTATTATACGTACCCGTTCACATGAATGTATACAGTTTGTACGAGAATATATCAATTAAATGGCGATTTTAAACATCCATGTTTGTCTTTGTTCCTTGCCGGACGTTCCTGCATCCATACACCATGTTGTGTCACCTTTAAAACGTACATGTCGTACACTTTCAACTGTACGTAGTACATTTCCTGTGTTGGGTCATATCCGGAAGATAAACAATAGTTGCCATGAATTCTGAATCAGGCCTCATAGATAGGTGGTTTAATGTTGAAAATAATAGCTGATAACATTTATAGCATTATAAATAAATTTAAAAATGAAATTCAGTAATTTTATTTTTATTAATACCTCCATTCCCCACGAACTCTGTACGCTCCTGGCATCTTGTAACAATACGAACCTCTTTCTTTTTGGAATGCTATAGCTCACAGAAAATTTACTTGCGCCAATTACCTGTAGATTAATTACCTATACGAAAACCTTAACCGGAGATAAACTTTACTCGCAGTTCTTGAAACTAGGGAATGAAGGGGGTTGGCTGCATACCGTGTCCTAATACGGATTCCCCCTACACCAGCACACAGGTAAATATTTTAACACCGACATACACAACAATTATGTATTTTATCTACGGCATTATTTGCCCAACAATTTACACCAGCAAGGAAACCGTCCCTATAAAATAAAACAGATGATCTTTCTACAAAGGTGATGGCTGAGTAGTTAGAGTGCTCGCCTCCCACCAAGGTGAACCGGGTTTAATCCCCGAATCTTCGCACGTAAGAATCGTGCCGGACGATGCCGCTGGTCGGTGGGTTATCTCGGGGACCTCCCGTTTCCCCCCGGGCCCGCATTCCAGCGCTGCTCCATACCCACCTCAAATCACACAAGTCGGCCTCACTGTTAAGAGCCGCCCAAATCCCTTCACTCACCCACACGAGAACGTGCACTTCGATTCTGAATGGCTGGATCTATTTTACGACAGAGTTGTGGACCGACGCGACGCCGTCGGCCTAATTAGACACTGGCCATCGTCACGTGACATTCACTACGTGATCGTGTGGTCGCGCAGCTCCTGGCGTGGACAGGGATGTTGCGATTATACTGATAAGATAGTGGGATCGATGCTTTCCTTTCGATACGGGGTATTTCGGAATCGATACTTTTATTTCGATACTTTACCAGTATCATATCAGTAAATGATTCGATACCGATACTTTTTTTGTCTGAATTACTTCTAGCGGTTAATTTTGAACCCTTTCAATTAAAGTGCCCTAAAATATAAAGATGTGTTTTCCTACATAAAATAATAATTTGAAAATCAGTATAGATTAATATTTTTACCTGTCCTTTAATTAGAATTATGGCCAAATATAAATAATACTAATAAGTGCTGCGCTCTGTATTCTTACAAACAAACAATAGATACGAAAAAAAATACAAATTCTCTAGAGACCTCTCAATGGGAGAACGATCTAAGTATTGAATTATTAAAAATATAATTAACCATCATCATCATTTGTGTTCTGCTCAAAGGCAGGTTTTCACGTGGTATCTCTCCATGCTCCCCTGTCTTCTGCCAACCTCTTCAGGTCCATATACTTTCCGCTTCCCTTGATGTCATCTATCAACTTGTATCTTCTCCTTCCCTTCAATATTTTCCCACAAACTATTCCTTCTATAGTGTGTTAGCAAGCACTCCCGTCTCAACGAGTGTCCCATCCAGTTCTTCTTCCTTTCTCTTATGACTTTCAGCAGTTTTCTGCTCTCAACTATTTCCACCCAGCTTATCCTCTCCATTCTCCTCCACGTCCATATCTCAAAAACTTCTAGCCTTTTTTCGTCCTCGCGTCTCAGTGTCCACGTCTCTGCCCCATAGAGTGCCACACTCCATACTAAACACTTGCCAAGTCTTTTCCTCAGTGCTTTATCTAGTTTTACTACAGGCTATTGCTAATGTTAGTTCTATTCGGGCTAGGAACAAAACGAAGTTATTTTATATTTTATGTATGATTATTGCTATTATTATGTTTTTTAACGTAGAAAATAGAGAAAATTCGCTATACATGCCACACCAGCGCTTACCTAGTGACGGGAAATCTTAGTTTCCAAACTAAAATCATTGAGCTTCCCAACCCGAGTAAACCTTACCCATGACCGATTCCTTTACAATCACTGTTTCTTTGAGCTAGGCTCTAAATCGGAAACGATTAATATTTTCGGATTGCCATTTGAAACTGCTCCATCTGAAATCTGTAGAAAAAAACTACTGATAACTTCAGTTTAAAATATTCCAGTGATTCGAACAGTACAAAATCAATTACTTAGGCCTAAAGTTGGTAAATAAATAAGCACCGGGAACAAAATATCAACGCAGTCCGATGTGAATAAATTTATAATAATTAATTTTGTCGCAAAAACAAAATTATTACCTAAGAAGACTAACTACACCTGTCGGTGCAAGTTTCGGGTTTTTGTCCTAACCACACCACAATTTTTTGTATGTAATATTTTTGTCCTGCGACAAAATAATTGTACTTAATTTATTTTGCATATTGGTGCTCATTTATTAGTAAACTATAAACAAGGGATTTTTTACTACTTGAATGAGTGAATTTGTTTAACTGATACGAAAAGTGGTATTATTTTTATACATAGTCCGGATGGAGCAGTTTCAATTGGCAATCGGTAAATATAAACTGATTCCGATGTAGAATGTACTTGCTCCGTTTATAAATGACCTCGATGTCGACAGGGCGTTAATCCCTATCTATTTATCTACCAACCTATCTACTTACTGCAAACATATACAAAGTTGCGATTGGGTTCATTTGCGGAAGGCAGTTCTCGGTCTACTTAAGATTTATTTAACACTAGCGACCCGCCCCGGCCTCGCTTGGGTGCGATTTACGATTATGACGTTTTTCAGGTTTACAAGTATATACACTAAATACTTAAGGTAACTAACATAGGATTAATACTGTGTTGTCCAGAAAGTCTTCGTAAGTGAACCCCTATTTTTTAAAAGACAAAAATGGTTACTGTAAGTCATCCTTAATAAAAGATAAACATATGCTGTCGCTGACTTTTTTTTTTTTTTTTAGAACTTTTTGAGATCTACAATTCTGCAGTACATTTGGTGTATCTCTTATGGTTTAGTCAGCGTAAGCCATGTAAGGGCCCGAAAAGCGGCTTTGTCTGACTTGATTAGAAAACGTCGATTTTTCTGTACTATCCTTACATTGGATATTAATGTATGCTATACCCAAAACCTTCCTCAAGAAATTCTCTAAGTGATGGTGAAAACCGCATCAAAATCCATCTAGTAATTTCGAAGCATTAGCCGAATACACAGACACACGCGGCCGGGCTACGTAGTTTTTATACTACGTACAGATTTGGAAAATATTATATCCAACAAAAGAATTGTTCCTGAAAGAATGATAAATTAAGACGTTCCATTTTATCCTGTCTGAAATGCCAGTCATTTTGCGCTGTTTTCGAAGTGCTGCTGTTTATTAACGCCGCCTCTTTCTACCGACGGACTAATTGTCAAAAGAGCGGGAGGAGGGCCCTCAATTCAACTGTAATTTACAAAAGGCGCTCATCGTGATTAATCTGAATTTGACGTCCGCATCCGCTGTGTTGCAAAACCAGCGTCTTGACTGATTATCACGGAGGTTGGCAGCTTGTACACGAATTACACGAAGACTTTGCAGCGTTTCACGAATTCATTTCAGAATATTATCTTTGTAATTGCTGCCTAATAAATAATTATCGTTTAATATACGGTAAAGGTTCAACATCCTTGACAATCGTGACTGAAAATGCAAGCCCATATCAGAAAAATGGAAAACTGCATCCACCAGGCGTAATTGTGATTTTATATTTTCAGGTTTGTTATCTGTAACGAGGGCCTTTCAGTTAAAAACATTCCGTGAGTAATAGGTTTAAAGTGTGCCCTAAGAAGTCTGAGCAGATACAGGTTATTCACGGCAAAGTGAGCATTTTGAAAGCCCTCTCATTTCGAATAATAGTCAATAAATATATTTTATTTTAGCCTTAGACGTTAACTTCCGAGTGAGGTGTAATACACACACTGTGGTTATTACTTAGATGGCAATATTTATTTAAAAAATTGGTTAAAATATAATTTAAAAATATGGGTGAAAGGAAAAAGTAACTAGGGCCTCAAAAGTACTCATTTTACCGTGAACAGCCGATATAAGCCTATTTCATTCAATTTTTCATTCCTGAAGCGCATGATAAAACTTCAATTAAATAAATATATCGGGTAGTTACTGTACATTACAACGAGACGCTTCGTTACCAAATTTAGTGAAATGACCATATGTAAATTTGCTGATCTAAAGTATTTCGAATTGCGTGTATACGTTATCCTAGGGATGATAACTAACCTTATTTTCTCCCTTATTGCACACCACTGGAGTACAAAGATACAGTGCAACGCAGTCTGATAGTTTTCTGAGATTATGAACGTAACAGAAAGTTGGAAGTTAACCTGAACTCGAAATATTATTAATCCACGCATCAGTTTTGTTTATAGTACGTGATATCGAATACAGTTCTACTGATTAATCCACTCCTTCAGAAAAACTGACAGCGTCAATTCTTACTCCAACATCTGTTTATTCGGCTGTGCCATCCGGTTATTTGGCAGCCACGCTGCCAAATTTCGCATTCTTGAATATTTCAAGTAAAAAAAAAAAGTTTACAAAAGGTATTTTCTCTTATAGAAGCGTATATTTCAATATTACGCAGTTCTCGACGATACCATCTTAATCATTTTAAAACCATTTCTTGTATATTGGTTTATTTTGTGGTTCCCTAATATTTCCCAAAAAGTTGGCAATTTTCAAATTGAAAACTATTGAGTATCAACTATTTCTATCAGCATTCAAATATCTTATCAATAAATCTTACCCCATAAAAACTAATCGAGTAGTTCAGATTTTTGTGTTTCGGGAATTCGTGCACTGCGTGATCTTTCCCTAGTCATTAACGGGTGAAAAAAAATTATTAAAAAAGCCGTTACGAAGTTGAGAGAGAGAATTAGTTTCCTAATTAGCTACGAAGATTGCGGCACGCAGCTCCAATCAGTGCTAATGCTATTAATTGTGAAGCAGTTGTCCAATCCACTGTCTAGTCGTGGCTAGAGAAGAGAACTCGCCCACGAACAAGTAGTTTTAAAACTGACTCGCGTCACGTATTCTAAACGCTTTATCGCTACGCGTTGACGCCCGCATGCAGGGCATCGGCTATCGTACAGAGTTGCCAAACCCCTCGTGTTTAATTCTCGTACCAGGTGAAGGCGGTTCACGATAAAGTGAGCAATTTTGAAATCAAACTTAGAAAAAAGTCACTGCCCCTACCTGCGTATATTTTAACGGGCGCACCGAGTGGCATGCGCCCAGTAAAGTTGGTAACGATGGATGGAAAGTAGTTCCATATATTAACGTCGAATAAAAAGTGTTAGGTAACCATTTGTGATAACTTAAATTATTTCTTTGTTTTTCTGATGGTTTTAATGCAACGAAGTGTAAAAATGAGTAAATTTTAAAATACTTATTTTTCTAATAATTTCACAGTTTCACTTGTCCGACGCTTAAATAAAGTGATAAGACCCATGTCAACGTAAATATTACATACGGCGGAAGAATACACAACGTGTATAAAGTAGATCTTAACCCGGGCTTTCAGAAGTGCTCACTTTACCGTGAACAGCCTATACTGAGAACTTCCGCACCCGACAGCGAAAATATGTTTTACTCTATTAGCAATACCAACAGTAAAACTGTATTTAGCATCACCTACTTACTATAAACAAAACTGATACGTGGGTCAATTAAATTACGAATTCAGGTTAATTTTCAACTTTGTGTTACGTTTATAATCTCAGGAGTATCAGACTGCGTTTCATTTTCATAATCTTCGTTCTCTTAGTGGCGTGCTATATGGGAGATGAAAGGTAAGTTGTCATCCCGAGAATAACATATACAAGCTATTCGAAATACGTCGTATAGTCTATTCTCAGTTTCTTCACGCTTTTTGAATCAAACCTTCGAAAAAAAAAAAAAAAAACACCCCGTGTTTGGCTGTTTCTCTAAATATGCCATGTATCTGAAGCATTTTATAATTCTGATAGCATAAATGTATCTTCTTTATTGGCTAAATTGAAGTTTTACTATTATGTTATCTATAAATTATACGATTTAACTTATAACCAATGCGAATAAAGACGGAGAGAAAATAGGTATATTGGTAATGCCTAGTAAGAAAATAGTTCTTATGCAAAGTATTATTGCACTGAGTGCGCACGAATGAGGTGCGTATGGCCTCTGTTGTATTCGCTAAGCTTTGCTTGTATGAAGCGGAGTAATATTACGCAAGTAGGACTTTAGCATGGCTTCAGAAAAGTACGAAGTAACCGTGAATGGAGTACATCAGCAAATTTACATATGGAAACTCCCAAGTGCCACCATCAAATTTTATGTATGCAAACTATGTAACTGTTTATTGCGTATTTACGCAGGAATTGCTTTAAATACCGAAGTTGTAAGGCCGTAGAACCTCGGCTTCGGGTATCATCTAAAAAGGATTCGTTATTCCTATTCGCCTATTCGAGTTACGAGAGCCTGCTAACGTATCCGGGCGTCTATAGGCTGTTCACTGTAAAGTGGACACTTTTGAAGCCCTAGTTACTTTTTTTCTTTCAGCCATTTTTAATCCTTTCCCCGCATTTTAAAATATCACCGTGTAAGTAATAAACAAAGTGTGTATATTCCACTGCACTCGGAAGTAAATGTATATGGCTAAAATAAAATATACTTATTGACTATTATAGTCCATTCACGGTTTCTTCGACCTTTTTGGATCAAAACCTTTGAGAAATATCCCCATGTATGACGTGGTTAGTTATTTCCTAAATACACCATGTATCACAAGCGTTTTATACTTGTGTTCATACACGTTACATATTTTTCTGTTAAATTGAAATGATATTCATATTTCATCTATAAATCATAACGATTCATTTATAGATAATCTGAATGATAACCAGGGACAAAATAGGTATAGTCCATGTCATGAAAGTGGAGTAAATTTTGACAGTTCTAGAAAAGTAGCACCGGTCACAATGTATCCTTCCACCGCAGCTGTTTTGTCACTGAAGGAAAAGACGTTTGTAAACAAATGTTTTGAGTCCAACGCAAACTTGCATTTTCCTTCTCCCTCGTGTTCAATGTCATGGCAGGCACTGGAAATCAAACAGTAGCTAACTTCTGTCCAGTAATTAATGTAGGATATCATAGCTAGGTTGGCATTCCAACTTGTTTTATTTTTGTAATTACCGAGTTAAATTTGTTGGGGTTCTGTTTATTTATTTCGAGGGAAAAGGGAAACAGTGTTTGGCTCGGGAAGTGCGTGCGTGCGTGTTGAGTGGCGTGCGTGCGTGTTGAGTGGCGAGCCGGGGGGGGGGCTTCTTTTAACGTATTTTCGTGAGACGAAAGTGTTTTGACGCTCTTACGAGTGTGTAGCATTTTGAGTTGCATATTGTTTTGATGGAACAATGGAAAATTTTGCTCGTATGGAAATAACATTTAAATTATTAAACTTCGAAAATTTTAACTTTAATGAAGAATCAAAACGTGATACATACGTCGCTGTTCCTATTCGTGCAGATGCAGCAATATATACACGTACACACTTCGACCGAAGTTATCCATTGAATATATGATATAGACAATTAAACTAATATTATTCACTCACTACAAAAGTGTGGAAAGTACGGCTTTTTTCAGGCCACGTGCCATTAAATAATTGTGTTAACAATTTACAAATACATTTAAAAAACACGCTAAACTTGCTGTTTGTAAAATTTGTAGCCTCTTGAACGCGTGGTTTTTTTTGTGGCAATACTTGGCAAGTTTACTTCACTAAAATTACGTATGTTCGTCACTAATATTAATTTTCTTTTTTTTTGCATAATCATTCAGAAAAATTAACACTACACACATTTCCTGATACAAACAAACTTAAACTTATATACGTGAATTATATTCGTGTCACTTCAGTGTGGAAGGCGGTAGGGAAAATGGCGGAAGGGAAGCGGTAAACACGTGACGATTAATATTACATTTCACTCAAGAAAACGCAGAACGGTACCTACAACCAACTATGTTTGAAAAATGCGATTTAAAAAATAATTAACTGCCGATTAAATATTCCGACAACACCAATAAGACATTCGCTTAATAAACACGACGAGAAAAAAGCACACGCACAACTGGCCATCTGCCGTTCTCGGTCTGGAAACTGGAAACATAAACATGGCTAGCCATTGGCTGGAAACGTTTACTGTTCGTACGTGTCGACATACACTGGCTAAACATGTTTTTAAAGTCCAGTCACTAATAGCCAAGAAAATGTAATACTGCTTTAAAAACATAATTTAAACCATAAATGTTGTAAGTATTATAAAAATTTTAAATTACAACTTTTAGTTCTGATTACTATTTTCTTCCAAAGCCATCATAAAAATAGCGAACTGAACAAACACGGATCCGCAGGAGTTCATCGGCTGATACAATACTGTACGAACGAGAGCAATTACTGTTTACATAGAATGTAGGTTGTTCACACTGTCTGTCAGATTTTACCCCACTTATATGAAATGGGCAATATGCTGGTAATGCTTAGTAATAAAGTAGTTATATATAAAACTATTAACACTTATTGCCCACGAATGTGGTGCGTTGTCTCCTTGGCGTAATTCTCCAGGCTTAGTTTGCACGAGGCGTAGGAATATCGTGGAAGTATAACATTAGCAGGGCTTCAGAAAAAGGCTGAAGTAAACGTGAATGGACTATATTGTAAATAAGAGGGCTTTCAAATGTACTCACTTGACCGTGAACAGCCTATACCGGGGAGTGTGTCGGACGCTCTCCTCTCCTCACGGCTCGGCAGAGGCTGCCCCAGTCTGAAAAGCCGTGGTGGACACCCGCTAAGTTATTTTCGTCCCCTTGCGGCGACGTCACGCGGGAACAATTCTGCGACGCGTTGCTGTTCAACTTCCGGTTCCTGGTCGAAAAGCAGGGGGCGCTGGCCCGTGGGAATGGACTTCCCGCGGAAAGTAAGCGCGTTAAAGGCCCTTGCACAATTGAAAACTTTAACATTTGACTTTACGTTTGCTTTCCGACATGTTGTTTCTTATGGGACTTGACACAATGGGACTGTCAAAGGTAAAGTTACGCACTCTTGACTTTACGATTTCGAAAAGTTGAAATTTAAAGTCTAAAGTCAAGCAGCCATTTTGCCGAGAATATAACAGAGATTATGTGATAAGTGTGTAATTTTATTGTAGGGTGATTTTAATCTCGGCGTATTAAACAAAGGTCGCCTTAGATTAAATAAATGGCAAACAAATACAATGTGAAGAGGAAATAAATGAATATATTTTTAAATAAAGTAAACAAATGAGTTTTTTATTTTGAAACAAGATTTAATTTAAATTGTAAGCCTTTTTTTTTTTTTTTTTAAAGTACATAAAATGTATACCTGGATAATATCTAAATTATTTACATAATAAGATACACATCTTTACGAAGCTCGCAGAACCTATGTTCAATTGTCTGAACTCTGACTTTACAATTGTATTGTGTATTGGTGGTTTCGTCAGAGGCAGAGAAACGTAAAGTCAAATGCTAAAGTTTTCTATTGTGTAAGAAGCTTACGGCGGATTCCCACCCGCCATATTTGATTTATCGATTTTTCACTAAAGCTTCGATTTCAGAAGGTGTATTAAAATTTACCGCACGACATATCCTAAATGAGAGCTTCCCAAACTTTATCGAACTGCCGCAGATACGCTACGATGATTAATTTTTAGCTGACAACTGTCGAGGCGAAACGCGAGATTATCTCTTGCGAACGATTACAACGGCCATAATATAAACCGCGATCAAGACTGACCTTAGACAATGCACTAGGCTATGTTCTGTTATCTGTCGTTCCAAAAACATGACACAAAACTGAATTTCCAAAGTATGGCAAAAAATTTCATAAAACCAAGATAGCGGGTGGGATGGCCGCTTGGTTGAAGGGATTTTGCTTGTCTTGAGGCCCAAAAGCGTTGGAGCGCTAGGGGCGACCAAGACACGCGCATATACCCTCTCGTCGCCTCTACGCGCAAAGCACTGAACTGGCGTGCAGTCTTGCCGTCGATAACGCGCCTCTATGAGACTTTCAGCGGAGACCCTACCGTGTTATGACGTAATAATGAAATAAGAGTTTGATGGACAAACCTTACTCCCTTTTTTTAATATTCTGCACAGGAATGTTCAGGCTTAAAAATGAGCCATTTTCACTATTACAAAAACTGACTTTAGAGAGAAATGGAGGAACTGAATAACGCATAGAGACGTGTAACGTTTCTTAAATGCTATTCGTAAGCAGACCTCACTCAGACACGTTCGAGAGTTTTTTTTAGTAAAACCTGTTCTACTGGAGCTCTACACATCTACACACCATTCCGCGGCCTACCCAGGCGGCCACCTTAATGTATTTTGCGCACACTTCGCGTCAGATTAATCCTCGTTTGTACGCCAGCAAATTTACTATCAGTAATCGTTGCCATAATCAAATTGCCATCTGAAAGTCGTATATAGAAGCTTAATATTATCCTACGTGACAAGATGAGCGTGTGCCGGTTTCTTGAATAATTAGTTCGTTCTCGATAAATACGGACACGTTTAGCATAATAGCGATACGGGAACTGTTTAAGGTGGACACAAATTAATTGGGTTCACTGTCTGATTAAACGCGTAGTCTCTTGAATGTGGTTTGTTGGCATCTTAACATTTCAGGCGCTGTGTAATATCCGTACACGCTGTTAACTTGTAAACAAAAAAAGAACAGAACATAAATTAAATGCCTATACTCTTGAAAAATAAACGTTATATTGATCGCGCAAACAGCTTTTAGGTAAAACAGTATCAGTTTCTATGAAGGTGTGAATAAAATCTCAGGCTCCAGAAGTGAAAATTATTATAATTTTTTAAATCGTGGATGTTGTGAACACTATGGATTCATTACGAAACACGTACATCTATTACTAACTCAGTGGTAAAATTTCTATTTTTATTTTGTTTGAACTGCACCTTTATTTGACAAGCATATTCCGCGTGTATTACACTCACAAATTGAGATGTTGGTAGGATACTCCAAGCAATACCAGCCGGCAATCGCGTATGTCAGGTCCTTTTTAAGAATAAATCGCGTTCGCTGGAGACTTCTTGATTGTATCTAAATGTCAATGAGTATTTATAATTAGCAAAAATTAGTCATTACCTCATTTAATATTTTTGTATCCTGAACCGGCGACTGGAAAGTATAGACTATTCACGGTAAAATGAGCACTTTTGAAAACCCCTACCTGCGTGCACGTTGTGTATTCTTCCGTTTGGTGTAAAATTAACGTTGCTAGGGCCTCATAACTTTCATGCGTCGGTCAAGTAGAACTGTAAAATTAATGGAAAAGTATACATTTTTTCAAATTCGCTCATTATTACACTTCGATGCATTAAGAAAACTTACAGCGAAAGAAATAATATAAGTTATCACAAATGGTGACCCAAATAATTTTCAATCGACGTTAAGATATGGAGCTACTTTCCCTCCATCGTTACGAAGTTTACTGGGCGCAATTCACTCAGTGCACCCGTTAAAATATATGCAGATAAAGGCTGTTCACGATAAAGTGAGCACTTTTGAAATCAACCTTAGAAAAAAGTCACTGCTCCTGCTTGCATATATCTCAACGGGTGCACTGAGTGACAAGCGCCCGGTAAAGCTGATAACAATGGATGGGAAGTAGTTCCATATCTTAACGTCGAATAAAAAGTGTTAGGTAACAATTTGTGAAAATTTTAATTATTTACTTAGGTTTCTGTGTTTTAATGCATCAGATGTGTAAAAATTAGCAGATCTATAAAATGTTGTACTTTTTTTTTCATATTTTCACAGTTTCACATGACCGCGCATGAATAAAGTTATAAGGTCCGCGGCAATGTTAATTTTACATAATGCGGAAGAATACACAATGTGCATACAAGTGATCTTAAACAGGGCTTTCAAAAGTGCTCATTTTACCGTGAACAGCCTACATGGGCAGATGCCTTTTTTTTTTCTAAGGTTGATTTCAAAAGTGCCCACTTTATTGTGAACAGGCTATAGTAAAATTTGTGGGCAGCCCAAACTGCAGGTAGTCTTCCAGACTTTACTACACCAGTTTCTTCAACTGCATGTATATTTTAGCGGATCTTCGAAGAACGTCAAAATTGTCGTCACCACGTGTCAAACTGTATCCGATTATTATAGGTAAGAGCTATATTCCATATTTCCCGGATTATGAATTTCCAATAAAACGTTCGGGTTTGAGGCATTGTAAAACCTGCACAGAATTCAATCGCGGCATTCTGATGGTTGCTTAGAAGATGACACGCATTTCATTATAAATCGATACCACATGGAGCGAATCCTCAGTGATAAAGAACTTGTACAAGATATACGGTACATGACAGTGCAAATTAAACTAATGTAACGCCATAGATGACAAATTCACTATTTAAATTCACCTTCGTAAAATTACTGCATGTATGACGTACTTTATTTTTCCCCAAAAATGTACTGCATCAGAAGCGTTATTGTGTTAACATAACAGTACTTTATTTTTGGATAAATGGAACTTTTGCTCCCATTTTATCTACAGATTATAATACTTCATTTATAATTAATATGAATAAAAACAGGCAGAAATAGCTTTGTTGGTAAACCTGGTATAGGCTGTTCACGGTTTTAAGAAGCACGTTTGAAAGCCCTGCTTAAGATCTACTTGAAATAACGTTGTGTGTTACCCCGCCTTATGTAAAATTATTTTTTCCATGGGCCTCGTCACTTTATTCATGCGTCGGTCAAATGAAACTCTGAAATTATTAAGAAAGTAAATACTTAACAAATCTGCTAATTTTACAATTAGAAGCATTAAATAACCAGAAAGCGAAAGAAATAACTTTAAGTTGTCATGAATGGTTACTTAACACTTTTTATTCGACGTTAGTATATGGAACTACTTTCCATCCATCGTTACCAACTTACTGGGCGAATGTCATTTCAGTGCGCCCATTAAAATATATGCATGCAGGGGCGGTGACAATTTTCCAAGGTTGATTTCAAAAGTTTTCAATTTATCGTGAACAGCCTTTAGCAGATAGTTTTAAGGAAACTATTATTACACTGAGTGCGCCCGAATGCAGTGCTTTGTCCCTTTGATGCAATTTCGTTCACTGGGTTAAGCTTTGTTTGCATGTGACGCAGGAATATCCTAGAAGTAGATCTTCAGCATGGGTTCAGAAAAGTTAGAAGTAACCGTGAATGGACTATAGTATGGTAATTAATAATACTCTAAAATGAATAAAATAAATTTTATGAGCGAAAATTTTGTAGGAAAGAGGTTTCAGTATCTCCGCGTTGGCTAAGTTGCTACAAATGAATTGAAACCACGTTTTTTTTTTTATTGCTTATTCGGACACGTGTGGAAATCTTGTTCCAAAAGAATGTTCGAAGGTCAAGAGTAATATTTCATAAAGGATATATTTTACAAATGTGTTCATTATACGCATTAGAGAATCAAAAATTAAGAGAATTAATTTCAGTATCCCCGTAATGTTTACTTTTTACTTAACACTTTTAACTGAACGCTAAAGCGTGGAACTATTTTTCCTAAGTCGTTGCCAACTTTATCGGGCGCACGACATTCAGTGTGCCTGTGAAACTGTGCGCAGGTAATGACAGTGACATTTTCCAAAGGTTGATTTCGAAAGTGCTCACTTTACCGTGAACAGCCTGTAAATAAAATATCCAGCTGAATGTTTTACGAACCAGGTAGTCTTGACCCCATAACCGTCCCTTCGAATATTGAACCGCTGATAGAGAAGATGTTTCCGTGCTTTGGCTCCCGTGCCGTGGTGTACGCTAGTACTAGGGGGTTTTGTTGTTGGCAGGCGTGTGGAGGCCAGGAATTCGTGGAGTTGTATTTTTAGAGCGCGTATCAAGGTCAGTACTGTCCACACCTAGAGATGTTGCGATATCATGCAAGCATCGATAGAGGGATCGAAACAGGGATCGAAAGAATGGTGTCAATACTCATTTCAATACCGGTATCACAAGAAAAATGTCGATACCGGTATCATATCAGTAACAGTGAAATTCTTTTTTAAAAATTTGATCAGTCTTTCAATTTCCATTAAATATTTTTATATTTACACTCGTATTGCGGTAGCGGAGGGAGCGTTGAATAAGAAGAGGAGATTGCTATGCGGAAACCTAGATAAGGCACTGAGGAAAATACTTGGCAAGTGTTTAGTATGGAGTGTGGCACTATGGGGCAGAGACGTGGACACTGAGACGTGAGGACGAAAAAAGGCTAGAAGCGTTTGAGATGTGGATGTGGAGGAGTATGGAGAGGATAAGCTGGGCGGAAAGAGTGAGTAATGAAGAAGTGCTGGAAAGAGTTGATGAGAGGAGAAAACTGCTGAAAGTCATAAGAGAAAGGAAGAAGGAAGAAGAACTGGATGGGACACTCGTTGAGACGGGAGTGCTTGCTAACAGACGCTATGGAAGGAATAGTTTGTGGAAACGATTGTAAGGAAGGAGAAGATACAAGTTGATAGATGACATCAAGGGAAGCGGAAAGTATATGGACCTGAAGAGGGTGGCAGAAGACAGGAGAGCGTGGAGAGCATGGAGATGTACCATGTGAAAACCTGCCTCTGAGCAGAACACCAATGATGATGATGTGGTAAAGAACCATCTCACCATTCGCCCAGAGTAATTTCGGGAAACCATGGAAAACCGAAATTAGGGTGACCGGACCATGACGTAATGAGGTATAGGCTGTTTACTGTAAAGTGAACACTTTTGAGGCCAGTTTTTTCATCCTTATGACCACTTTTTAAAATAAATATTGTCGTGTAGCAATAAACGCTTTAGTGTACATTCCACCGCGCTCGGAAGTTAGCATCTAAGGCTAAAATAAAATACATTTATTGACTAGTATTCCAAAAGAGAGGGCTTTCAGAAGTGCTCACTTTACCGTGAATAGCTGATAAGGCAGAAATGTCAGCCCGCCCAAACTCAGCCGCTTGTGAGCATGACGTCAGCATAGCGGGGAAATTGCACTTGTCAGCATTTACACGCTGCGTTTACTTAGCAGCGTGTAAATGCTGACTTAGCACTTACTTGTGAAGTTTCTACGTTAAGCGGTTTACTCTTAATACAGATATCAAGCGTGTCAACACACAGCTATCTCAGGCAATTTTACAGTTACATGTAACAACAAGGGAAATGTAGGTACGGCGCATGGAAAATATCACGGCCTTGAAAATAAACGTGACTGAGTGCCCCACAGAGGAAACTCACGCCTTATATGTATGGACAAGTGCCAAAATAAGTTGATAAAAAACCTAACAAGTCTACAATATATTTACTTCAGAGACAAACAACGTGTCTCGTTAATGGCGCGATCTAAACCCCTCTCCCCCACCCGGTCGAGGGGGGAGGCTGAGCGGTTAGCCTGCTCACCTCACTCCGAGGCGAAACGGGTTCAATCCGCGGCCGGGTCACTCCCTAATTTTCGACAAGTGGGAATCGTGCCGGACGATACCGCTGGTCGGCGGGCTTTCTCGGGGATCTCCCGTTTTCTCCCCGCCCTTTCATTCCCGCGCTGCTCAACCCTCCCCCCCCCCCCCCCCACACACACACAAGCTGTCACGGAGGGCGTGCAAAGGTGAGTAACCTCACCTTACCTCCATACATAACGAGCTGAACCAGGAAACGAAACAGTCATGAATGAGAGTCCAGTAGTTGACCACTAGGCCAACCTCGTTCGGTGTTTGCAGTGGGTACTGTAAGAGTCGTGCAGTGACACGACTCACTTTTGTTCATTAAAACCAAGAAGAAAAGTTCTATTTATTTTAATCGTTCTTGTAAATATAGCCCCGTTATATTATCACTAGAGCAAAAGGAAACCAATAAATAAAACATTTTTAAGAAAACTGAACTGACCAAGAGGTTCCAGCCACATAGTTTGGACAGACGTGATACGTATCCCTTCATTGTTGGAATTCAGGAATTAACAACCGGAAGGTGGCATACACACACTACCCAACTTTCCCTATATATGGTACATTCAGTTATAGCCGTCCTAGTTTCCTATCCCATATTACTGCACACTGTTATTGGCTCGTCGCATTTGACTTGAGTTTAACCGGCGTCAAATTTTTATATTCTAAATGTTTCAGTTCACAACATGTAACCTATTCGTTTCTAACAATATTCTGCAACATCAGTAATTACACTAACCCAGTAATAAATATTCATGTTTGTAGGATACAGCAATGCGTACAACAGTTCAACGAGAGCTACTGTTGGATTTTTTTTTAATGTATGCCTAAGCTTGCGATTTGGAGTTACGTGAACATCAGCAAATTTTCCACGTGTACTTAGAAAAAAAAGCGAAAAACGGTACAATTAAACGAGCTTAAACAATAAGCAACCGACACATGCAAATATGAACAATGTCTGCTGAGTCGAAGTATTAGGCACCGCAGACGCGTTACTCTGCACCTCCTGGGGTAACTTTTCATCACTCAAAATGTTTATTTTTAGCCATATGACGAAGGGTTAGCAAACATTACCTGGGTAGATAACATTAAAATTTTTTTAAATACTTACTGCATAGTTTACGATACTGCAGTCATTATTCACGACTTATTAGTAGACCTTAAACAATTTGGCAGCAGACACGATTTCACAACCGTTAAAAAATTCCGCTGAGGTTGTTTCGGCTTTGTTACAACTCCTTTCCTGACAAACCTGGCCACTGGAAATTCAGCTACTCAAGTGTTTGTCCCTTGTCTTTCAGAGAATGTCAAACTGCTGCTGATTTGCAATTTTATCGTGAAATGGCGCGGTCCTTTACAATGAAGAAGTAAGAATGGGGAGAGGCCCTCGACGTTTAATAATAATATAAAAAAAAGTGCTTTGTTTTGCTTACAAAGAAAGCTTATTTTATATAATCATTGGAAAACAATTTTTATAACTACAAAAAAATTACGTTACCATGAAACATTTGGCCCATTTCCTCATTATTTCAGTGTAACATTATAGAAGTAAGCATCTCTAATACAAACATCGCTTAAACACTTTTTTTTATTGCTTCTTCATTACAGTTGATATTCTCAAAAAGAGTGTACTTGGGTCCGTCTTATAATATGCGAACTTAGGTTTAGAAGCTCGTGTGTTAATTTTCGCCCGGCTGTAGTAGACGTGTATAATTTTCATCCGCGGAGCAAGAAAACATCCAAGCCGCTCACATAACCTCTACCTTTATTCAAATTTCTCCGACCATTTTATTACGTCCCTGATCAGCTGTAGTGATAAAAAGAATAGAAACGTTCATTAAGTTAAATTCTAAGTAGGATCTCAGTACACACAAATACTGTATACTACATTTATAATACTAGTGAATTGTAAAAGCGATACTGGGCACGTTTAGAGAGCAAACGTTTTTTTTTACTGTCGAGTGAAACCGCTTATTAACCAAAACAGTCGTGCAGCATAGTCCTAAATCTGGTTCTTGCATTTTTGTAATGTAAATTTGAAACTTATTTTCAGAGATCTTGTCTTTAGGTTGTTTTTCTTGTCTGTGTTGTTCAATGTTTTGTATTAAGCTTTCACAATTATGTTTCCAGTGTGTCTTGTTCCGCCGGTTATTGGCTTACTAGTTGACAGAGTGACAGAAAAACTAAGTATACATGAAATATTGATATTATTATTATGTTATTATGTTAATGTTATAGCTCGTAGGCCTGTTTATCGCGCAACTCATTATCTCACGGACAACTGTAGCTACTATGTAAAGAGGGTTTAATACTTCATTTTCAGACGGCGCCTTTGACTTATCGTCAAGATCTCCTCCTGAAAACGTACTTGTATTACTTGTATCTTATGACTGCTTTATAAAGAACAAAATATTTTGCTATGTGCGTGTGTTTGGCAGTTTGTAGTTTCGTCCATTCCTGTGTTTAAGCCATGTTTAATCTTCACAGCCTATCTGTTCTGTGATCGACATTTATCAAGTGAACAAACAAACAATTACAATAAATAAATAAATAAAATCCATAAAAAGCAAACTAATTAATAAATAGGTGAACAAATGAATAAATGAGCAAACGAATGAGTAATCGGGCAAATAAATGGATAAACAAACAAAATTATAAACAAATTAATTAGTAAATAAATGAATAAATATATAAACGTGAACGAGTATACGAACAAATTAATAAATAGATAAAGGGTGTTCACGATAAAGTGAGCACTCCTGAAAGTCCTGCTTAAGATCGACTTGTATGAACGTTCTGTATTCTTCCGCCTTGTGTAAAATTAACATTGCCAAGAATCTCATCACTTTACTCAAGCGTCGGTCAGGTGAAAGTGTGGAATTATTACAAAAAAAAAGTACAAATACGGTTATTTTTACACTTCCAAGAATTAAAAAAAAAAAAAACAGAAAACGATAAAAATAATTAAATTTACCACAAATGGTTACCTAACATTATTTATTCGACGTTAAGATATTGAACTACTTTCCACCAATCGTTACCAACTTTACTGGGTGCATGTCACTCAGTGCGCCCGTTAAAATATATGCAGTTAGGAGCAGTGTTTTTTTTTTTCTACGGTTGATTTCAAAAGTGCAACAGACTTTAAATGCATTATAGTCTTTCACGATAAAGTAAGCACTATTTAAGGCCCTTGTCAATTTTTCTTTTCAGCCAAATGTTGTCTTCCCGCCACTTGCTGGTGCAAAAATTGCCTTTTATCTAATAAATACAATGTATAACATATCAACACTTTCAAAAGTAAGCATCTGAGGTTGCAATAAAGTACATATATTTGCTATTACTCCTGTTGCGGAGGCCTTAAAAAAAAAGTGCTCACTTGACCGTGAATCGGTTATACTGCGTGGTTGGCGGGCCGTGGAGTGCGGCGACGTGCAACAGGTGTCAGCGCGGCAGGCCCCGCCCACGAGTTCGAAGGCGGTCAGGCAGGCAGTAAGGCCCTGGTAAAGCACGTCGAGGTCTGAAGCGGCGTGTGCGGACGCCAAAGGTTACCGCCGTGGGATAACACGGCCGTCCGGGCCTACAGCCACTTCTCACCCGACACCCCGCAGAGTAGGGATCATAGTCTAAAGATGAGGTGAGACCGCTTGTTCGTCTTCTGCGCATGTACCCTACATTGACCTGCCCCAATCATGGCCAACAGTGATGAACGTGCTTGTTTACATCTTAATATTTAAATGACAAGCATTATTATATTAATAAAATACTTTTTACACTTTTAATTGAATCAAACTGCATTTCAAATTGGTTAGAGGAAGTATACATTCATCTCAAAGCATTTGTTTACAAATCAGTTTTCTAACCTAAAATCCAAACCACGCCATTTTCTAGACGTATTGGCAGAAAAGCAGTTCAATGTTGGGACACGGAGATTGGTCGTGCGCAGTCGGCGAAATCGGCCTATCTCATCTTTAGTCTGTGGTAGGGATGGGCCAAACTGTTACTTTAGTGTAACCTGCTCCGTCGTTCCAGTTCCAAACAAGTAACACGTTCCAGAATAATGCTATTTTTGTAACAGGTTACTGTAAAATACTTCTCGCCTGTCCCGACGTTCCGGAATATAACGATTGCGTTGTTCTGTATTCCACGGCTCGACGTTTCAAGAAATAACGCTCGAGCATGCACTCTGTTGCAATCAAACCAAGACGTTCCAAAAAGGAACTTTTACGCATACGCACACTCACAGTTGCCAGCCGAAACGTAAGTGAAACTTTTGCGGCTGCGACCAATCAGAACAGAGCAGTCTTGAGTTGTTGGCGGGAAACTCTTATTTACCATAATGCCTGTATGTAATTATAAATAATACTTAAAGGCGTATGTGTGCACATGTTTACGATTGTATATGTTCACAAAAATTAGCTTCTCTGATAGAAAATGTCGGCTTTGAAGTATGATTTGTATAAATATAGTTGTGACATAAGATGTCAGGTTAGGAACAAAAGGAAACAAAGCTAGAAGTTCCAAAAATAACGCTATAAACAATGGAACGCGTTACTTGTGTAACGTATTACCAAATTATAACAGTTTTTTTATAACCGTTACGTTAAATAACGCCCATCTCTCCCGCAGAACCCACCTGAACTGCTCGAGACGATAACGTGACACAAGGCCCGAGCATCCGCTAAACACGCTGTCAATGAACACACGTCTATAGTCCATTCACTGTTACTTCCAGATTTTCTACAGCGCTGCCAAAAATTCTACTTCCAGGATATTCCTCCGCCTCATGCAAACAAAGCTTAGCTAGGTTTGGAAAATAACACCAGAGGGACAACCCACCACATTTGTGCTCCCCCACTTCAATAACATTTTGCATAAGAACTATTTATTACTAGTCATTACCAACTCGTATTTTCACTCTGTTTTTATTTATTATAATTTATGAATTAAAACTTATAATTCGTAGATAAAATATAAATAAATGCCTAATTTAAGCAAAAAAGACGAATCTATTATGGTAACAAAAGTATAAAACGCTTGCGAAACATGACATTTTTGGGAAACAACCAAACACGTCATATATGGGGTGATTTTTAAAGGTTTGATTCAAAAAGTGTGGAGAAACAACTAACAGACTATAACAAACAGGTTGCCACGGAATGACACATACCGCGATA
Organism: Dryococelus australis; assembly: GCA_029891345.1. Lineage (NCBI taxonomy): Eukaryota > Metazoa > Arthropoda > Insecta > Phasmatodea > Phasmatidae > Dryococelus > Dryococelus australis. The sequence continues at coordinate 35,515,512 of CM057004.1, forward strand.
AGTATATTGGAACTGATGTCACTCCCGATCATTGAAGATTGAATGACTTGGGTTAGACGTCGCACGAATTTTCTGGCCATTGCCGCCCCTTTTCCACAGCACGACACTGTCATGGTACCCCACGGAGAGCCTTTCAAACACTTGTTTGAAATGCCACAAACGCCGTTAACTCCGATCATTTGAGTGAGCGAGTGAAGAGATTTGGGAAGCTCTTAACTTCGTGGTCTTGACAGCCGGTGAGGGTGAAGCGAGGTGAAAACGAAGCAGCGCCGGAATGAGAAGACAGGGGAAACTAGAGATCCCAGAGAAAACCCGCCGACCAACGGCATGGTCCGACACGATTCCGCCAAACGCGAAAATTCGGGGACGGCACCGCCGGGAATCGAACCTGGTTCGCCGTGAAGGGAAGCGAGCAGTCTAACCACTACACCACCGTGGCCCCAATAAGTTTGAGAACCCTGATGTGGATTATTCCGTCCCGACTTGTTCCACTACAATTGTCCTGGCATAGAAAATAAATTGTATCTCCCACGCTGATAAGTAAACCATGCCAGTTAATGAACACATCCTAGAGTTACTAAGGTCTGCACACAAAGTTGGTGTTTATAGGCAACACACGTCGGCAAATGTCAGCATAAATGTCGCAGATAGACGTAGGTAAGATTGCATAGAAGTAGTCATATTGCTACGTGCTGCAGCTGGCGCCGGGAGGCTGCCCGGCGCTGTGCGCGGTGACCCACCTAGACCTCCCCCTCTTCTCGGAACGACGCGCTCACTGCCTGATTGCACCCTTCCGGGAAGCCCGTGAATAACTGACAGCGACGAAACTTGCATGCGTAACAGAAATACCCCCCCCCCCCCCAATCCACCACCCGCTGAAGAAGCCGCCAGGAGGCGCAAGAATATTCTGGGAATTAGGACGCTCGGCACAGCGCGCGAGTTAGAGAAAATTCTGGGTGACGGCCTACCGCACTATATATACTGCAGCGGTTCAGCGGCCAGGAGTCTTTGGCAAAGGCCATCTAGCTAAGTGCGGGCGCGAAGTGAGTTCGGAAGAGTTGTTCTTGGTGTGAATGGATAGGAGGGCGCGAAACCCGGCGAGTGAAGACTACTGTGTGCGAGGGCGCTCGGAGGACTCTAAAACACTGTGGATTGGTGGGGCATGGACTGAACTGAGGTGGGGCTGAGTGGAAATGTAATACGGATTTTATTGTAAATATTGGAACAATCACAGATGGACGCATAATTTATAAAATAATTGAATAGGTTTTGATACACCGTCTATTGGGACTGACTTTCAATCGTTTAATTTCATTGATTTATCTGAGGTAATTACAAAGTGTAATAATTGAAGTCATTAATTGTAAACAGTAAGTGATATCAATTTATTGTGAGATGTTGAGTCGAGAGAATTTTGTTTGTAGTCGATGTAAATAAAATTAATAAATTATAATTATTTCCTTAATTTAATAAAGACCCTATCCCTTAATGAACTTGGTTTAGCAAACTTAATTTCTAGAGAGAAATTGTAACAATATTATAACTGCAAACATCAATTACTGAAAACATGGGAACAAAAAATCTTAAAAGTCAAGTAACAACTATTGAAGAATGAATAACTGAAAAGTTAAAGTTTTAAACATAATTAAAACATTCTTGGCATAGAAAGGCCATTTGACACACATAATTCCGTTTTCCTTTGCTGAAACGACAATGCTCCCTGTTTACTTGAAACACGAAGACAGTCGGTTTATCTTTGATACCAGCAATGCATGCGCTCGAACGAAAGTCAATTACTGCACTGTATTCAGTATTAGAGATTGCCGAGAACGCCAGAACTACGTCACAAATCTAGAACAAATGTCTGTCGCTGCGTACATTCACGTTCAGCCACATTACATGCCACACGGTTGCAAGAAGGCACTTTTGTGTATATATTACCAACCATCAGTTTCAACTCACTTATAAAATAATTGAAATAAGAACTAGGCAAAGGAGCAACTGAAAATATGCTTACCAATAAATTATCGTCCACATATTTTGTTATCTCCAAACGTTTCTTCTAGTTATCCCCCGAGCTATATATGTAATTTCCGTTTAATTTTCAGACTCCGGCTCAAATAAGAATACCGATACTCGAAATGTTTGATTTCTCTAAATATTTTTATCGTAATTCCCACGGATTTAAAAAGTGCCCCGTGAGACGTTCTGCCTTGGCCTTACAAAGCCAGTGTGAGCAGTAGATTGCTGTCTACTTATCAAATTGTCACATTGCTGTCGTTCATTGTAGCATACGATTAACTAAAAACATGAAAAACAAGACAATTGTACTTTTCAGAAAAAAGAACAATTAAGGAGGCGAATCGAGACTGTAGAGTTTTATACACAAAAAAATTGTGTTAAGTGTGAAAAAAAAATTGGCATTTCCTGAGTTCTGATAAACGTTCCTCTTGGCTGAATGAACGGACCACGAGGAACAACATTTTAACCATGTAAGATTTTTTTTTTAATTTAAAAAAAAAACGGGTCTGAAGGAATTCGTTTCCACGCAGCTTTATCAAGGTAACAAAATATAGTTTCACTAGCAAACGCGTACGTGATTGACTATCCAATGCACATTTGGTAGAAAACATAGCCCATTCCTGAAAATTATTACCCACAAATATACGTCGAATTAAAAAAATACACGGGGCAGCTAGAGCATTATAGTTAATTGCTGCAAATATAAAGTTGCCGAGAATGTAACACTGTCCTCTCTTTATTATACATATACACCCATGTTTGTGAAAAATATAACATTATGAAGAAACCAATAGAATAAAAAGAAAATTACTACACAAGTTCCTAATAATAATACACACGATTACCGTTTCAGAGTGGAGTGGAGATATTCGGGCAACGACAGTGAAGTGAGGTGAGTATGGAGCAGCGCCGGAATGCAAGGGCGGAGGAGAACGGGAGATTCCCGAAAAAATACCCGCCGGCCAGCTGCATCGCCCGGCACAATTCCTACATGCGAAAATCCGGGAGTTACCCGGAAGAGAATTAAACACGGTTCGCCTTTGTGAGAGGCAAGTAGTCTACCCACTACATCACCGCGGCCCCTGTGTACTCGTGGAAGTACGCTGCTTAGCCTCCAAACTATCCCTTGTGTATCACTTGCCGTTGAGAGCGCCCACAATTAGTAGCAGCCGAGTTCTCTTATGAAATATAAATGCTCCCCAAACCATTACATCTATCGTTCTTGCAGTATGAAGGTGGTGGACAATGTATCCTGGGGGAGGCGCATGTAAAAAAAAAACTGAGGTAAAATTACCTTAATGTAAGGGATTCTAATTACCTCTACATGTAAGGTAACATCACATTAAATATACAGTAAATTTGCATAACAAGTTACGTAATATTCCCTAACCTTACGGAAAAAGTAGCTGATAAAAGTAGGGGGGAATCCCATACAAGTGATGGAATATTAACTATATTGCATAATAAAATTATATTAGAAAATATCCCGGGGAATAAGTACTGTTAATTTTTTATTACCTCTATCCTCCGACGAATAGTAACACAAAAATACAACGTAATATCCTCAACACCTGCTGGTGGATGGGCGCGAACCATAGTCGTATATCACGACATGCCGATGCGCTATACATTACACCATGACAGCTTGGCGGAATCACTGAATATTAGCGTCTTACATGATTGTTTCTTCGGCCCGTCCTCCCACTTAGATGTTGAGACAATGCTGAGGAGATGCACGTACCCGACGATAATTTTCCCATCCATTCACGGAATTTTCTACCGCTATGTACGTAAATTTCACTCCAGGGTACGGTAATTTTACCTTACCCGTAAGGGAAACTATGTTTCCCACACAAGTTTGCGAATATTTCCTTACACTTGTCAGGTAATTTTCCCATTGTTTTTTAAGGTGCGCTCACCTTGACATCGCCGAATGCGTTTACGACCATCACTGTAATCAAAGTTGAAGCGGGACTCGACCGAAAACACATGTTGCCGCTCTGCACACCAGTAGGGGCGTGTTCGAAAGCTCATCGTACCTTGAGGTGCCGATGGTTTAGACTCAATGAAGTCCTCTGCAAAGGAATTCATGCAACCAGTTCTCTGCGAAGCAGGCGTAGCCAAACCGTGCAAGCAGACGATGTCAGACTTGTCACAGTGTTCCAACATTCCGTTAAAGCGGGGTTTCCACTGGTGCGTGTCCGCACGCACAAGGTGACGTCACGTGTTCGTGGGTCCCCCGAGACGACGTCCACCCGCTCTCGACCAGGTCTTCTCCACTGCAGTTCACAGACTACGGACCACCCGCTTGCTCGCGATAGCCCGCTCATGCCCGTGGTGGAGGGGGTTTCTACCTGACAGACGCACAGAGGGTATTTCCACTGTGCGTGTATCCCAGCCGAGTAGATACTACAGTGCAGGCGTGTATCCTAGTCACGTGCAGGCGTTACAGCAGCCTATGTTGTTTTAGTAGCTGAAACTTGACGCAACTGACTAAAAAGTGCAGACGAATTATATCTCCCAAAACATGTTCCATGTGTGTACATGTACGTTGCATAAGATGGTTTACCGTTGTTAGTTACAACTCAGAAGCTCTATCACATATGTAACTCCAACTTTGACAATCACGTTATTTTTTAACACTCATATACGTTTTGCGAAAATGCATCCACACAAATAATCCGTATTAGATACAACATTACAATTTTAGCCTTTTTTTTAGGAGTACCAACACGCCTGTAACTTCAAAATATTTGCAATCTATTTCCTAGCTGATGACAACTTATACCATCAAATGTGTTTAAGTAAAATTATGTTTCTTATCTCTGGGCTATTTAACGGAAGCCTAGGAATCTGTATTTTTCCAGAGAGCTGTTCGTGTATAGTAAAATTTAAAAAAGAATCATGAAACTTTTGTGTGTTAACACTTTAAAGGCCATTTAACACTATCGAGTGTTTTATTAAATTCCATCAGTTGAATTCAGATTGTTGAATACTCATGCAGTGCAATATATTGGCTTGACTGGAACAGGATACTTCAGAGATTTCAAAATCTTTTCACACACGCAGTTGTATTCAATAAATATTAAAGATAAAATTTATATTTTTATAATATTTCAGTAAAAAATTACCTATATGTCCAGAAATTTTTTCAAGCCACTACAAACAATGCACTACACGAAAATAGATAAACTTTTTTTCTAATATATATTTACATTGTATGAAATAATTATATGCAAATACTGTAGTTCCTTAAATACTACTAAATACTGTATTATAGCACAACACTTTATATTTATACTTTTTAAATGATTCGGAGTGCTACTTGAAAAATTTCATTAAAGAAAACATAGAACATATTGTTAAAGAAAATCGTTGGAAGTATTATAGTTATTCAATGACTTGAAAGACAAAATGCCCGTGATTATGACTTCCAAGTAACGTTACGCAGGATTCAATAAACATAATTAAATAATTTTGAAGAAGATTTGATATGAACTTAGATCACGTGAAAGGGCCTAAATATTGTTTAAGTTAACTATCAGGCAGTTTATGAAGTTTTTTGTTGAAATAGAGTGACTTACAATATTCCGCATTATCCTCGCCGAATTCGTTTGTTTGGGAAACAACAGCAAATGGGGAAAATAGTTTTGGTATATTTAAAAGGAAATGTGAGCCAGAAAGCGGCGTGAGAATCGTACAGCAATGGCATGCAGACGTAGCGTGGTACAACTGTTGAAGGGGGGGGGGGGGTCTTGGGAACGACCCACATTATACGGGCTCTGTTCCCACTGTGCGTCTCTTCACACTCTGAACAAGGGGGTTTTCCGTCGGCATCTTTCATGTACACGCACAGCTACCTGGAGGATCGCCTCTAGATGGATACCCTCGCACACGCCCGACGCACAGCAAATAAGGCTTTTCCACAGCCCGCTGTCCTACACGCATCCCAACCGTGACGTCATGTTCGCCGAACACGAGCCAGTGGAAAGGCCCCTTAACACTCGACACGAAGCTGAACGTCTCACCACAGCCACGCGGTTAAGGTGTGTCAACCCGTGGGAAGTAATCACGTTTCAATGGCCCGGTTCAGGGTATTCAAATCGCCCTCTTCTCTTCAGTTCACCGCTTCCACACTCGCATCACTGACGTGCCATTATTCCTCGTATGAGCAGCATTTTCTCTGTATGAAAGTTATCCTTTACGCAAGCCGAACATTCGGCCTCGTTCAAACAACGTAACGTTCCGCAAAGGTGCCCTTTTTACGTCAAGGCATTACTGACTCCAGCAGAGACGTCTACAGCTTACTGACGATAAACGGATGTACTTTTCTAGATCCTCAACAGTCCTATAACACGACATTCCAGAGGGATATGCTGCATCTAGGCGTTGCACAATAATTCTCAAATTCTAATCATTTGCATACAAAACATGCTTTGCATTTCCTGTAAGTTTCGTTTCATTTGCACGTTTCCTTCAGAATCCTGAATTTTTCACTTGCACGAGTGTAGACCTACATGCAAACACACATATACACAGGCATACTTAACTGTATGAAATACATACCACACCATACATAGCGTACATTATATATAAAATACATAATGCATTACATGCTACACGTAACTTGCATAACATGCATTATATAAGATACATAACTTGCATAACATACATTGCATAAGGTACACAACTTACATGCATAACTTGCATAGCACACGCAAAAACATAACACACATCACTTGCATAACATGGATTACATAACAGCACTTGCACAACATGTATTACATAAAATACGTCACTTACATAACACACATAATTTGCATAAAAGGCATTGCATAACATACGTCACATGCACTACATAAAACACATCACTCGCGTAGCATACACATTATATGTATAGTATACACACAAGCTTACAAAAACATGTACACTTTGATTAACTTTTTTTGCGTTAACGTACGTTCCACGCGCTTTTTTTTTTTTCACGTGGGCCTGCCGAGTAATCCGTGTACTCAAGGGGCCGATGGTAATTCTCCCGCGTGGCGCGCCCCGCAGCGCTCGAGAGTGATATTCGCGGGCCACGGCCACGGCATTGTGAGAACGCTACCAAGCGACAAGACCTCCGAAGACACGCCTTTTGTCCCAACGAAGCTTGCCTTGCCCCTCCCCCAGGGGCTGATAGTACGTGGCTCTGCTCTCCTCAAAAAACTCCATTGTCTCCGCGGAGTCGTGTCGCCTCCGCGACCATCTTTTAGCAGCGATTTTTTTTTGCTCAGTTACGCAAACAAAGCGAATTCCCCGGGGGAAGAGGCGGACACCCCCCCCCCTTTCTTTCCTTTTATGAATAAAACCAAATTCAAGTGATTATTTGTTTTTTTTTTAAGTTAAACATTTCTTTGCACTGGCAAGATGATCATTATCTGCTGCTAAATAACAGCTAAAAGGCAAAAATTGGAGGCTAAAGGATGTTCGCGATAAAGTGAGCACTTTAGACATGAACCTTAGAAAAAATCACTGCCCCTGCTTACATACATCTTATACAAGTAGATCTTAAGAAGGGCTTTCAAAAGTGCTCATTTTACCGTGAATAGCTTATATATGTGTATCAGAAGCGTTTTATACTTGTGGTTACACAAGAATACATTATTTTTGTTTAAATGGGATTTCTATTACATTTTATGTATAAATTATAATACTTAATTTACAATTAACATGAATTAATATAGATATGAACTAGCTGTGTTGGTAATGCCCAATACGAAATTATTCTCATGGAAAATATTATTACACTGAGCACACAAGAATGCGGTGCGTTGTCCCTCTGGCATAATATAGCAAATTATATCTGTAAGAGAAGAGTATTATTATATACTTCATGAACGGCACTTTGTACTCTTGTCCTTTACCTTGCGGAAACTGGGAAGGAAGCCCGGAAAATTACATTTTTACCCATTTCAATATTTATTTCCTCCTTGAATATATGTAATCGTACGAAAGTAAAAAGTGGCGGCTGTAGATAACAGCTTTTCTTTATCTTTCCTGGAAAGAATCGTAGTCCCAGACAATTTATTTAATGAGATAAGCATACAGGGCAGGGATATCGCAACTATCGATATATCTATACATCGATATAAATCGTCTAAATATTTAAAGGATATTTTAACGAAATCAATATTTATTTCCAGGTATCGGAATTAATTATTTATACTATGTTTATTTTGGCAACATGCACAAAAAACAGTGCCATGCAATTCCTCGTGTCCTCAATATGTAATATTCCAAGCAATTATTCATTTGTCAAGTCCTTTTAAGGCAGATTCCCACCCGCCATCTTGGATTTTTATAATTTTCGCCATACTCTGGAAATACATTTTTGTATGTTTTTTGGAACGACAGAGCACAGAGTATTGCCTGGTGCATTGCCCGAGGCCAGTATTTCTTGAATACTGTTGATATCGCCGCCTAAGTAATCGTCCGCAAGAGATAATCTCGCGTTTTGCCTCGACAGTAACTAGCTAATAATTAATCAATGTAGCGAAGCTGTGGCAGTCCGATAAAGTTTGGGAAGCTGTTATTTACGATATGTCGTGGGGGGGGGGGGGGATTTCCATACACCTCCTGAAATAAAAGTTTGGCGAAAAATCGATAAATCCAAGATGGCGGGTGGGAATTCACCTTAAGGGGGATCAGTCCCCGCCATCTTGGATGTAACCATATTTTGCCATAACTTACATTTCAGTTTGTTTAACGAAATTCTTCACACGTCACGGTATGTTTAATAGCTTCTCGAGCTTTATCAGGTTGTTAATACTTCACTGTCTTTATTAATTTTTAACTCGTAACAGCTGCGAAGAAGTAAGTGATTTTTCCTGCAGGCGACGACAGCAATTAATCCAACCACAGTAATCAAACAATATCAACTTCAGAAAATGTACAATGGTATATCCTGTTTCGTGTCGTTCCGTAAAATCCAATAGAACATATATAACGCACAGGTTTTCGCGAGAAACCTAAAAATCCGATATGTGCGGGGATCGATCTTTCCTAACACATACAATATCGGATTCAGATGTAGTACCAGGAATCGATATTTTTCTTTCGATATATCGTTTCGTAGCAGAAGCCGGGAGCAACAGAAGGCAACCGTCGTGACGACTGGCTGGTTAGCTGACACTCACTCACGCCTTCCGAATTCTGCTCGTCATGCTGCTGGTAGCTTCGAGCGGATAACAAAAATAAAAGAAACTCTTGTGACAGCGAGGCGTATTGTGACCGTTGCCGTCCATCGAGGCTATGGCTCCCTGCAGACACGACTGCCAGACCATGGATGTTCCACTCTAACGTGAAGACTGTTAAAGGTTGTTCGCGGCAAACCGAACACATGAGGGTCCTGCTTAAGGTTGAAATAACACAGCCTATGGAGCACTGAAGAACTCATGAAAAATTTATTTCACAGACACCATAAAAATTGTCAGAAAAGTGCGATTTATGCTGTATATGAAAGAAGAATGTATATATTTTGCAACGTTATAAAATATTTCACTAAAATGTACTATTTTAAATGTAAAAAAAAAATCTATTATAACAGTCCGCTTTTTTTTTTTTTTTTTTTTTAAGCAGATTTCCATATTGGATGCTTCAGAAAGCAGAATTTGCAAGAAAATCATCGTCGTGGAATATCGTCATAATGTTTACTATATGTGTGTGTAAGAAAATTGTAATAACAATGTAGGAAATCATTTTTATAATTGACTTTACGTGCGTCCATTTCTCACAAACACTTATGGCTGAAACTGACGAAAAAAATATAATTAATTACAAAATTGATATGATACATTATTACTCTGATTTTATTATACATGATCACAGTAAATATTATAACGATCTTTGCTGGAAAAGACATTTCGTGAATTCTGCTTTCCGAAGCATCCAAATCGGAAATGCTCTTAAATTAAAAAATAAAATGCGGACTCTATCGATCGATCAATTTTTTATATTCAGAAAGTATATTTTAGTAAAATATTTTATAATGTTGCAAAATATATACATTATTTTTTTTCATAACAGCATAAAGTACACTTTTCTGACAATTTTTATAGTGTCTGTACTACTTTCTTATGAGTTCTTCACGTTGTACAGTCACGTGCAGTGCTCCTTAGGCAGTTGCTTTACTTCAACCTTCCGATGTAGTTGTATGCACATTGTGTATTCATCCACCTTACGTAACAGCGCCACGAGCCTGATCATCTTATTTATGCGCCGGTCAAGTGAAACTATGGCCGTGTCCGAAATGAAAAACTCGGCATTTTGTAATTCGTCATTTCGCAAGTTTCAATTCGAACGCTGTCGACAGTCAATTGTTTAGCACTCGCGGTCACGCTTTTTTACATTAACAATGAAAATTATTATTATCTAAATTTAATGCTTAAAACGGACGTGATATTTCCATAATCATCACTGGAATGCGGCGAATACGTTAGTAAATAAGAAAATAATTATTTATGTAATAACGACTTTAAAAAAATTGTTGCTAAATATATAAACACAGCACAACACTCACTTGCTTTTTTTTTTTTTATATGTCTAGAGTAATTTAAGAGCACTTATTTGTTTAAAAAAAAAACAAAACCTTTCAATTACGCATTCTCGTATGTATTTTGAAGATCAAAACCAACATGACGCTGAATTTGTCATTTTGTATTTTGCTAACATCCGCTACATGCAAAATAACGTTCTCATTTTGTATTTGTCAACAAAATCTGCCATTTCGGATACGGCCAATGGAATTATTAGAAAAGTAAATAGCTTTCAAATCTGCTGATTCTTACAACTATATACATTTTTAAAAAACACAGGAAGCAAAAGAAATAAGTTCCGTGTTTACAAATCTTTACCTAACGCTATTTATTCCAGTTTAAAACAATGAACTACCTTTATCTACGTCTTTGCCAGCTTTAGTGGGCGCGTGACAGTCGAGTGCGCAGGGGCAAAGACATTTTTCAAAAGTTGATTTCAAAAGTGCTCATTTAAACCGTGAACAACCGATATTAGCTGTTCACATGTGATTGAGCATTTTTGAAAGTCTTATTTAGGGTATACTTTCACTTCTCATTCTGTATCATTCCGCCGTGTGTAAAATTTAACACTGCCATAGAAAGTCTCCCTTTACTTCCATGTCGAATTCAGTAGAATTATCACTGATCAAATCTATCACTAAAATAACCTTCTGATTCTGTAAAGTCTCGCTGCGTTCCAAAATGTGTGATACCGGAGAGCGGCGATACAAACTTGCATTGGGCAGCAACTATCTCCCTGTCCTTCAGCAACTAGACACAAGAGTTTCCAAACTTACTACCCTAATCATAAAGTTGTCATGACATTGCATGGATATATTTGATCTATTCAGTACCACTCTGCGGGAAACTACAGATATACAAAATTCTCAAGGTTTCGGAAACTAAAAACAACTCGGCATCTGTTAAGGAACACTTGTGCCTCTCATCGATAAATGAACGTAATGATATGTAAAACAAAAATGGTTCTAGAACGAACTGAAAACAATGTGGTACTTGTGGAAAAGCAGTTTGTTAAGATCCACTTTCACATGCACAAAGACAAATGGACTTCTTCATGCCTTTCTGAACAAGGCTCTTTAGTAACAGTAAATGCTACAAACTAGTATTACAATTTGCCATACCTGTAAGTAATCCTAGACTGTCACGAATACTCGAAAGACGTTCCTTACCTGGAAAAAAAAAAAAATCAAAATTCACATCCACAATATAGATGCATAATTTTGGTACTATGGTACACTTTAAAGCTGCTTTTTACATGAATGGCATGTTAAATAGGTAAACACAATTGCATTTATCATCACTTGGCAGTATAAACTACCAAATTCATGCGTGTATGGAAAATCAGCCAATAAAATACAAATAATATAATTACACTAGTTTCACGTTTGTGAAACGAAAACTGTAGGTGGCTCAAGCGGAATGATTATCTTTACACAACACTTTATTGCCCACAAAATATTTTTATTTTGTTAACCACGACGTACTTACTTTGTACTGTTTTGCCTCTCGTCATTCGCCTACGAAAACTACAAGCAACTTGTTCGAAACAGGGGAGTCGTAATTACAATCAAATAACTGTTAACATTTCAATAGTCCTACATAGCTATAAGTGTTGTTCACAGCACTACTTGCCCTTTGTGTTTCAAAACAAAGGAGTCGAAAGTACATAGTCGGTGATGAGTTATACAGTTTTAAAGAGAATAATAATATAAAAGCAGTTTCCCGTCCATCATGCGTACCTCGTTGACTAAATAGACAGTGGTCGATGCAGGCATCGTATTGCAGATCCTGACATCCTGACATGCACAGCGACTCTATCCTACTCCTTTTTCATCCCAATTATTATAAATTTGGTTTATTTTGTGTTTAGAAGTAGCAATTGTGATTCGCCATAACGCCTTTATCCGTACTTAAAACATGAAAAATAATTTCCCGCGTGTTGACCTCCGCTTCATTTGCAGTTGACACGTCAGCGTAAAGCCCATAACGCCATAACTTTATGTAAAAAGTGCCCGAATTTTCCTTGTCATAAATTTGCTGTTTTTTTTTTCCTATGACCAGGCTACTGCGCGTTTGACTTTGATGTGTATTAAAAAATATACGACAAGCGATTAACCTGTTTTTGTTGTGTTAACGCTACTGCTTCTGCGTGTCTGACAGCTATAAGTTTTTTTTTTTTCCCGCGTGACACTACCACTGCGAAATTCCCAACTAATTTTCGAAAGAAAAGAAAAGAAAAGGGGGAAAAAAAAACCAGACGACTTGAGGTTTCTAAATAACAATGGTAAACACGATAACTCGTCAACCTAGACTCATATATATTGCCCTAAAATACGACGTAGTCTTTCTGATCAGTGTGGGGCAGTTCTATGTAGTTTTTGTAGGATGTTTCATGATTCTTCAAATAAAAAGGGCAGACGAAGTAACAAAATAGTTACTAAACAATATATTTATAACGCAAGTGTACTTGTTGCATGTAGTTTTGTGTACATGTTGGCGAGTCATCAACGCTTTGTTTCGGATGCAGTTATTTTAATGTTTTAATTTTACAGTATTAGTTCTCGTAAATCAAATGAAGTATTCATGTGCGAAATCCACTAATTCCAAGCAATGAAACCTATTTCGGAGTTCAATGTTTTATTTGTTTTTATTTTTATTTTTTTTTTCGCACGTATGTGCGAGAGCGCACTGCAACTGCAGCTATAAAAGTGGGCACGTTGTTGGCACAACTGAACTAATTCAATCCATCGTGCCATAGATTCACACACGGTACGCTTGTAAATAGCGTTCACTCTTGCGGCATGGCTTCCCGAATTTGTTTGAAGCTGTTAGGCAGCACTACGCGGCACAGTTCGCTGGTAAAATCCACTATGCATTATGCAAGGGGTTCCGCGTTCAAATACATGAATACGCTTCTTTTTTTTTAATGCTTCAAGTGTATGTTGCCACAATACGTATGCCACTTCACCATTCTGGCCCAGTTTGTATAAAGCAGCTGCGTAAATAGCCCTAGGTTGTTACAATAAAGTAGACCTGTATTTCAAAAAGGGGTGGTTTGTGAATTGTCGTAGGTGTTTTGCCTACAGCATTGGGAAGCAGAAAAAAGTAAACTTCCAGAAACATACATGGAAAATTTAAATCTATACATAGCTTGAAAAATGAATCGTAAGCCATGCCGAAAATATAGAAATGCTGAGTGTCGCTACTAGGCGCTTCACCGATTGACTGCGCGAGAATTTGGAAAAGGTCTTCGTGTCTGATTGACTATACTGCCGGCTGGCAAGTAGGTTGCCAAGTGCTGATTGGCGAACAGCGTTCCAACATCTAGCTGGGGACGCGGTGACTGAGCGGTCAGCCTGCTCGCCTCCCACTCCAGGAGTGACCCGGCCGGGGATTGAACCCGGCGAACCGGTCACTCCCGGGTTTTCGCTAATTGGGAATCGCAGCGGACGGTACCGCTGTGCGTGGGAGTGTACGCCGTATCGCTCCCTCGCTTCTTGGCCTATAGCGCGTTGCTACGTAGTCTTCTTAAGGGTGTGTATCCATTCCATATTGTATTTTTCTTACAATCTTCGTAGTGAAAATCTATAACCAGACATAAAAAATCAAAGCCAGGCATGACATACAGACCTGCTTAAAGATTTCTTTTTTGATTTTTTGGGTTTTAATTGTACCAGTATTTTCCCATGTGGGATTGAATAGTTAAATTATTTGGTAGTATTTGATTACGGTCACACATGTTAAACTGATCATGTAAGATAATTAAGTTAGACTTCGAAATAACTTAAGATATTATATATGCCCTGACTAGCTTGATTTTTAAATATTGGCTCCGAAAATTAAGTTATGGACGGAAAAAGGTAAATCCAAGAAAGCAAGGGAAAATCGTATATTTATATAATTTTTGTCACAATTAGTTTTACAGGGGATTTTTCGAAATTTTCGTTTCGACAATACATAAATAACAATTTTAAACATCTTATTACATGCCTAATTCTCCCTGCGTTCGTTATTCTCAGAGCTCTGATTGCAGGCAAGAAAAAAAAAATTCCTTTCATTTCTTCCATCAGTGCTTCGAGAAAGGGAGTGAAAATCTAACAACGTAAAAAGGTGTTGAAAATTATTATTTACGTTTTGTCGATCCAAAAATTTCAATAAGCTCTTTGGAAAACGACTTATATCGAAAATCGGCTAAATATACTGCTTTCATGCACCATTCCCTTTAAGAGTGGGACAGGCCCCCGCGTCGAAGGTCAAGCAAGAAGCGAGTAAGCGATACGGGCGACACTACCACGCACTTCTAGCTACTCATCGCTCCTACGCGCAAGGCGTGCAGTGTTTCCGTCGTGACGCTGTACTGTCCAAATTGTATCTGTAACACTGGGACATTGTTACACGCGATGAAAGCCCACACATTCAACTACTCCCGTATGTTTGTATTTTTCCCTTGTCGCTTAAGGAACTGCATAGGCAAGCTTTAAAAATGCGATATTCGACCATTTCCACGAATTTTTCTTCTCCAACAATACACACTTAATATGAAGAAAATATATATATATATATATATATATTTTATTATCTTTTCTGGCAAAATGTCTTATTTGCAGAACATTTATTTACCGAGATACGCATATTCTCGCAAACAACTATTTCACAATAAACGCGGAGGTCCATCCCTATCTTAAGGCTCGCCTTCGCCACTTTTGCAGAAATACTTCCGTTTTCGTGTCGTCATTTCAGTTTCAGATGTACCATTGAAAATGTTTGAGAGTATAACATTTACAATTTACCACTTGTTTAATACCTTTGTATCTAATTTGCACTGTGGGCTATTTCCTGCTTGCAAAATGGCGAGAACTTATTAATAAAATACTAATATGTTCTCTCCTTTCACAACTAACAGATTGCACACAATTACATTTAAGCGCAAAATTATTAAACAACTCATAAAATGTAAATTTCTATAATCGTACATTTTCAGTAATTATAATATCTTAAGCCACCTTAAGGATATTATGCTTTTGTGCTTGCGTAGTGGGGGGTGGATCCAACCCCACAATGCAAGCACGCCTTGCCAACAGCTCGTCGGGTTTGGTTGCAACACAGACTAAAGATGAGGTAGACCGATCTCGCTGGCTGCGCACAACCAATCTCCGCGCGTCAACATTGAACTGTTCACCTGCCAACACGTCTAGCGAAAACGGCGTGGTTTGGATTATAAATTGTACACTGATTTGTAAACAAGTGCTTAGAGATGTTTTTATACTTCTTCACACAAATTGTAATGCAGTTTAACTGGATTCTAATTGGTATAAACTGTTCACGGTATAACGAGCACTTTTGAAAGCCCTGCTTACGATCTACTTGTATACACGTTGTGTGTTCTTCCGCCTTATGTAAAATTGGCATTGCCGTGGGCCGCCTCGCTTTATTCATGTGTCGGTCAAGTGAAAACTGTGAAATTATTAGGAAATATTGTACAAATCTGGCTATTTTTACACCTCGATGCATTAAAAAAAAAATTATTAAGTGAGAGAAATAATTTAAGTTCTCACAAATGGTTACCTAACACTTCAATGTAAAAAAAATTTTTTATGGTAAACTTCCTAAACTGTAATGAAAGTTTTTAATCTATACACTGTATGGTAATAATACCACACATCAAGCTGCAGATATAGGAATGTTTAGCAGCGCTACTATACGAAGTTGGGAACTTTCCTATGCATTTGACTGTTTCGTAAACAAATGTAGGAACGCTACCATGAATGTGTAGGGGAAAACATTACCCTTCCTGCCTTCTCACTAAGCGTGTACACTCGTATGGTAAATTTCCGAGTACGAGTGTATTTATTCGACGTTAATATATGGAACTACTTTCTATCCATTGTTACCAACTTTACTGGGCGCATGCCACCGAGTACGCCGGTTAAAATATATGCACGTAGGGGCAGTGATATTTTTCTAAGGTTGATTTTAAAAGTGCTCACTTATCGCGAACAGCCTTAAAAAGTATTTTATTAATATAATAGTGCTTGTCATTTAACAATTCTGATGTAAAGAAACACGTTCATCAGTACCAACCATGTGACAGTTATGTACGATTGGGGTAGGTGAATGCTGGGTACATGCGCCGAAGACGAATAAGGGGTTTATAGGCTGTTCACGGTGAAATGAGAACTTTTTTAGGACCTGGTAAATTTTTCCTTTCAGCCAATGTCTATCGTTCTGCCACGTTTTAATATAAACCTTGCTATGTGCCTAACAAACATAGTGTATACATTTCATCGCTCTCAAAAGTTAACGTGTCAGGCTGCAACAAAATATATTTATTAGAGGTTGATGGCTGATGGGTGGGCCTTAAGAGGACTATGTACTGAAACATTTTCTGTGAAATCAACGTTTGCGCGCAAACGCGTAACTCGGTAGATAAAAGTTTCTTGCCAGAAAGGACGAAAAACTATTGTCTATATCCGTATATTCTTACTTTTGTCATATTAAGTGTATTCTTGGAGAAAAAAAATGCGTGAAAGTGGTCACATATCGCATTTTTTAAAGCTTGCCAATGCAGTTTCCTTAAGCGCCAAGAGAACATTACAAACATAGGGTCGTAGTTTAACCTTTGGGCTTTCATCGCGTGTGATAAAACCCCTATGTTACAGATATAATTTGTACAGTACAGCGTTATGACAGAAACAATGCACGCCTTGCGCGTAGGAGCGATGAGGCGCTAAGCGTGCGTGTTAAGTGTCGCCCGTAACGCTCCCTCGCTGCTTCACCTTGGACGCGCAGCTACAAAACACCCTTAAAAAGTACCCACTTGACGGTGAATAGCCTATACCGCATCTGCGGTCCATGGCTTCCAAGCGAGGGACGCAAGGAGGCGCTGCGCTCGCCGGAAGCGCCGAGGTATCGGAGGCGTGGGGACGCCAGAGGCGTGGAGTTAGCCGAGAGAGCGTGGCACGCGTCCAGCGGTGACTCAGGCGGCGCGGGGCGAATGTTTGCTATGCCGCTCGCGGCGCGACGCAGCGCGATGACGGCCTGCGCATGCGCGGGATGCGGGGCGCGGGAGACCGGCCGCCAAGGTCGCCACTTGCGCGCAGCCGCTACCTTACCAACTAGGCACCCGCGACGACAACTCCTCCTCCTCCAGCACTGACCCAACACTGTATAGTCTGTTCGCGGTACCCTCACACTTTTCACGTGAGTAGAATCCATTCACGGTTACTTCAGCCTTTTCTGAAGCCCTGCTAATGTTCTACTTCCAGGATATTCCTCCGCCTCGTGCAAGCTACACTTTAACAAGCCTGGAGAATTACACCAGAGGGACAACGCACCACATTCGTGCGCACTCAGTTGTAATGATATTTTGTATTACAACTGTTTCTCACCAGACGTTACCAACATACATATTTTCTCCCTGTTTTATTCAAATGATTTATCAATAAAGTATAATAATATATAGATATGATATTAATAACATATCAATTTAACAGGAAAAAAGTAACTTTTATGAACACAAGTATAAAATGCTTGTAATACAGGGCGTACATAGGAAATAACCAAACACGTCATAGATGGGGAGATTTTTCAAAGGTTTGATTCAGAAAGGTCGAAGAAACCGTGAATGGACTATAAGTCTTTAAATTTGCGACCATAATGGGAGGCAATCCAGAACATCCGATGATAACGAAATCGGGGGATACAGTTTGGCATTGCAATGCCGAATCTATCGCCTGCATTCAAAATTCAATTACACCGTTCGATTGCTAAAGGTTCAAAGAATATGTTATGTTGAGTGAGGACTACGAAACATCGCGCTCGGCTGCGAAAGAAAAAAAGGGGGGGGGGGACTTTGAGTTCGTTTCGCCGTGTCTCATTACTTCCGCGTAGTATAACTTTTGACTAGGAGAAGCTACGACGCTCGTAGTTTCAATCGACAGATCTCGTCAACATCAATCGATTGCGCGTTTAAAATCATTTGTGTGGTGTGGTTATAGTAAAGTTGTATGCGTCTAATGTAAAAAATTAAGAAAACTTAACACAATGTCGGCCTCTATTCGTCAAAAAGCCAAGTCGAAATACAGAAATCGTATACGGTTGGAAAGAGCATCTCAAAAGCAATCCAGTGATACCCATACAACCCCATAGATCGAGTGAAACGGTGCCAGGAACGTAAAATAAACATCAAGGCGTCCGAGCGCGTCAACGTAGACGTATTCACGCAAAACAAACGGCCGTGTCCCGAACATAGCCAAACCCAAATTTTTGAAACAAACCTGAATAATCACCCAATGTATGGCGTGTTTGGTTTTTTTTTACAAACATTTTATTATTTGTTAAATTGAATTTTTATTTATATTTTATTTGCGAATTGTAACATATAATTTATGTGAAAAGTAATCAGGTAAAATAGATGTGTAGGATGTTGGTAACGCCTAGTAAGGAATAGTTATGTAGAATATTATAAAGTTGAGCGCGCACGAAAGCGGTGCTTTGTCTCTTCCTAGACTTAGTTAAGCTTTGTTTGTATAAAGCTAAGGAATAGCCTGAAAGGAAAACTACAGCAGAGCTTACGAAAAGTTGGCAGTAACTGTGAATGGACTAAAGGGAAAACAAAGGGGAGAATGAGCGTGTGAGTTGCGCAGGATACCGCGCGCCACATATAGTCTATTCCACAAACAAGTGCACTTTTTCGACAATACTACATGTAATCCTGTGTAGCCCTACAGTTTATTCGCGGTTTCTTCACACTTTTTGAATCAAACCTTTGAAAAGTCACCCTATTTTCCACGTGTTTGGTTGTTTCCTAAATATGTAACGTGTTAACGTAATGCCACTTTTTTTTTAAATTAAATTTTTATATTTCTTCATTAATTATAGTATTTCATTTATGATTAATATGAATAACAACCCAGAGAAAATAGATGTGTTGGTAATACTTGGCAATAAACAGTTCAGAAAATATTATTACATTAAATGCACAAGAATTCGACGCGTCGTCCCTTTGATGCAATTTTCTAGACTCGGTTAATCTTTGTTTGCATGAGACCAAGAATATCCTGGAAGAACAGCTTTAGCAGAGCTTCAGAAAAGTTAAAAGTATCTGTGAATGGACTCAGCTGTTGTTTCCAAGGCTGCTTTGTGTTGATACACTGGACAGGCCCACAGTCAGCTCGGATGTGTTTCTGTAAACATTATCTGTGGCACAAGGAGATAGTGACATTGGCGTGAGAAACAGCTGCGTATAGGACTTTCTTCATAACTGTCAAAAAAAAAGTGCATTTGTTCGTGGAATAGATCATGCGAGCTTGAGCAGCGTCCACAACGAAGGGATGACGTCATTGACGATTCCAGGAATCCATTAGATAACTTATAGCGCTCGCTCCTCTGGCCGAACATTGGAAGAACGCCTTTGTACAGGCTGTTCACGGTAAAGTGAGTACTTTCGAAAGCTCTCTCGTTTTGAATAATAATCATTAAATATATTTTATTGTAGTCTTAGAAGTTAACTTACAAGCGCGGTGGAATATACACACTGTGTTCATTATTTACATGGCAATATTTAATAAAAAACAGGTATCTAAAGGATAAAAGATGGCTGAAAGGAAAAAGTAACTACAGCCTCAAAGGTGCTCACTTCGCCGTGAACAGCCTATAGTGTGCATTATACAAAAACCAAGTTTCGTAATAGTAATGCAGGTTCAACCAAACAAAAATATGCATTAAAATAACACATTTCAAGTAATAACTCGTACAATTATCTCAAGTGTGGCACAAATTTCGACAGAAAAAATTGATTAAATCCTGGGAGTCAAAATCCTATTAACGGAAGACGGATAGTAAAAGAGCAATCTTGAAAATCACGATTATAGTCGACGAAATCTGTAGCGACATATCGATGTAGTCCTCGCAACGATCAGTCGTTTTTTTTCGCGGCGGAATGACACAGCTTTTGTTTACATCGCGACTTCAGCATACAGTTTGCAGGTCTCCTGCCCTCCCGCTACGTTTGCGACCGTTTTAATCGACGATGTTAACTTGACGACAACAAAATGAACTATGAAGAAAATACGAGTCGACTGGTTCATTTGGATCGACAACACTTCCTGCGTCACCTTGTGTTGCGGTTAGACACAAACAGGCAGCCAACCAGTAGGACCCGAGTCCTGTTATTAGCAGGTCCATCAGGCGGTACACCTCTGTCACTAACGATTAGCGACCTGACGAGATAGTGAGTTCACTGACCTCCAGGCTAAACTCCATAGTATTGTGTACACTTATGCGGCTATAAACTACCCATTGGTAGGGACACCCGAATTTTGCGAAAAGATTCCTGCACCTACTAGATTTCAATAGCCTAAGGGCGTACAAGCAGTTTTCTTTAGCTTATTGGCGGCGCGGCTTTGAGAGAATACGTTTTCCTACTTGACTGACCAATCAAAATTAGGTAACTTGAATGCTGTAGGTACGTCAGGGATTCGCGCGCAGACACCTAAGACGCGAAACACGTAAACCATCCAATCACGACAGTGGATATGAACTATAAAGTGTTATGAAATACAACTGGTCGTGAAATCTTTTCAAGAAATTCGGGTCTCCCACAGCGGGAGACGATGATTGGTCCTACATTTTGTTGGGTATTTATTATTGGCTCAAAATTCAACATGAGGTGTCAAATACCGCATGGACGAATTACATACGTAAAATAAACGTACGAATTTTTTGAGTTCTGGCATGTCCCGAAATGAATCCGCGAATCTTCCCGATACCGACTGTTCACGGTAAAGTGAGCACTTTTTTTTAAGGCCCTGCTAAAATTTTACTTTCAACTAATTTCTAACTTTCCGCCACTTTTTAATATCAACATTGCAATATGACTAATAAACATAGTTTATACATTTCACCATTCTCAAAGGTTAATGCCTGAGACTGAAATAAAATATATTTATAAGGCGTTAATGCATTTTGAAAGGGCCTTAAAAAGTGCTCACTTTACCGTGAACGGCCTATATATACTAATGATGGCGGGCATATTTCATTACTTGCTCGAGTCGGAACTACTCGACGGGAGGCGAACATCCGCATTTGCAGGGCATTATCGCTCGCGTGACTCATCGATTACGGTTTATCGCGAGGCCAATAAACAATCTCGGCAATCGCTGTAGTGCCACAGCATGGGATTTCTTGGAAGAGGAAGACCGAACAGCATAATGTACTTAAAACGAAGCGTACAAAACCACTGTGAACAAATAACAAAAACTTGCGGCAACCAGTGAAAATAAGCATTCTGAAGAGCCGATGTCTACGTCTACAATTTGGCAGCTGTGACGACTATCCCATGTACCTAACAAGTGAAATTCTGTAAGTTCACACTGAATTTTGAACACTATTTTTTAACTAACATTATATTTTCCATATTTTAAATGAATGCAGTAACGTAGAAACACTGACCAGATGTGGCGGGGAAAAAAAAAAGGGGGGGAGGGGAACGACGACGAGTAGAAAACGTGTAATTTTTCCCTTCAATGACAACTTCAAAAAGGGGAGACGAGACGAAAGTTCTATTAAGGATTACACAAAATCAACAGTGCATAAACGCATTCTTCCAAAACAGTGACCAACGTTTTTCAAAGCAAGTTAAAATTTTTACTTGTCCTGCATAACAGCACGGTGTGATAATATTATGAAAGAGATATGAGACTGTCACTCTGCCAAAGAAGCTTAAACTCGATCTTCACTTCTCACACAGCACGTTTACTCTCTTCAGGAATTTCGGCGCCCCTTGACGTACAGCTTGAGCGTCGTTAATCAACACGTCGAACTTCCAGGCCGGTTGAAACCTTGATGAGGAGCTCCCCACGCTAACCGACTCTTCCTTACCTTGCACGCAGGCTGTCTTCAACGAAGGTTCATACGGGAATTGACGCTCAGCTTGGACCCTTTTGGAGAAATTCTTCGTTTCGCGTCATACTTACGAATTCATAACAAGTACTGACAATGTACGATTATAGAAAACTTACATTTTAAGATTTGTTTCATATTTTCGTGAGTAATTTTAATTGTGCGATATATGCTTGTTGTAAAAAGTCGAGAACATGTTTACATTTTATCAATAACTTCTTGCCTTTTTTGCAAGCAGGAAATACCACGTACAGGGAAAATTATATACAAAAGTATTCAACAACTAGAAAATTGTGAAATTTCTATAACGCAAACATTTTCAATAATACCTCGGAAACGGAAATTATAAAAGAAAACGAAGAATTCCTGCTTACAATGTAAAAAAAATAATAGATAAATTGCTTGACACATGTAAGACAATATTCACAAACTTGTGGGGGAAAGATAGTTTTTCCTTACAGGTAAGGTAAATTTATCGCACTCTGGAGTGAAATTCACATACATGGTAGTGGAAAATCCCATACATGGATGGGAAAATTGCCTTACGACGCGTGCATCTCTTCAGCATTATCAACAGCTAATTGAAGGGACGGGTGGAAGAAACAATCCTTAACACGTATATAATCACTAATACTGTCACGCTGTCATCGGCCCATCGTGATAGAGGACTATGGTTCGCGCCCACCCACCAGCAAGTGTACCGAGAATTTTAGTGTTGACGTTTTGGTTACTATTCGTCAGAGAATATAGGTAATGAAATAATTAACAGTACTAATACTCCGGGATAGTATCAAGTATAATATTATTATACATTATAGTTAATTTTCCCTTACTTGTATGGGCTTTTCCCCCTACATTTGTCAGGTACTTTTCCCGTACAATTAGGAAATAGTAGCCTACTTATTACGTAAATTTACTCTACATTTAGGAGGTAATTTTGCACTACATGTAGAGGTAATTAGCTCCCCTTACATCTACAGGAATTTCACGTCAAATTTTTTTTACAGTGCAATACGCGAAGCTGAGCCTTACGATACTTTCCTTTCTCGGTTACTTCCAAATATTCTGAAGAGTTGTACGTCCAGGATATTCCTCCGTTTAATGCAAATAAAGCTTAGAAAAACTACATCAGAGGGCCAACGCACCATATTCGACAGCGCTCAGTGTGATAATATTGCGCATAAGAACTATTTCTTGTTAGGCATTACCAACACACCTATTTTCTCTCGGTCTTTAATTATATTACTTTTAGATGAAACACAATCACTGATCGATAAAATATAAGTAAAATATCAGTTTAACAGAAAACGAGGTAGTTTAATGCTAACACATGTATAAAACGCTTGTGATACATGAAATACATAAGAATCAAACAAAAAACTTCATACATTGGGTGATTTTTCGAAGATTTGATTTTAAAATGTGTGACGGAACCGCGAATAGATTCTGGAAGGTAAGTGACTTACAATGTGGCACTGCAATCGACAATACACCATGCAGAGCTCAAATAACGTAGTGCACAAACTATACAAATTGTCAGAAAAGTACTATATATGTTGAGTAGTGGAAACCCTGTATTACTTCCCCCTGATTTTATATTTTCCTGCAATTTACACACACTTTTTTTTGGTCCCAATGTCTGTTTTTTTACAGCGTTGAGTTTCCCCCTTTTTACACTTTCCTGAATTTTGCAACATTTTCCCCAGTCCCTTGAAACGTGTAAAATAGGGGTTTCACTGGTTGTATTTTTTAACACTGAAATATTTTGCCAGAACTTCTTTATTTTAATGTTTAAAAAATAATTAATAGACGTAAGTTTTTAATATAAATTTAACCGTATTTTCTATCTGTATACTTCAGAAAGTACATACTGCAAGAACACCATCGTCAAGTCTGCTCACAATAAATAGTAAGGTTCCCCGCAAAATGCCGTGACATTTTTCTAGCCAATGGCAATAACTAATGCGCGGAGAAAAGGCACAGGCATGTACTGAGTGTACCAAGACACACTATAATGGCCAACGTATTTATTAATTCAAAACGGTTGTCTTTCAAATTTATTTATTACCAGCGACCCGCTTCGGCACCGCTCGGGTTAGATTTACAAATATGGCTGTGTTTAGGTTTACAGCTAGTATGTACACTAAATGCTTACGATGACTAACATAGGATTAATAATGTGTTGTTCACAAAACTTTCGTAAGAGAACCCCTAAAAGACAAAAATGGTTACTGTGGGTCATCCTTAAAAGCTAAACATATGCTGTCGTGGACTTTTCTTACACGTTTCTGAGATCTACAATTCTGTAGTACATTAATTTGGCGTATCTCTTATGGTTTAGTCGGCGTAAGCCATGTAAGCGCCCGAAAAGTGGCTTTTTCCGACTTTATTTAAAAAGTCGACATTTCTATGCTATCATTACGTTAAATATAAATGCATCATATACCTAAATCCTCCTCACGAAATCCTCTAAATGATGGTGAAAACCGCATCAGAATCCCTAGAAGCATCAGCCGACTACATAAAGACACGAGGCCGGACGACTACCCTACTTGCGTAAGAGAACGCTGGTCTGTATGAGACATTCTGAGGAATACCGGCAAGGATTTGTCCATCCCGTCAGTGCGGACTTTCACCTTCATTTGAGTCATTCAACTTTTCAAATTTGTACGAATTAGTATCTTATATCGAGCTTCCCATAAATACTTTAGGAAATAATGCGCAATGTAGTTTTTCTTATAATATTCTATTTTGGAACAACTTTTGCGTAGTTATCACCACCTTAAACGTTAAAATCAGAAGAGTTCCTGTGGGAATATCCTCCGACCACCACTTTTACGTGGCCATTGGCGATTCTTTCAACTTTGCGCACACCCTAATGATGACGACTGCGCACATCCATGGCTGGGAGAAAATTTAATTATATGCTGTTCGCGGTAAAATGAGCACTTTTGAAAGTCCTGCTTAACATCTACTTGTATGCACGTTGTGTATTCTTCCACCTTATGTACAATTAATGTTACCATGGGCCAAATGTTTTTAATCCTTATATGCAATAAAGAAACGAAAAGCAAAATTAAATATATCAGTGTTCACAAATGTTTACTTAGCACTTGCAATTAAACGTTGACCCATGAGACTACTTTCTCTCCGGCTTTGTCAACTTTATTACCAGACGCGTGACAGCGTGCTCGTTAAAATATACGCAGGTAGAGGCAGTCACGTTTTTCAAAGGTTGATTTCAAAGTGCCCACTTCAACGTGAACGGGCTTCAGGGCTTTTACGAAAGAGTTGAATAAACCGAGAACTAGCTGCAATTGTAATTACAGATCCTCCCGGGCGAAAATAGCTGTAATTCGCAAAGCCGACAGCAATACTAGGCTGTTACAAGCAGGCATGCCGGCGCAATAAAACACTTGTTCCTCCGGCGAGTTATTGCTCTCTCCCGGTGGCCTGGCCTTTCACGCGCCGATAAGGCCTAGGTCGGATTACCCCCGGGGTACAAAGTACACCAATCACGCGCTATTTCCTTTGAACAAACTTAAGAGGCCCGTCTGCCTAAAACTTCTATCAGCGTCTGAGGCCGAGAAGCGCAAGAGCTGTAAATGCTACACTGTCACGCGCTACAAGTGCGCCATCGCCCTTAATCGTAAAGCTCTGAACTGGCGTGCAGTGTTCTCGTGCTGCGTGTACCTATGGGACTTTAAGCGGCGACCCTACAATTTCATTGATGGAAAGTACGTAGCAGGGTTCAGTACAGACTCCTAAAGGCTGTTCACGATAAAATGAGCACTTTCGAAATCAACCTTAGAAACAAGTGACTACTCCTATCTGCACATACTTTAAGGAGCGCAATGAGTGACATTCGCCCAGAAAAGTTGGTAACGATGGAGGGAAAGTAGTTCCATATCGTAACGTCAAATAGTGTTAGATAACCATTTATAATAACTTAAATTATTTCTTTCGCTTTCTCTTTTGTTTCTGATGCGCCGAAGTGTAAAAATGTACGGATTTGTGCGATTTTCCTTTCTTAATAATGTCACAGTTTTACTTGACCGACGCATGAATATAGTGATAAGGCCCATGGCAACGTAAATTTTACATAACACGGAAGAATACATGACGCGCATACAAGTAGAGCTTAAGCAGGGTTTTCAAAAGTGCTCATTTTACCGCGAACAGCGTACATCATAGTTTCGCCAGCGTCAAATTTGTTTTCTTAAATACTTAAGTCTCGAAAAGCAGTTTTTAATTATGTCGGAGGGCTCCAAAATATTTATTGCAAGCGTGTTATTTCGAAAGTACCATTCAGTTTTCCTCCGGGATATGTTTTATTTCTGTACGTACACGTATTATGGACACGTTTGATATATTCGCTTTAAAAAAAAATTAATTACAAAAATCCAGCAACACGGTTCAAACGTTAGGTAGCCAGCAACACGGTTCAAACGTTAGGTAGCCGACCACCTCAAGCAATCAAGTTTTGTTCACTTGATTTCTTCAATGTCATCACGCTACAGGAATTTGCAGGAGCCAAGACGCGCTCAGACAAAATACGCATATAATCGTTCAACACTACTTTTTGCTATTTCCCCAACAGCCATCCCGTTGTCGACAATTAACAGATTACTTGAGGCGATGAAACACGACTCGCGTCTTCATGAGCTATTAAACTACATACGCTCACCATTTAATCTATTGAAAATGCACACATTCTGGTGAATAATTTGTAACCAGGGTTTCCTTGAGAACAAAGCACGGGAGATCGTAGACAGGCCTTAACACAGCAACAAAAATGCTGTGTATAAACATTAAAAAACGGAAGAATACAAAAGCTTAAAAACTATAATATAGTGCACTTTTATTTTCAAATATTCCCTGATTCTCAAGCCTGGGATAAAATACTGCAACAGTAACGGAACACATTGCGTTACGTCGTCATAAAAACACATCGCAGACGACGCGCACCTGCCATTTATCGCGATGTCACAGTACTGCGTGAACCGCATTGACACACTACCGCACTTCGGCTATTTCCGAGACGTCTCGTGTGCCTTCGGCAAGGAGAAAATATACAGCAGCGTGGGCACAGACCGTCTGTGCCCCAAAGCTGCGAGGAAAAATGTCAGCACCTAAAGTAAGGAGACGCTATACACAGCCTAGTGGTACAGAATTTAATGACCAAATACGTTACGTTTACACTTAAATTATGTAAGAAAGATCCATTAAAAAAAACAAAAGCATTTATTTGCAGGGACGCGATAAATTTTAATTTGGGAGGGCACGTGACCCTGCACACGTTGACAAGAGCCACCCCTGGTATTACTGCGCTTGATTGCGCACTGCGGCTTCAGTGACAAAGGGCGGGATTCTTGTTCGCGTTTTAGCGCTCATAGGAATGCCAATTGCGTAGCTAAGTTTACTGCATTCTGGCAGGCAGGTGACTATATGCTATTCACGGTAAAGTGGACACTTTTGAAAGTCCTCCCATTTGGAATAATAATCAAATATATTTACACGTTAAAGGATGTTCTCTATTAAGTGAGCACTTCTGAAATCAACCTTAGAAAAAAACCACCGCCTCTAGTAAAATTGGTAACGAAGGAGATAAAGTAGTTCCATATCTAAACGTAGAATAAAAGGTGTTAAGTAACCATTTGTGATAACTTAAATTTTTTTATCGCCTTATATTTTTTTAATCCGTCGAAGTGTAAAAATGAGCAAATTTGAAAAATGTTTTTTTTTTCCTAATAATTTCACAGTTTCACTTGACCGACATGATTAAAGTTATGGGGCCCTAGCAATGTTAATTTTAAATAAGACTAAAACATACACAACGTACATACAAGTAGATCTTAAGCAGAGCTTTCAAAAGCGCTCATTTTACCGCGAACATCCTATAACTTCCGAGTACGGTGGAATATACAAACTGTGTTTATTACTCTCATGGCAATATTTATTTTAAAAAGTTGGTAAAAGTATTTTTTCTAATGTTTGGAAGGGAAAAGTAACTAGAGCCCCAAAAGTGCTCACTTTACCATGAACAACCCATACTATACCTCGTGCCCTGGCAACTTCAATCCCGCTTACTGTTTCACCAACAACTTACGTCAGCTCACGATATAGCGGAAAAGTGAACGAGGATCAGACTCCACGCGTGAGAGTGAGAATGACAAGCCCCGTCGCTTGTACATTACGAAAACATATCAAATTCCGTTACGTAAATATCTGTTTTCATGCTGATTTCATACACTAAGCACACACTAAGAAAGTATTTGCAAATTGACCACATTAGTGTATACGAATATCGAACCAAGTGTTATGGTGAAATTATTCCCACGTACATTAATGGTAGCGTTACTACATTTGCTAGGGAAGTTCCAAGTTATGTATGTATAGTGGCGACAATAAACATTCTTGTATTTACAGCCTGGTGTGTTGTATTATTCCCATGCTACGTGTATTTTAAAACCTTCCATTACGGTTCAGAAAGTATAATAGAAATTTCTTCACAGTGCATTACATAAATTAATAACAACGCCTTGTAAATGTTTTCACCTTTTTTTTTTTTTTTTTTTTTAATGTTCTACGGCACCTGGTGGCGATTCAATCCCAGTTCGCCGCATCCGCCATCTTGCAAAACACGCAACAAAACAAATTAAAAAATTTTCCAATCTGCAAGAGGATGCGTAGCGAGAATGCCGGAGAAGGGGCGCTTGATTTCGCGAGGTAAAAATGAACACTGATTATAGTGAAGCTATGCGCGCAATCTGTGTAAGGCCGTCGTAAACCGTTGGAAATAAGACGGAAACTACGATACAACAGAATAAAGCAAGTAAGTTTGTAGTTTTTTTTTTTTTTTTTTTTTTTTTTTTTTTAAGTAATTGAAATAAGATACACATACAATTTCCCAACTGATGCAACAAAGGAAACAAGCACACTGCAATAGCTGACAGCGTTGCCATCGCAGAGATGTGGGTAGAAAGCTATATGCGTCGAGTACATATACAAGGTGGATGGGGAATGGGGGACCTTTTCAGCCAGCCGGGACATCGGAGTTGCTAGGTCACTTCTTCAGTTCATAACGGGTATTTGTAAATTATGATACACTGTTTGCATCATAATTTGGTTATGTTGTTGAAAACCTTTGCCTGCATGCTGCATCAAATTCGTGCACAATCGAACACGCAAACACACTACAGTAAAATTGTGTGTGTGTGTGTGTGTGGGGGGGGGGGGGGGCGCACCCGCAAGGGGAAAAGAGCGACGATGTTAAAATTAACATGTGTATTGTAACAAAAAGTTTTTGAGTCTTGGCATACTTCCTGAAACAAGAAGCCTGCACCTATGCAGAGCGTTGTTGGGGGGAATACAGCTGACTACCTGCATCCGGGTCACATCCAGCCGATGGAAAAATAGAATAAACAAGCAATACGTGTGTGTCGTTTCCTCAGAATTTAAAGCGTGGCTGTAGGTTTCTGATGCAGCGATCTGTTCAGAAAATATAGTTTATAACACGCTTTTTGCAGATGGATAAATATCGTAAACAGAAGGATGAACTTAGACAATTATCAAAGACCTTGTTTATGTTGCAATAACCAAACGTATAGGTTATTCACGATAAAGTGAGTACTTTTTAAGGTCCTGCTAAAATTTTACTTCAAGCCAAATTTTATCTTTCCACCTCTTTTTGATATAAACAATGCAATGGGAATAATACATACATTTTATATATTTCACCATTCTCAAAAATTAACCTCTGAGACTGCAATAACATATTTTTTTAGTGGTTAATACATGTTGGGAGTGCTTTAAAAAGTGCTTAGTTTACCGTGAATGGCCTATATCAATCGGTATAGGCTGTTCACGATAAAATGAGCACTTTTGACGCCCTAGTTACTTTTTTTCTTTCAGCCATATTTTATCCTACAACCATCTTTTAAAATAAATATTGTCTTATAAGTAATAAACGCAGTGTACACATTCCACTTCGCTCAGGAGTTAACGTCTAAGGCTACAATAAAACACATTTTTGACTATTATTCCAAACTAGAGGGCTTTCAAAAGTGCTCACTTTATCGTGAACAGCCTATAACTAAATATCGACTTGCAGTATTGTCCTGAAAAAAGCAATTACATGTGAGAGAGTGAGTGAGTGAAGAGATTTAGACGGCTCTTGCCATCGAGGTATTGAGAGCTGATGAGGATGAAACAAGGTATGGAGCAGCGCCGGAATGAAGAGGCGGGGGGGACGGGAGATCCCCGGGAAAACCCGCCGACCAGCGGCATCGTCCGGCACGATTCCCACGCGCGAAAAATCCGGGAGTGACCCGGCCAGGTATCGAGCCCGGTTTCGCCCAGGTGGTAGGCGAGCGTGCTGACCGCTCAGCCACGGCGGCCCCTCACCAACGTGACAACTAGGAAGCTCCAGGAGTAGACGCAGGTGTGACCGCGGCACGGGGCTGTGTAACAGAGCTGATCTGAAAGTCGTAACGGTACAGGAGACTCAGGGGTCGGGCAGCAGTTTTAACGGTACGCTCCATCTTTCCGTACCTCCCGCCAGGCTCTCTGGTCGGTCGCTCTTCTCTCTCTCTCTGCTTCATTTCCCGTCGGCAACCGGCTACGAGGCGCCTTCAGCAGGCAAAGCGCTGTCACTCAGCGCTCACACTTTACGGTCTATTCGCGGCTTCTTCACACCCTTTTTGAATCAAACCTTTGGAAAATATCCGCCATGTACGACGTGTTTAGTTATTTCCAACATATGCCATGTATCACAACCGTTTTATACTTGTGTCCATAAAAGTTAAAAAAATTTTCTGTTAAATTGAAATGTTATTCATATTTTATTTATAAATTGTAATGCTTCACTTGTAAATAATTTGAATAAAAACAGTGATAAAACCTGTGTGTTTGTAGCGCCTACTGAGAAATAGTTCTTATACAAGGTATTATTACACTAAGTGCGCACGGACTCCATGAGTTGTCCCTACGGTGTAATTTTCTAGATTCAGTTAAGCTTAGTTTCCACGAGGCGGAGGAATACCCTGGAAGTAGAACTTTAGCAGGGTTTCAGAAAAGTCTGAAGTAACCGTGAATGGATTATACAACGAAGGCCGTGGTTACAACAGTGCTGTTAAACACATTCAGCTAAATACATTTGGTAGCCATGGCTCAACAAGTTTAAAAACAGAACGTGTTTTCGCGGTTACGCACCCAAAGCAGAATTAAATCAATGGAAATTCTAACCTCAACAAACATGGAATTAAAAATATATGATACTTAATTATAATAGCATCCTACATTTATCAGTACTGATCTTTTTATTTTTAATTCTTATGAAACTTACACGTTTACTATAATGGCATAATGGGTGGATATTAGTACATTCAAGCTTAAACTTAAGTTAATTCAACAAGTGCAGGAATTCCCGCCAAATTCAGCAATATTTATTACACTGTTTGTTTACTTCGAAGCCAACCAATAGGAGCGCAGCAGAGAAGAGAAGTCGTTCAAAACGACTTGTGAAAACTGTTCACTTTGAACGAGAAACAACTGCGATCGGCACTCGTCCGAAGCGAAGTAGTTCTGCATCCCGTGTAACCGCGGCCAAAGTTAACACTTTGTAGACTATGCTCGAGTGTAGCTCGAGCAAAGCTAATCTGAAAATGTCTTTGTTGTTCAGAACAACACTCGCATGGATGTGCAGTCTTTATTCAGCTAGAGTTTAACACGGCCTCACAAGAACACGACAGCGCAGTAACAATAGACTTTATTTTTATAGCCACTCAAAGGGACGTGATTGATTGTAAATCCATTTACACGATAAAGGACATTTGATTGGGTCAATATCAGCCCGGCTCTCCATTGGTCGATGGCCGGCCAATAATGAACGCTGTGAGTTACAGGTTGGGATTCGGTTAGTATGGAGCAATAGGCAGGCTTACCATACGTCCGGGATTAGGCCGGACAGTCCGGGATTCAAACATGTGCCCGGGATTTTCGGATTCAAACATGTGCCCGGGATTTTCGGATATCAAAGTGAAAGACCAGGAGGCCGGGAAATTTAGCTCTGTTGTGATTTAGCGGTTGGCAAAATTGCATGCAGCGATACTCAGCTAGACTGTCAAAACAAAGTAGAAGACAGTCAGACAGTCGACATTGGCAAGCGCTCGTTGATAAGCCGTTACTTACTTCGTTCGTTTTAAGATTAAAACTTAAGTTGTATCTATTACGTGGTGAATTGTCAGTTAATTGCTGGAAATGGGCCCGAAAAAAAAAGTGTTCGTTTAATGGAAAACTTCAGAGCGAGTGTAAATTTCTCAAATCATGTGAAAACAGCAGTGCTCGAGTACAGTGTCTGACATGTAGCTCAGAATTGTCCGTAGAATACAGAGGAAGATTTGACATTGAAGATCACGTGAAAAGTTTCGGTTGTAAGGGAGCTACTCAACATAAAAGTTAATACGAAGATGTCTTGTGTAAATTAAAACTGATAAGGTGTTCCTTGGAAAAGTACTATCATCTGAGAAATATTACACCCTTCCAACTCCAGGGCAAAAGCAAGAACCAGATGGTACAGATGTTGTAATCGCAGGACCCAGTTCTAAGTAAATGTTTGGACGTTTTTGTGCCTACTTTTAGTTGACATTTTTATTCTAAAAATAACAATGTAGAAAATAATTACGTTACTTGTAAACCAATGTATTTTAACTAAGTGAAAAAAAAAAAAGATTAACAACTAAACAAATATTTTTTTTGTTATTAACTATAAAAAAACCTTCCAAAAAATATCCTGGATTGGAGACCAGAAATTATGGTAGGCCTACCAACAGGACAATGGTGAGTTCTAACATAAGACACCAACAGAACCGGTGTTTTTGCAGTCTTGGATACAGGTGACTCACTTATCATTTGTCGTAAGTGCCAGTAAATTTGTGCAGAACTCAATGTGTTAACATAGGGTTCGTTATGTTAACTTTGCGTTAAGATAGGTATTGTCTATCTGCGGTTTCGTTACACTTTTTGAATTAAATCTTTCAAAAATCATCACATGAATGATATTCTTGTTTTTTTTCCCCGAAATATGTCATGTAATTAAAAATGGACTTCTACTTTTATTTTGTTTATAAATTATGGTATTTAATTTATAATCAATATCAATAAGAATGCAGAGAAAATAGGTATGTTGGTAATGCCTAGTAAGAAATAGTACGTACGCAGAATATTATTACACTGAGTGCGCACGTATGCGGTGCGCTGATGCTTTGGTGTAATTTTCTAGACTCGGTTAAGCTTTTTTTGCATGAGACGGAACCGTGACGTAGTACTTTAACAGGACCGCAGCGAAGTTGGAACTAACCGTGGAGATATTTCCTCATCTGACTCAGAGCTTGCCAATCCCTTGTCAAACACGAACTGTCATGTGCATACGTCAAGAAAATTTCTGTGTGTATGTGTGTGTGTGTGTGTGTTATTTTTGTTTTCATTATTTACTAACACGTGGACAATACATACATATAACGATTGGATCAAATTACGAAGGTATGAAACTGTGTACATCCCTTCGTTTTGTTTTTCGTCACCGTTAAACTTGTGTCTCAGAATGCCTTTTGTGTTTGCATGGTTTCGATTGCGCCAAGATATATCACCCAAATCGGAGCCCTAATTTTAAGGCTTCGACCGTGGCGTAACTAAGGCCCTAGCCGGCATTATAACGTTCTGGAATACTGATAAGGCCTGAACGTGTCTCAAGCTGTACGAAAACCTTTAGAAAAACGTTATGGAATACCGGCGTAAGTGACTTATCCGGCTAGAGATTCAAATACGCTTGCTCCTCTGAGGACTTTTTTGTTTTCGCATAAGAGCCTCGAATCCGCTTTGCTCATCTGAGAAATCGACTGGAACATTTTTTTTTTTTTTTTTTTTTTTTTTACATTATCTAGCGGACAAAGTGATTTTTTGAAAAATTATTTATTTCTAAAGTGATTTCTGGCGTGAAAAGGGTGATTTTGTTGATAACATGGTCGCTCCAGACTACCGGTCACGACTCCTAGGCCGGTACTACAGAAAGTGACTAATAACACTATTCAAATAAATGCTGTCTCGTTCGATCGGGTACGCTATTACGTCGCGGGCGTGACTCAGCGTTGGCACAGCGCGTGCGTGAGCAGCGCGGGTGGGGGCCCGCGACGACAGACGACAATTCTCGGCGCAGGCGAAAATTCCCGGGCAGCATATCTGTCGCGAGATGTGCTACCGCGTTGATTTCGGTGACAAACGAAAGATATCGTCTACATTTGTCAATTTAAACTACACAAGCTTAATATAGGTTATTCACGGTAAAGTGAGCACTTCTTGAAGCCTTCGCATTTGAAATAACAGTCAATAAATATTGTTACATACAGACGCCTTTTTCTTCCTGTTTCATTAGTATCAATCATAAATGAAATATGTATATGTATAAAATACGTAAATTCAGTTGAACCAAAAATTAAGTAATTTTATGTTAATACAAGTATAAAACAAATGCTATTGTCCATTTCATATATGTGACCAACCTACCCAGTGTGTAAACAGTAAATGCTCTCGCTCCTACAGTATTGTATCAGCTGACGAACTGCTGCGGGATCCGAGTTGATAGTCTGGCTATTTTGATTATGGCTTTGGAAGAAAATAGTACTCGGAGCTAATAGTTGTAATTCAAAATCCTAATTATACTTACAACGTTTAACGTTTAAATTATGATTTTAAAGCAATATTAAATTTTCTCGGCTATTAGTAACTGGACTTCAAAACATGTTCGGCATTTATGACAGAGTATGTCGATACATACGAACAGTAAACGTTTCCAGCCAATGACTAGCTATGTTTGTGTTTCCTGTTTCCAGCCCGGTGAAGGCCGTTGTGAGTGTGCTTTTTTCTCATCGTGTTTATTATACGAATATCTTATTGGTGTTGTCGGTAGTTAATTATTTTTTAATTTGCTTTTTTTCAAACATGTTGGTAGTAGGTACTGTTGTAGTGCGTTTTCTTGAGTGAAACCGGCACGTCCTGCTCGTTCCGCCATTTTCCTTACCGCATTCACAATGAAGTGACACGAATATAATTTACGTATATAAATCTGAGTTTGTTTGTATCAGGAAACGTGCGCAGTGTTGAATTTACTGAATGATTTTGCAAGAATCACCATGGAAAAACTCGTGTTCAAAAGTTTGGAAATATTACAAACCGTAAGTTTACGTGTTTTGTAAATATATTTGTAAACCGTTAATATAATCATTGAAATGCACGTGGCCTGAAAAAAGCCACACTTTTGTAGTGAGTGAATGATACTTGTTTGTCTACATCGTTGATTCGAGTGCAAGGTTAACTTCGGTCTAAGTGTGAGGGTGTGTATATTGCTGCATCTGTACGAATTCGAACAGCGATGTATGTATCACGTTTTGTGTTTTCATTAGTTATAATTTTCGAAGTTAAATAATTTAAGCCAAATGCTATTTCCATACGAGCATAATTTTCTACTGCTCCATCAAAACAACATGCAACTCAAAATGCCACACACTCATAAGAACATTAAAATAATCCCTTCTCACGAAAGACGTTAATCTAAAGGCGCCCTTTTTTTTCCGGTTTCCCTCTAAACAAAATAAACAGAACCCCAACAAATTTAACTCAGTAGTTACAAAAATAAAACAAGTTGGAATGCCAACCTAGCTATGATATCCTACATTAATTACTAAATGGAAGTTAGCTAACGTCAGCCTTTCAGTGCCTGCCATGACAGGGAACACGACACGAGGAATGAGAAAATTGCAAGTGTGCATTGGTCTTAAAACGTTTGTTTACAAACTTCTTTTTCTTCAGTGACAAAACAGCTGCGGTGGAAGGATACATTGTGGTCGTGCTACTTTTCTAGAACTGTCAAAATTTACCCCACTTATATAAAATGGACAATATGTACGATTTATTTAGGAAACAACTAAACATGTCCACATATGGGGAGATTCCTCGAAGGTTCCACTCAAAAAGGATGAAGAAATCGCGAATAGACAACACGCACGGAGTACGTTACGTACTGTACGCATAAGCTGTTCACGGCAAAGTGAGAACTTGTTTAAGGCCCTGCTTACAAGACCATTTCAGCTTACTTGTATCTTTTGCAAACTGTTAATAGAAAAATTGTCACGTGACTATAATAAATAGTGTATACATTTTATAGCTCTCAAAATTTAGTGTCTTTAATTATAATTTTTTGCCTTCTATGAGGGCCTTTAAATTAAAAAGTGCTCACTTTACGGTAAATAGAGCTCGGCCAGTAAGGGAAAGTGTAGTTCTCTGACTTATTCGTGCTGAGCCTGCTTTCAATGCGGGAAGAACGCGTTGATTTTATATTGTTTCTGAGATACTACATAAAAGAACCCTTCAGATTTCAAAGAATTAGCCAGTTGGCGCTGTACATTATATAAAACATTACTTTACCTACAATGTAACTCAATTTTTAAGAAACAAGTTTGTTTAGGGATGCTCGAAAATGTGAACATATCCCTCTTTCGACGTAGTTTATTTACGAAAACGTCAGACACAGGATACGTTGTACTGTCGCATAAACAGATCTACGGCAGACATAGGGCTGAATAGATTAAAATGACCTAAGAGTAAAGAATAAGTTAAAAGTTTAAATAAATTGGACGTGGTCTCCGAATCGCCGTGCTCAGTGCTTCGGCTCGTATGAGGGATACAAGCTGCTTGAAACGCATGTGTCACTGCCTCGAATAATCAGTATTTGAAAGTCAATGAGCCTCTAACGAAATACAAAACGTTAAACTGTGAAACGCACATCATTCACACCAAGTTTCTCCGAGTGGAGAGCAAGTTCCACAACCGGAAAACGCCGTTTCTATTGGACTGGTAAGACGGGTTGAAGAAGAAATCCACAAGAAACGGTTAAGTATCAGAACCTTCAACTTAAAAACACCTTCGGGTTTACCTAACTTTATAAATTCAAATCATTTTCCTGAATCTCCACAATTGAACACAATTTATATA
Organism: Dryococelus australis; assembly: GCA_029891345.1. Lineage (NCBI taxonomy): Eukaryota > Metazoa > Arthropoda > Insecta > Phasmatodea > Phasmatidae > Dryococelus > Dryococelus australis. The sequence goes on from CM057004.1 coordinate 35,553,056, forward strand.
ATCCACGAGTTTACCAATGTCTTTAAAATTTTAACAGCAGATCACGTAACGATATACAACTAAGGACCAGTTTCACCAACGAAGATTAACTATTCGGAACATCCGGAAATATACTTATTCAGGTCAACATGCTGGAATAAACGCCATACGGCGAAAATTAAACCTCTAAAATACAGGTTTAAATATCTCTTTCATAAGTTACTGTTATTTTTTCGGCCAAATTATAGTTGGTTGCGTAGCTCATAAATTTGATTATTTTTGGAAGTTTTGAAAGTTTTGAAGGTTTACGTGTTTTACATCCAGGCCTGAATTCATAACCTCAAACTAAGTGCATTATTGTTTATCGAATCATATGCAGCGAATAAACTTAAATTGCAAGAATCTGGCAATATATTCAATATATACTAAAATGTAATAAAAGTGCGTTATATATAGAAAACATGTACACTGCAATTACTGTTTCCCAAACTATTTTATATACATCGACATTTTCCTACCATTTCCAGATTGTGTTTATTACTGTTTAATGTTATGCTAATACTCTAGAATAATAATTCTCTATCACTTCCCAAAATTTATTTAGGAATAGTCTAATATATATGTTTATGTTTTACTATTTTATCCCGATGAGACTTTATCCACAAAAATCGGCTGTTTAAATAGTTTATCCAGATATACAGAGAAAATCGAGATAAGGTTCGTGGTGAAACATAAATTACTGACAATCGAGATAATTTGGCACTTAATCTCGATAAACTACCGGCCCTAAGTTATGCGTGTACCACGAACAGGCATTTATCAGGCGTCATTCGAATCGGCCACTTCCCTAAATCAACTCTGGGAGTTTATCCAACTGTGTCTCCAAGGTCACTAGAATAAAGATGAGATCCCCAGTATAAACGTCGACAACAGTGGTTGAAAGGATTTTTTTTCCCCTCCCATTCGAAACTGACACTAGCAGTGGCGTGTGATGGCCTGTTGCAAGGTAAACTGGCGTTAAACCCCTCTCACACTGTCTAATTTTTCCGGCAAACTGCTTCTAACAAGTTAAGTCAAATAAAGTTGGACAGTTATGGCGTCATCGAAATGTCATAAACGTCGCCATATTTGCCTAAGTTGGATGGCTTCAGTTTCCATCAAACATTTGAAGATTGGACCGGTTGTACAATTTACTTGATGTTTGACGGTCTCAGCCAATCAGAATCGTGCACGACAAAAATGGACGTCACGAAACTTTATAATAACGAAAAATACCTGAAAACGAAATAAGTTATGAAGATAATTAATATTAATTCATGTAGAATATGCCTGGGCATGAACTCTCTTTTAAGTTTACATTGCACATACTACTAAGAACTCGAAGACATAAAAATTCATTGTTTAGAAATATTTCTGATAAATAAAATTTTGATTTTGAAAAAAAAAGTGAAAATAATTACAACATTCGTTACATTTCTTCCTTTAATGGACTGCATTGATACAGAACAGCAGGATCTCACTTTGAGAACTCAGATTAGATCCATCAAGAAAAAAAAAATTTGACAGTGTGATCCATTTTCAAACATATTCAAGATTATTTTATGCAATTTGTTGGAAGGAAAAAATTTTATGGCCGTATCTTATCTTGCAATTTTTTTGTCAAAAATAGCTGAAGAAGAAAATTTGGGCTTTAGCTCTATGCTGTAGCCTGTTCATTACTAGTTTACACTTCCACCACTAGTGCTCGGTTGCACTATCGTGGTTCGAAATTATATCACCATTCGAGTTCAGAGCTGGACTGGAGATCGAGATGAAGATCATTTCGAACCGCCGAAATTGGCGGTTCGAAATCTCGATCCGAGATCAGCAGCCATCGTGGACAAATGTAGTTCGAAAATACGCCAACAGAAGGCACTACGTTCGATTGTTTTCTTCGGAAATTAAAACAACATTATACGCACTTGAATATTATTCAGTAAAATTCGTACAACAATAATTCACTTAAAACAGATAAAATATCACATATCTAGTTAGATCTGTAGAGAAAAATACGCCTACTTCCATGACGTCATATATTACGGACCAATAGCAAAATTTGGCTCATACTTAATCTCGATCTCTCACTTCCAAACCAAGATCGACGAATCGGAGATCCAGAATGATGTAATTTTCGTTGGTGCAACACTATACATTGGAACCAAGATCAAACTGTATCCTGGTTCGGAACTAGGATAATTCGATCTCGGATCGGGGAAGATGTTGGGGCTACCAGGCATAAAACGTAGTTCAGCATTTTGACGCCACAGGACGTGTGTAACAGGTCTCTTGCCTGCTCATTGCGAGTGGTCGAAATACATTCAGTTTCCCTAGGCTGCACGACGATTAATGGCTCCTTCTGCGTGCATAGAGAATGGACAGCAGTGAGCAAGTACCAGCTTACCTCGCAACAGTTCACTACACGCCACTGGACGCCAGGAAAGTACTGAACGTCAACACGTCAAATTATAGAAAGAAAAATTCTTATCCCGTTCAAACATTCACTCCAGAGACTAACCGAAATAATAGAATAGCGAAAGAACTATAAACGAACCCTTCGCAACGTAAACGTTATGTGTAATCGCCAAGTTCCGCCAGTTTTTGTTCGCCCGCAGAACAGTCTTACTTACACGCAGAAGAAAGTGCCAACATCATGGCTGCATACACAGTGGAAAAGAATAACAGCGAGAGAAAAAATGTTAAAACTGAATCCAAGGATTCAGAAAATTTCACTAAGGCACTCAAGGAAGGCGAATATTTCAAGTCGGAAACAGCCTGCAACTGCTTTACAGTTGCCATAAACACGCTAGTCCGCACGGCAAGACTTTTATTTCGCTCAATATCAGCAGTTTACGAAGTAAAAAATGCCCTGAAAATACCGTTTTTTATTCAAAGCATGAAACTGTTTCTACGCCGGAGAGAAAAAAAAATCCTTCACAAATGACTGCGGTAACAACAAGCTAAATCGAGACAGATAAGTAAGTGATGAAAGGAATCTTTCGCGTCCCCTGATTTCTGCGTGGCCCGTTTCACTGCGCATCTGTAGGTTTGCAGAACTGCAGTCATCATTTCCAGCTGCGCTCGATCTTCTCGTCCAGCCCCTGGTTACTCCCAACTTCTGAAGACCTGCCGAAGTTCCGCTTTCAGGCTACATTCCGCCGCCTCACGCAAAGAAAGCGTAACTTAGGTCTACAACATTTTACACCAAAGGGACAACGCACTGAGTTTGTGCGCACTTAATTTAATGGTATTTTGCATAAGAACTATTTCTTACTAGGTATTACTAACACACCTATTATTTCGCTGTTTTTTTTTACATATAAATCAAAATTATATATTATAATTTGTAAATATAATATAACAAAGTTCAACCAGAAATAAGATACTTTTATCATAACACCAGTATAAAACTCATGTATTAGGGTACATAAAGGCTGTTCACGGTAAAATGAGCACTTTTGAAATCCCTGCTTACGATCTACTTGTATCCACGTTGTATATTCTTCCGCCTTACGTAGCACTAACCATACAATGGGCCACATCATTTTACTCGTACGTCGGTAAAGTAAATCTGTGAAATTATTACGACGGTAAACATTTTACTAAATTGCTAATTTTTACACTTCGGTGCTTAAAAAACCCCAGAAAGGGAAAGAACTAATTTAAGTTATCACAAATGGTTACCTAACACTCTTTATCCGGCGCTAAAATAGGGAACTGCTTTCCCTTCCTCGTTACCAACTTTACTAGCCGCATGTGACTCAGTGCGCCCGTTAAAATACATACAGGCGGGGGCAGTGACTTTTTTCAAAGGTTCATTTCAAAAGTGCTCACTTTATCGTGAACAGTCTTTATTTAGAAAGCAAACCAAACTCGTCTTAAAGTGGGTGATTTTTCAAAGGGTTTATTGAAAAAGTGTGAAGATACTATAGTGGCCATATCATGCATCTCCTACCAGGAAGAACACAGTTCAATCCCGGACTTAGTTGGACTATTGATCAATGTCGCCGCTGGGCGGTGTTGGTAACGCCTAATAAGAAATAGTTCTTACGCAAAATATTATTACACCGAGGGCGGACTAATGCGGTGGGTTGACCCTACACACGGTTAAGCTTTGTTTTGCATGAGGCGGAGGAATATCCTAAAAATAGAACTTTATCAGGGGTCCAAAAAAATAGGAAGTAACCGTGAACTGACTATAGAAATATAGGTCCCGGAGCCCAGCAGCTCAAACACAAGCACAGCGGTCTCCTGCCGGGCTACAAACTAGATTTGTAAATCCACACAAACGGGTTAGGGGGACGTCGGCTCCTTGTCTCGTGTCGGAACTGCCTGCTGGGGGGCATATGAGAGATGGACGGCGCGCGGTGGTAGGTCACATGTCTTGTATGACCTTTACTGCCCAGTACTTGCGACGTGAGCGTGAAGGAAGACGAATGGGCAGTGGCGCAGCGACCAGCGAGTGCAGTGTGCGATTAAACAGCTGAACTGTAAGAAATCTGGACATGTTTCGTGAGTGAACCGAGATTTTTCATGATGTAAATTGGTAGTAACTGGTAGATTATCTCCCGAGATAAGACATAAAAACTTAATTAGGTACTTCATTTAAAGCTATCTTTCAAAATGACAGACAAATAGTCTATATCTTGGCATAGACTATGCTTCTCATAAACACTTTCAGTATACAAAATTTAGACCAAATTGCCAGATGATAGACATACTACCTACAACACGAAGCTAAACTATTTGTTTGACCACCATTTTGAAAATAAGTTCTCAATCAATGATATTGCATAAGTTTACATGGCCTACCACAGTATTACTTACATGCCAAATTTGGCGAGAGTCAGTTGAGTAGTTTTCGAGATTTTACGTAAAAGTTAATTTTTTTCTTGAGGTGCTACCTTAAAAAATGGCGAACCAACAACATAATCTATTTTCGATTTCAATTTTTACGTGATGTACTGTCAACATCTAAAATTTTGTTTGAATCGGTTGAATGGTTTCTGAGATATAACATATCACCCTAATTTTAAATGGCCAACATTTTGAAAGTAGGGCCTACCTCATATATTTAATTTGCATACATACATGACCTATTATAGTATTACTTAGGCATATATGCCAAAATTGGTGGAAATTTGTTGTGCACTTTTCGGTATATATTCTAAAATCCTTACGGTTTCATGTTGCACTACCTTCCAAAATGGCTGACTAACAACATTATTGCTTTCTAGATTCCAGCTTACATTATGCACTATAATATGGCTTAAATTGGTTAAATGGTTCACAAGCTATAGCATATTGCCCTAATTTTAAAATTGCGGTCATTTTGAAATGAAAAAAAGTCCCTTGACATCATTAGTAATTTTAAAAGTCGGGTGCTTTACTAAATATTATATGTGGACAAAGTTTAGTGAAATTTGGTTCACGGGTTTACAAGTTATTTGGGGGGGGGGGGGTGCATACATTCCAGACACACTCAGGTGATTGATAAAGCCTATATTTCCTTCGGAAAGGTTATAAAAAAAAAAAGACGCACACCAGTATGGCTTCATAACACAAGCAAAACGCGATTAATATGAATTAGTGCAACATAAAATTTCTTGGTTAAATGGTAAAAATAATCAGTGAGCTCGTATATGTAATAACAGGTACTTGTTTCGATTCTCGTTGTTGCAATATTTTCTACTGTCAACCACATTTAGTGATCGCTTACTTTGTGATTGCCTTCTAAAGGGAAACTTTGTGCACATGATCACAAGTTTACAGACATACGATAGCAATATGTAAAATCGAGAAGTTTAATTGACAGAATAATTTTTGCAGTGTATATTGAGGATGTTGTGCCACGCCATAATTACAGTTCTTTGTCCGTTGTTTCTACTATAGTTGGATATTACACGAAGGAAGTTCTGTACATTCGCCATTCTTGTGCTCTATGCACGCATACTAAAATAAATTAAAACAAAGATAAATCACACAGCTGTTACAAGCGGTTGACAGGAAATGCTGGCAGTATGAAATCAGACATCATAGCAGAGTTACTTCGCTCTAGTCTAGATATGCATGGTCTTTAATACGGTATTCCCATAGGTGATGCTGATTGTACTGCCTATAACACCATACTGAAAAGTCGTCTATTTGCGGATCACACTGCCGAGAAAATAATGTTGCAACCATGTGTTACGCAGCCATTCAAACAAACTTAAGGTTGGAGTAAAGCACTGCACCCGATTATACAACATGAAAAACTCGTAAAAAAAGTATTACAGACGCCATAAAAATTGTCAGAAAAGTGTGATTTATGCTGTGTATGAAAGAAGAATGTACTTACATATTTTGTAACATTATAAAATATACTTTTTAAAAGTAAAAAAAAAAATTAATCGCTCGACAGAGTCCGCATTTCTAACACAAATTCAGCGCATTTCCATTCTGGATGCTTCAGAAAGCAGTCTTTGCAAGGAAATAATCGCCATGGAATACCGTCATAATGCTTACTGTGATTGTGTGTAAGGAAATTCTAATAATAAAGTGGGAAATATTTTTATAATTGATTTTATGTGCGTCCATTTGTCACAAACTTTTATGGTTGAAACTGCGCTAAGTTTTGTTAAAAATGCGGACTCTATTGATAAATTAATTTTTTACACTTAAAAAGTATATTTAAGTAAAATATTTCACAATGTTGCAAAATATATACATTATTATTTCATATACAGCATAAATCACACTTTCCTGATAATTTGTATGGTGTCTGTACTAATTTTTCTATGAGCTATTCACATTGTACAGTCACGTGCAGTGACCCATAGGCAGTTGCTTTACTTCAACCTTAAGGACATTGCAGCAAACAGTAAGTTGCAGAATATCGACTTGAGGAAACTTCTAGCAGCGAACTTTGTGAGGACGCGCATTGCAGTTGTTCGTGTTGCGCGAGATTTTGAAAGCATTGCCAAACATCTGAGCTTGAGCGGATCGCTGGGTTCAGGGTGAAGCCATAAACGCTCCGAAACACAACTTTGGTCACCATTCATAATACAGGAAATATTTTTGTAGGCCCAATGAGAATAAACGAAACATGATACCTGCCCTAAAGGAAAGTGGCATTTTCTCTGCAGTCGAGGATGTTCAAAACCACTGCTATCTGAGAAATGCCAAAAGCTTGCTCAAAGACGTCGATAGCAATTCTGCTGAGTCATTCGACAGTGTGGTAGCGAAATTTGTATGAGGTAATCTGATTAATTTCTGCATGAAGAGAGGCTGTACAGAGAGAAGTCATGCTGCTGTAATAGCATCCAACACCAAGACACTAATCTACAAACTCCATAAATCTATGTACAAAGCTAATCCATGACAATTCACTAAAGCTGTAAAATAAGAAGATTTCTTCGCTCTTCGTTTCTCTCCAACTATTACACTCTGAGCTGCAAGCCCGTAAAATCTCTCCCATTTACGCGACACCCGATTTTATAGAATTGCACACCATACCACGCGCTGTCAAATACATATTCAAGGAAAAACAGTCGAATAAAACTGTGATCGTTCTCACAGTTCTACAACAAAATTTTTTTACACTACTGTTGAGTCATTTCATACAATCACATATTTTCGTATTGCATGATGTATTTTTATTTATATTGAAATTGTGTGTGGTAATGTAGATACTACTCATATTTTGATTATCATTTCACTGCCTAACAAGCTGTTCATATTACGTGCAAATGTAAATATGAAGCACTTTATAACTATACAGAAGAACGTTTCGTGAATTGTGTGTATGTTTATATACTTAGTATCGTGTTGGAAGTATTGGTTACAACGTGAAGGATACTTGTTTGTAATAATGTCACAGCAAAACCCATATTTTAGTTCTTGAGCAAATAAACACATTTCCCAATTGCTAAGAATATGTATTTTTGTGTAACTATAATGACAATAATATGTTAATGGCTCATTGCATTTTGTAAAATAAACTATATACCACTTCGGTTTTTTTTTTTTTAATGCTTATTTATTTATTTATTCCTCACTACTTTAGATAAACGCAGTTAGAGGTTTTACAAGCAGAAATTAATATTTTTAATTTCACTTATAATTACAGGCCGTAAATGAAAACCGCACGTGTGAATGAACCCATGTGATTAGTAGGGTCTTGCTATAAATAAAAAATTTATGTTGGAGATGAGTGGTGAATTGTAAAAGCACGATTAAGATGCGATGCAATGCCTATTCACGACAAAGAGAGCCATAAAAGGCCCTGCTAGAGTTCTGTTTTCTGCCAATTTCTAAATTTCTACCGCATCCAGATATAAGCATCGTATTTGAAAAGTAAAGAACATGGCAATGTTTATATATACATGCGGCGAAAATATATAAATTTGCAAAAAATATAACAAGTACGCTGTTCAAGTGCTTACTTTACCGTGAATGGCCTATAGTAAGATAAAAGGTAACATCCCAACAATCTTGCCAAGAATAAAATTATCACAGGTCCTTCTTTGTGAACTCATTATCACTGTATTGGAAACTTTGTCTGCAAACTCTTTTTGTTTGTCGTCTGAAATAATGGAAATATCTAAGTTTTTATTACATTTTGGTTCATTGTAACTAGGTTTCGCAAGTGCACCTTTTCCAGGGCTACAATTATCATACGATGCAATTTAACAAGGAATAAACTACCATAACTGTATGGAGAACAGCTCTGTGCTCCTGTTAGTATATGGTGTTCACGGTTATCTGAACACCACTGAAGTCAACCTTGGAAAAATGTCACCACCCCTACCCGCATCTATTTAAAAGGGCAAAATGACTTGGCAAGCGCCCAGTTAAGTTAGCAACAACGGGGGGAAAGTAATTCCATGTATTAATATTGGAATAAATGTGTTAGGTAAACTAGTGCGAATACCGTAGTAAATGTGTTAGGCAAATTAGTGTGAATACCGTAATAAATAATCTTGCTATATTTTGAAAGCGTAAGTAAAAAAAAAAAATCTGCAAATTTGTACAATATTTACTTCCATAATAATTTGACAGTTTTACTTGACACCCATGAATAAGTTATCAGGTTCATGAAACAATGGTAATTTTACGTATGGTGGAAGAGTACACAATGTACATACAAGTAAATCTTGAGCACGGTTTTAAAAAATGCTCAGAGTACTGTGAACAACTTACAATAGGAATTATGTTGACGACAAGCCAGCTATATCACATAGCCCACGACTTCGTAACTATTTCGGCTTCAGGGTGGAAAGCGACAGAAGATAATATTTTCTTGCAAACAGTGTGAAGGATAAACCGATAGGCCGGGTTTTTTCCCTTTTACTCACAAGCTTGGCTTGCGCATACACACAAACACAGATGCTAGCCGTGCGCCCAGATAGGCCTGCTGTGATGCACGCTCTTAAACCCAACAATACTAAATCAACATTAAACTTAAATTTAAAGGGAGCGTTGACATCTAAGGTGCACCGGGGATTCGAACTCGGAACATTAATGGGAATGGTGCACGAAAATCGTATATTTATATAATTTTTGCCACAATTCGTTTTACAGGGGATTTTTCGAAATTGTTGGTTCGACAAGACGTAAATGACAATTTTTAACGCCTTAATAGACTGTTAAAAATTCTCTCCGTTTGTTATTTTCGGAGTTCTGATCGAAGATAAGAAAAACAATCCTTCCCTTTCTTCCATCAGTGTTCCAAGAATAATGAAGGCAGTGAAAATCTAACAACTTAAAAAGGTGTTGAGTATTATTATTTACGTCTTGTCGAATCAGAAATTTCGATAAACCCTTTGGAAAACGACTGATATCTATCGAAAATCGGGTAAATATACTGATTTTATGCACAATTCCCCTTAACGACCAATGTCGCCGTAATGCCGTAAGCCACAAACTGAGTCTCCAGCTACAAAACATGGAAACTCTGCAAAATTCTCTCGAAGTTACAATGCCTCACCACAGTAACAACCGCTGACCGTCCACATCTGTCGCAATTCTACACAGTGAGACCAGTTGAGTGACGAGATCCGCCGCTGGGGAAATAGTAATAGAAGAGCACAAGCTCGCGCGCGCGCCAGTTTTTATCTGTCGATAAAGCGAATCAAGTGCTCCTTCAATGTTGACGATGCGCTGCTGTTCTTTTTTTTTCCCCCCCTCTATTCCATCGGTGTTTTCCTTCTTCGTCTTCGCAACAGTCAACGTCGCAGTTTCCTCGGAAGTGTTTTAGGGGGAGAGGGGACGCTTATCGCGGCAGCCGCCGATAACGCCAGCAAGGAGAGCACCCGGGCGTCCATCCTGTCCTTCCGGAGGAGCGACTGAGAAACCGACGACGTCGTGGCAACCTTCCAGCACCCTTCCCCGTTCCGACGGACCTTTGCACCCGGGTCCACTGGGCCATTTATTTACACATTTGAGGTATGGGCGTATTTACCGGCACTTAACACAAATTAGAAGTGAGTCGCCTAGATACACTACTGCAAGAACACCGGTTCTGTTGGTGCCTATGTTAGAACTCGCCATCGTCCTATTGGTCCATACCACACCGGACACTACCCCGTGCTTTACAGCGCTCATTATTGGACGGCTATAAAAGGAGTTATAGGCTATTCATGGTAAAGTGAGAACTTTTGAAAGCCCTCTCATTTAGAATAATAGTCAATACATATGTTTTATTTTAACCCTAGGCGTTAACTTCCGAGCGCGGTGAAATGTCCACACTGTGTTTATTACTTTAATGGCAATATTTATTTAAAATGGCGGTTTGAGGATAATAAATGGCTGAAAGGAAAAGTAATTAGGGTCTCAAAAGTGCTCAATTTACCGTAAACAGCCTATACAATCAATCATGTCCCTTTTGAGTGGCTGTAAAAAAAGAAATAGCCGAACAAAGACGGCACATCCACGCGAGTGTTGTTCTGAACAACAAAGAAATTTTCTAATTAGCTTTGCTCGAGCTACACTCGAGCATAGTCTACCAAGTGTTAACGGCTTTAGAACGTCCATCGCAGCCACCGTATAACATCTGCGTTTGCATGTGCGGGTGCTCACGCCATAAAGAGTAAACAAAGGGATGAATAATACCCGTTTAGCGCTCCAGTTTACTATATCAAGCGGTAAGTCGCTTCGAGTAATCAGCTTACAGCATTTCTGTGCGTGCACCTCCAACACGCTAGTTCCGAATGTTTACTCGGAAAATTTCCGCGGTGAAGATGGAAGACAAAGTTTCTTGTTAATACAGATGAGTCGTTTAAAAGAGGACCCGTGGGACATGCGTGAAACGGAGCGCGGGAGTGAGGAGATACGGTCCAGTGTGACAACATAATATAGAGTAAGGTGCTGAGAGTGTCAGCCCCTTCCAGCACCTGCTCTAGGTATTTTGTTCGTCACACCGGTCTGACTTTCCTCATTCCCTCGCTCTGTTACACACGCCCCACACGGCCTCTTTTAAAGGAATCACTCTGTATTATTTTATTGGTGGAAAGTGTGTGTAGGCTGTTCAGGGTAAAATGAGGACTTTTGAAAGACATGCTCAAGATCTACTTCTAAACACGTTGTGTATTCATCCGCCTTATGCAAAATTAACATTGCCACGAGCCTCACCACTTTATTCATGCGTTGGTCAAGTGAAACTGTGGAATTATTAGAAAAGTAAATATGTTACAAATCTGCTCATTCATATACTTAGACGCATAAAAAAAACAGAAAGGAAAAGAAATAGTTTCAGTTTGCAAAAGTGGTTACTTAACACTATTTATTTGACGTTAAGATTTAGAACTATTTCCCATCCATAAATTACCAACTTTACTGGGCGCATGTCGCTTAGTGCGTCCGTTAAAACATATGCAGGCAAGGACAGTGGCTTTTTTCTAAGGTTGATTTTAAAAGTGCTCATTTAATCGTGAGCATCCTTCGGGAAGGTTCACTGCAAAGGTCTTTGAGTTTTGTATGTATCTGACGTGTATATCTTGAAATAAAAGCACTTTGAAAAATGCATTTTTTGCCATTTTGGAGTACTCTGAAATTGCGTTTCTAAAGGGCGTGACATTGTGAAAGAACTCAACAGCCCTCATCTGGAGTGTTTGTTATTTCCGTAGACGTCACATTGAACGCGTGTTAAATAGTTCCATGGGAAAACGTGTATTTCAAACTCCCTGTAACACAGTTCAAGCGCCATCGACAGCGGGATTTCTCAGACACAAGACCAGGTGATTACGCTATCAGGAATGGGGGAGATACCATGCCGGTATTCGCCTGGAGTGAGTTCGGAAAGACCAATGTTATGACGAGGGCAAGCCATGACTAATGCCCAGTTGCACCATCGTGGTTCGAAACTCAAACCGAGATCGGACCTAAGATCGACACAGAAAACTGTTGCACCATTCGAGTTCAAAGCTGGACTGGAGATCGAGACGAAGTTCATTTCGAACCGCCTCTTTCGGCGGTTCGAAACCTCGATCTGAGATCGGCAGCCATCGTCGACAAATGTAGTTTGAAAATACGCCAACAAATAGAACTACGTTCGATTGTTTTCTTGGGAAATTAAAACAACATTATATGCACTTGAATATTATTCAGTAAAATTCGTACAATAATAATTCACTTAAAACATATAAACATCAAAACATCTAGTTCTATCTATTCTGAAAAATACGCCTACTTCCATGACGTCATATATTACGAACCAGTAGCAAAATTTGTCTCATACTTAATCTCGAGCTCTCACTTTGGAACCAACATCAACGAATCGCAGATCCAGAATCATGAAATTTCGTTGGTGCAAAACTTTTACATTGGAACCAAGATAAAACTGGATCCTGGTTCGGAACTAGGATCATTCGATCTCGGATCGGGGAAAATGTTGGTGCAACCGGGCATATGTCGCTTACATGAACGCGGCGTACCCTGTGCAAGGAAGGCGAGGCCACGAGCCGCCTACGCTAAACAAACAAGCTCCTGTTTATTGGACACGGAAACAATACAGTAACTACATTAAGGCCTGCGGGGGATCGAGTTGGACCTTACGACAGCCAGCCGTCGACGAGACAAGATGGGCCGCCGACGGGGTCGTCCGCCGTAGCCGATACTATGAGAAGCCTTTGCCGTAGCCGATACTATGAGAAGTCTTTGCCGTAACCGATACTATGAGAAGCCTTTGCCGTAGCCGATACTATGAGAAGCCTTCGGCATCTTCAAGGCGGAGACGTTCGGATAGGTTTCATGAAGACTTTAAAGGCTGTTCGCGATAAAGTTAGCACTTTAGAAATGAAAGTTAGAAAAAAAATAACTGCCCCTGCATACAAATATTTTAATGGGTGCACTGAGTGACATTCGCCCGGTAAAGTTGGTAACGATGAGCGTAAAGTAGTTCCATATCATAACGTCGAATAAAAAGTCTTAGCTAACCATTTGCGATAACTTAAAATTATTTTTTTCTCTTTCTATTTTTTAATGCATCGGAGTGTAAAAATGAGCAGACATGTAAAGTATTTACGTTCTTAATAATATCGTAGTTTTATTTGACCGAAGAATGAATAAAGTGATGAGGCCCATGTCAATGTTAATTTTGCATAAGGCGGAAGAATACACAACGTATCTATAAGTTGATCTTAAGCAGGACTTTCGAAAGTGCTCATTTTAACGTGAACAGCCTATAGATACGTAGACGTGAGTGGCTAGCCTAAAGTAATATCTAAACTATAAATACTTGTACGTAATTAGTAACTTATATATGAACTCCCCCAAAGTAAACTTAAATATAAACATAATGTAAACTTTATACGTTCGTCTGTTTTAAATATATGACGAGGTTGATAAAAGCGCGTTACCTTACTCTGAGCGCGCATCCCACATAGTTTGAATGGCCCGATATGGAAATATTACACCAAGAACTGAAATCATAGCCGGACCGGGAATCGAAGCTGGGTCCTCCCGATCGCAATGTCGAGTGTGTGGCACTGGGCCACCTGGTTAATCTTTCACTTGGGAATTCACATCTCTAGCTTTATGCGCAGTGGAAATATAAGAACCGTTGATATTATAACCGAATTTCTTTCTTTCGTTTTAGATGTTACGAACGGACAGTCTGGGCGCAGTGGAAGGTGGGAGGTTATCCACGATCCGCCCCTACACAAGGCTGCCCCTGCTGCAGCTACGTCATCAGGCCGGGGTGGAGGGGAAAAAGATTACCAGCTGCCGACTACCATCACGGCCTCCCCCTACCTCGCTGGAGGGGTCGGCGGCTGCAGACTATTCACGAACTTTCTGGAAATCTCCTCCCTTGGCGCAATGCACGTGTGAAGGTGCTGGGTCAAGGCGCCTGTCTTTATAAATACCGCCGCATCCGGAGGGTCTGCATTCTGTTTGGCGAAGTGCAGCCGATGATGAACGGAGATTGTACCATTGAAGAAGAGGGCCTTCAGCGAACGAGTGCGGCGTCTAAGAGCACGGGTGCTCCGGAGGGCGGGTGTCCGTGTGTATGGCAGCGCCCAGAGTGCTCCAGAACATTCCGGACAGGGGAGACTGATGCCGTCTAGACTCGAAAAACGTGAAACTAAATAAGCACCTGATACAGATTTGTAAATACTGGAGCTGTCATCAAATATTACATTTTGTATAGTAATTTAGTACGTGTTAATAAACTATTTACTGACTGGCATAACTATTTTATTGCATTAATCTCTGGTGGGTGACGGACGATTGTATAAATAATAGCTGTAAATAGCAAGTGTTGAGCTGTTAGGCTACGTTTAGAATATAATTTTTGGATTGTTTGTAAATGAATTAGTAAATAATTATTTATTTTATTTCATTACGACCTCATCTTACGCCCAGGGGATTTGAGAAATTTTAGCAATATCGATGTAAGGACATGCCATATTTAGGAAACAATCAAGGAGATCATACAGAAGTGATTTTTCAAATGTAGGGTTCAAAATGTGTGAAGGAACCGTGAACAGACTATATTACAATAAATAGACTACAAATCCATAGCTGAGTTTACGTGAGTTACGAATGATTTCTGCAATTCAACTCGCGTTATGAAACAAGTGGTGGGAGGAGGAGCAATAGGTGGGCGGGGAACCGGCAGATGTTAGGACTCATTGTGCAGGGTCGGGAGATGAGAGGACTGGAT
Organism: Dryococelus australis; assembly: GCA_029891345.1. NCBI lineage: Eukaryota > Metazoa > Arthropoda > Insecta > Phasmatodea > Phasmatidae > Dryococelus > Dryococelus australis. The sequence continues at coordinate 35,568,213 of CM057004.1, forward strand.
AGAGAGCAGCGCTGGCGGCCCCGGACCACCTGCAACAACAAACTGTTCACTGTAATAACGGCGGTGCTACTCCGCAGGCCCGACTTCCGGTCATTGTGTCGCTCGCGGCACACGGCAGGCCGGCCGCAGCCAGTACCACGCCACTCGCCCACACCGGACCAGCAACGATATAGGCTGTTCACGGTAGTGTGAGCACTTTTTAAGGCCCTCCCAACAGTCATTAACCATTAATAGATATCTTATTGCAGCCTCAGACGTTAAGTTTTGGGGATGGTGAAATGTATAAACTGTGTTTATTGGTCACATTGCAATGTTTATATTAAAAAGCAGCAGGAAGATGGAAAATGGATGAAAGGAAAAATTTAGAAGGGCCTTAAAAAGGGCTCAATTTACAGTGAACAGCCTACACTGCCGTGACCATAGAGACTTCAGAGGCTTAAGGTGGGTTTACGATTAAAGACTGAAGAATTAAGAATTGTACTTAATGACTCGATAAGCACACGGGAAATGAAGAATAAGAAGATTTGCAGTTTATAATTGAATTAGCAACTGTTAAGTCTAGCCAATCAGAATCGTAGAAGACGAAAGCAGCCGACATAACCCGGAAATATGGACAAGAGTGAAGATTATTTACATATATTTAATTATTTGTGGTTACTGCGTGTGTAAACGTTTTGAAAAACTCGTGATATTCTATAAGAAGGGAAAGCCGATTGCGACATTGGCAATTTACATCAATACACCTGAAAAAGTTAATTAAAGCGAATTCAATAACCTCTTCCTAGAAAGAAAACATGACCATGAATAGTTCCTTAAATTAAGAGGATACTGTCTCTCGATTAAAATAATTATTTGCATACAATTTCACATACGACATAACCTAAATACAATATGTAAATACAGTTTCCCGCCAACAACAAATTTCAATGGGCTCTGATTGGCTACTTCGCCTTGACTTGAATATATAAAATATAACGATCTCTTAAGTCACGCCAAGATCGCACACGACAGTAATATACTACTCTTGAATACATTGAATCATATCTTAAGCACACGGCGAACTTATTCTGTTAAGTCAATGGTAAACCCACCTGTACAACCTCTTCTAGCCAGACTAGTGACATCGTTACTAAGGATGGAGTCACAATGACCCGACCATCACGATACGACACACCGACACGACGTCAGATCTCGACAGAATATCACATATTTTAATCAGTGTTCACAATACCCCGACTAAATTTAACCGACAAGTGTGTTAGTTGGCTATTGGAAAATCCTTAAACTGCAAGTCATCCTATTAATATCTCATAATTACTTTGTAAATTTCACGATAAAGGGAATTATTATTCTGCTTTTACAATATTTGAATTTATACAAGGGGAAAAGGGATCTAAAGGCTGTTTGCTATAAAAACAAACAGGAACGTTATTTTGGCGACAAGTTAATTTATTATTTACTACAGTAGGGAAATATGCACGAAATTTTGTTTTATAAAGTTGTATTTACATTTTTTTGCGCGCTTCGACGAGCCCGACGCGACGGAAAGTAGAAACAGAACCTACTTTTTTCGGGCTGTCGGGGCTGCAATTTTGTCGGACTGACGTCACAGTGACCTTGCTTTTCACTGGCTGCTACTCAAATTTCGTCGTGCCGGGGACGTCGCGTCGGATTCGCCAGGGTATTGAGACTCCGGATTAAGGCCGCATTCCACTTGGTACTGACAGCGATGACTAGAATGAACGCCATCAGTAAAATTCCGCGCTGAGTAGCGCTCAGTAGTGGAACCAGGTAGAACACTACTCGTCAGCAGAGATTTCAGCAGGAATAATGGCGTCTGCTCTGCACGGCGAAGTAATGGTAGGCCTAAAACATGTTGCCAACAGGGATGAATATTTTTCTTTTCTTTTTCGTCTGATTCAGACTCATCAGTTGATGAGATATCTAAGAATGTGAAAATATGCTTCCCACCTGTATCTTATGCGTATAACAACAACGTAACTTGCTCGTTGTCCATCGCCGCCATGTTGCGTCGTCTGTTTTTACTGCGACTACCTGACCTGCACGTCAGTTAAGTTTCGGCCAGCAGTATAGTCTCCAACCCAGACGTCAGTTACCGATCAGCAGAATCAGTACGTACAAGAACGCTCGTCAGTAATTTCAGCTGCTGTCAGCACCAAGTTGACGCGGCCTGAATGGGCACGTGTAAGAGGCCGACATGGCTCGCAGCTTCGTCAGTCTAGACATGTGGCGTGTGATATTTTAATGAAAACTGTGGCATCTGCGTGATAATACGCCAAGGTGTTTTAGTTATGCGTTCTTCGGTGCATTGAAAATTACTCTTGATTGGCTAACAAGTGCGCATCATTAAGCTTTCTGACTATGATGAAAGGGCAAATGCCTGGGTGAACGTCATTTCGCGAGAGAACTACGTGCCCACAAGTTTTCACGTGTAATGTTAGTAGACGTCCGTGTATCCACTTTACAGACTTCAGAGGAAAAAAGTAACATACAAGTAACATAATTATATTATTATTATTATTATTGGACGGGTTGTACAATTTCTTTGAAGTTTGACGGGCTCCGCGAATATGAATCGTGCACGACGAAAATTTTATTTTAGGATATCACGAAACTTAGAAATGACGAGAGAAAAAAAAAATTTACAAACGAAATTATATAGAGATAATTAATTTCTAGGTATTGAAACTGTTTGAGCATGAATGCTATTTGAAGTGATTTATTCACAATAATATTAACAAGTCAAGACACATTAAATTTCATTGTGCACGAAATACGTCTAATAAATAAAATTCAATTTAAGTAAAGGAGAGAAAATAAATCACAACATTCCTCATGCACTTGAATTTCTTTCTGTAGTGGACAGCACCGAAAATAAACAGTATCTCACTTGGAAAATGATTTTAAATGAAAATTCACACACACACACGCGCGCGCGCACACACACACACACACACACATATGGTCTTATGCATACTTAACCTAACCTAATGTGTACTTGTCCATACTACTGGGACGCGTAGTCTTGGATTCATGCGTGGAGTTCGAAGGTTGGTTTCAAGTGTTAATGTAATGCATTTTATATTTCCACTTTGTGAGACCACACAAATATTCCAACCCACCCCACTTCCCACACGTGTATCTACTTTTAGACTGTCGTTTGCATTTCAAAACTTAGAATTACCACTTCTGTTGTGGCCGTAGTAGATAGTTATGTTCTTGCAGAGTAGAGGTCTGGCAAGTGTCACGGAAAAACGGTTAATAAAATCGGCGAAACATTTTAGGCACGTTCGTCCTGATATGACACGGCAATCGTTCAGTTAATTTTGTGCATTGGAAATATATGGGCTACGGGGTTAGGTTACGCAACGCAACACCGATTAATGAGAAATTTCGAATTTTCGAACGATCTGATAACTCACGACAAAAATTGGCCGCTATCGTAGGACTAGACAACTCCCTCGGTAAACCAAATAAATGTATGCATAATTGCGTCCACAGGTATGCCTACGGACGAATACATCGCAAAGCTCTTCGCGGGAAACGTAGGAAAATCGATGTTCTAAAATTGTTTACTTAGAAACTAAAGAATTACTGTACAAATTGGCGTTCTTTATAAATTCTATGAACAGTCAGGAGGACAAACAAACCAAACAAATATGGCGACTGCCGTAAGTACGCACACACGCACGCAGGCACACAAGCACGCACGCTACTAAGAAAGCAACTTCGTGTACTTGCCAAGTACAGAGCCTCTGGGTACTGGGAATTCGGACGCGGTGACGTTACAAGCTGGTCCGAGCACGGGCATGTGTAATTATACTTGCACAGAATGCCGACACAGTTTTGACACTGGCATAGGCCTAACCATGTATTCATGTGCCTTCGAAGTAAAAACGTGGATACGCTAGGAATGTAAATGTGTTAGTAAATGCAAATCTATACTTTATTTCACCTAGTATTAATTTCAGTGGCCATAAACTTATACGTTACACTTGCAAAAGACGTCACGTTTTAAGAACTACTCTTATTTGTTGACTGCCAACTTATCTCAGAGACTACATGTCGCTGCCGCTACAGACTATTCACGGTGTTACGATTACAACACAAGATGCGAGGCCGAGTAAGACAGGAACGCGGCAGGCCAACGACTGTTATTAAAACAACGTTCACAAACAACAGCGACTGTAACGCAACGACTGAAAATACAGGAATCTGCAGAAGTACGTAGAATATCTGGTTTTGGCTGATACATTGGGGTTGCGGCAATTTCATCGACATCTAACGCCAGTAGCCCAGCCCAGGCTACAAGGGAGAGCCAATAGGAAACAAGGAGATCGGAGAAGGTGGGCGTGAACGAGAAGTGTGGAGGACACGGCGGCTAAGGGCTGCTGTGTCAGCCGGCGTCAGTCCTCCCTGAACGGTCTCCGAGCGGCGATTGGGGGTGTACGCGATTCACGGTAAAGTGAGTACTTTTTAAGGCCCTGCTGTATTTTTCTTTTCATCAGAATTTTATCTTCCTGTCTTGCCATGTGACTAACGCAGTGTACAAGTTTCACAACTCCCAAAATTTAACGTCTACAGCCGCAATAAAAAATATTTAATAGTAGTAAATACTTGTCGAAAGCGCCTTAAAAAGTGCTCACTTTACCGTGAACAGCATATAAGTGTCTTTACGCTAGGGCGAGAGAGTGAGCCCGGAACCCCTTATATCCGTATGTCCTTCGCACACATACCCCGATCCTTAACCCCACCAGCCACATAACGCTGTAATTATTGTACATTGAAACAATAAAGATACTCCTGAAATAATTAGTTTTGCTTAATTAACTGTCCCTCGATTTCCCTTCATGAACTGATTTAACTATACTACCCTTAGGGAAGCACGTCTATAAAACTACGGTGAATGAACACTTTTGAGGCTCTAGTTACTTTTTCCTGTCAGCCATTTTTATCTCCTTGAATCAACTTTTTCATTAAATATTACCATGCAAGCAAAAAACACAGTGTGTATATTCCACCCCACTCGGACCTTAACGTCTGAGGCTAAAATAAAATATATTTACCGACTATTATTATAATGAGAGGGCTTTCGAAAGTGTTCACTTTACTACGAACAGTCTATAATATAGCACACACGTAGATCTTCCGAGCAGTAACTTCCCCCCCCCCCCCCGGCAGTTCCTTTCATAAAGCGTTCTTCACCATGCAGAGCCTTCGCCGCGGCATAAACAAAAGATAAGAGGCAACCTAATTGCCGAGCGTACAATTCCTGAATACTTCCCGAGTCACTTACCAGGAAGCGATATGGTCGGTGTAGCTCGTAGACTTTCCAACCTGCGTAAAAACATGGGAGGTAACAAGGCGGTGATTACGAGCACAAAGCATAGCACTCTTCCGTACGAAGCGCGGTTAACTTCGTTCGCCACCTCGTAATCACCGCTCGGGACGTCAGGGATGAAATATTACGTGGTGTAATATTGAAAGTAAACGGTGAAACTCGGTGAGCAGACCCTTCACGGATTTGATCGGCGAACGCAAGTCTTCTGTCTGCTGGAAAGCCCACGCAGGCTTTCTTCCGTGGATGAATGTGCGCGTCGTTTGTTCTTATTTAAGACGTTACACACGGCCATAAATATGCACACGAATATCAAACAACGGCATCGCAAAAAAAAAAAAAAAAAAAAAATCGACGGGGAAGTATGTTAAAAATTATTTAACTTTAATAATGCGTCCAGACAAAATAAATTAACTCATATTTCAATACTAATTCGAAATGTATTCATTCATAAAACAAAAATTTTGTATGCTTGAAATAAAGGCGCTTGAAAGAAATGCACATATTTTATACAATACAAAAAATTCATAATACAACATATTTAGCTACGATAGCGCATTCATTTAACTACAAAAAATGAAGATTGGGACAACCGAGTTATGGGCGATATTATTTCGCTTGGTCTCACTCTATCTATATATAACGTTTTTATGGCATTGAACTACATTATGTACCAAACACAAATAGTTATATAGGTATATAAGCTGTTTATAATGCAGAACGTACTGAGTTTTTATACTATCAGTGATTCTAACAAATTGTGTCACTCTGAAATCCCAATTTCATTCGTTATTTCCTTGCGAGCTAATACAGAAAAAAATATTTATTTTTATAACTAACAAATTTAGCGTAGTAAAAATTGGAATCAATGCATGCAGTAACTTGGCGCAACATACATGTAAGAAGAGAGACAAATCGTCTGTGAAATAAAATAATGGTATCATAAAAAAATAGGGTTCCATCGCTAGTAGTGATTCCTAAACACTGTTGCTTCAAATAACACTCATGCGAAAAATACATTAAGTAATCTGTGCACTTAAGAGGCAGTTAGTTGAATTAAAGCCCGGAAGGAAAAGCTACCGTTTACATATAACAGGAAGATGAAAACTGACTACGCTCTTTCCCCCTCTTTTTGTATCTCATTACTAGCATACCGTTTACACCTGAGCAAATAGAAACGACCAAGTGCGAACAATCACTAAAGAACCGACTATTCTCACGGATGTAAATGATATGCTTGCACGAACAAGCATCCATCTCCCGTGTTCGTTCTCATTCGGTTCGCATACGCTGATGATCCTTGTGCCGACACCAAAGGACATGTGCTTTCGCTCATATTCGGACAGCTCCAAATTAAACAGCAGCGAATGGTAGCAAACATGTGCGACCGGTTCGCTTATACTCGTCCGCATGTATTCACTTCGGTGGAAAAGGAGCTTTTCTACATCTCACTAACTTTATTAACGTTCTGACTTTGATTAAGGTTGAAGTTCAGCAACTGCCTATAGAATACTGCACTCGACTATACATCGTGAAGAACTCATAAAAAAAGTAGCACAGACACCATAAAAATTGTCATAAAAGTGCAATTTATATATATTTAGCACCATTATAAATTATTTTACTAAAATATACTTTTTAAATGTAAAAAAAATATCGAGCGAGAGAGACAGCATTTTTAACAAAATCTAAGCGCATTTCCGTTTTGTAAGCTTAGGAAAGCAGAATTTGCAAGAAAAATCTTCTTCAGAAAGATCGTCATACTATGATTGTGTTTAAGAAAATTGTAATAATAATGTACGAAATAATTTTTATAATTGATTTTATGTGCAACCATTTTTACAAGCATTTACGGCTGTAGCTGACGTAAATAAAATTAATTATAAAATTGATATGATAGATTTTTACTATAATTTTATTGCACACGATCATAGTAAACATTATAACGATTTTTCGTTAAAGAAGAATTTCTGGATATTCTACTTTTCCGAAGCATCCAAAACGAAAATGCGCTTAAATTTAGTTAAAAATGCCGACTCCTATCGATCGATTATTTTTTTTAGATTCAAAGAGTATATTTTAGTCAAATACTTTATCATGTTGCAAAATATTCACATTCTTCTTTCATATACAGCATAAATCGCACTTTTCTGACAATTTTCATGGCGTCTGTATGCCTACTACATTTTTTATGAGTTCTTCACGTTGTATAGTCGGGTGCGGTGCTCCATAGGCGGTTGTTTTACTTCAACCTTAATATAATTACCCATCTTCAGCGCATTAGTTCCCACCGCATCGAGAACGGACTATAACACAGAAACATGCCATAGGAGGTAAAACATAGCGATATTTGAGAGATAATATTACCTCGCAGCATACAAGCGATTCACCCACTCCTCGCAAGACAGCCGTGGATTTACAGGCTGCTTTCACACTGAAACTAACTACAGAAATAAAAAAGAGAAAGCGGTTGTTAAACGTACATTCAGTCACGGCCTACAAGATTCGTAGTTATGCAAGACTGTCCAATTGTGAAGCGCTATGCAGCTCTGAAAAACCGTGTACGCTGCCGCTGCTGGATCATAACAAAGCAGGACGAAACAATAATAATAACATGAACTAATTACATTTCACACTCAGAGCCAATATTGGTGATTAATGACGTCGCTTCCAACTTGTGTTGGCAAGGAAAGGCTGTTTCCTGATTGCTCCGAAAAAGGAATTACACCGGTTACGTAGGAATCAGGTTTCTATCATGTCGTCATGAAAAACTTTTATACCTATGACGTTCTTACAGAACGGTGGTTAAACTGTAGAAACAACATAAATATAGTTAAAATGAACTAAAACAATGAATATGAATGCACTAGACATAGATAATAGTTTTTAGAATGTACATAATAATAATAAAATTCATTCAATTATAAAGTGACGGCGATTGGATGCCAAAATTGAGGGGCGGGGGATATTTGGCAATTTGACTACGCTAAAAAAAAATTTAAGGCTGAAAAATTCCGGTACTACAACTTTTGGTGCAGAATAATTACAATTCAGTTGCTGGTTGCTATAGGGTTTATAATGCTGAAAAATATACGCTGAAAAATATACGCTGAAAAACACGAAATTCTACCAAAAAAAAAAAATCAAATTACTGGGTAAATAAACTACTAACATTCCTCCTGGAGATTGCAATTTATGCATTGTGGTCGTGAGCCACGTTTCTTGTTTATAAAAGGTAAGGTGAAAACGAGGAATTAATTAATTCTCGCCGTAGCGCAGCAGCGTTAACGTAGTGCTTTTGCGCAAGGGCAAAATAGGGCGATTTTTCTCACATGCCGCATGTGACTATCACTGGCGCGAACTGTACAAGTTTGGAGACGGAACTGCAACCTCTGACGGGGTTCGAACTGGAACAAAATGGTCAATACGTCTTGTGATTGGTATTCTGGTTCAAGAAAGTCATTATAACATTCAGCATGGAGATCTCACCAGGAAAAATACGACGAAATCAAAAACGTCCAGTCAAATGCAAACTACATTATAAAATTATCAAACTGGTGAAACCATTCGAGAACTAATGACTCTATATAAATAGTTACAGAGGCGTAAAACTTGAAGCGAAACAAGCAACAACAGCGGAGAGCTAGTTTAAACGAAATAATTCGTATAATCGACACATTGATAAAAGAAACAAAGGCACGCATCTGCATATAGAAAGCCACAGTAAAGCCATCTTAAATTCCCAGAGGTAAAATGACGGGAACAAAAAAAATTAGCCAAACACAAAAACATTCAAAAAATTATGTTACAGGGAAATTGCGAGTAGAAAGGTTAAGAGATCCGAGTTAGGAAGTAGATCACACACGTCACCGAATGGATAAGAACAGCTTTACTTGTCACTTTATGGTGACATTGTTTCATTAATGTGTTTATACGATTGTTAAGCATCAATAGATGCACTAACAAACACGGTTTACTATCCTAATTGTCACAAAAAATACAAACAAACTCTCGAGCTGGATTCTTGAATGAAGGCAGCCAAATGAGTTGCCAAACAAATATATACAGTTGATCCAACAAAATATTAAGTTGTCAGTCTAATTTTTTTTTTGGCCCAACACAAAGAGTTTTTGTTTATTCAAACATAGGTATTTTGTTGCTTTGCAAATTTTGTTTGCTCAAAAATATATTTTGTTAGGGCAACTATATATATATATATATATATATATATATATATATATATATATATATATATATATATATATATATATATATATATATATATATATATATATATATAGATAGTTATATATATATATATATATATATATATATATATATATATATATATATATATATATATATATGGCCTTATACTACAAAAATATTTTGTACGATTTTTCTCAGTGTATCACAAACGACGAGTTAAAAGCTGTTTTACGTCAAACGTGTTGCACCATCAAAAGAACTCGGGAATAATAAATTGCTGCCTTAAGTCGTAACAAAGACTATTACTTCCACCTTAGCTTATTTACAAGCATGGCAATGACGCCATGGTAAAACCATCGTAGCAAAATTATATACGGTTTGGTTTCTTTGAAAACTCGAAACAGCGCTTTCAGTGAAAATTACTGTACATTTAGTGTACTTAAAACAGCCTTTAAATACAACTAAACGCTTGCGCGCTAATGGTGTTGATGATGCAGCAGTTGTTTACAAGATCTCTCTCATTACAAGTCCTCTCTCTCTCTCTCCCCGATGTCAAGAACACTGTTACTTCCAAGAGTTTTAACTTGCTACAGCCAGGAAAACTGAAAGGTACAATCATTTTCTTCATGATTTGCGACGGGGTCACGGTGGCTGAGCGGTTAGCCTGCTTGCCTCCATGGCAAACCGGGTTCAAACCCCGGCCGGGTCAAGAATTTTCGCGTCTGGGTTGCTCGGCGGGATTTCTCGGGGATATCCCGTTCCCCCACCCCTTCGATCCGGTGCCGCTCCATACTCGCCTCAATGACCCTCATCGGCTCTCAAGACCTCGTTGTTAAGAGCCGCCCAAATTTCTGAACTCAACGATTTAGAATTTAAAATGAGGCCTTTTTTGAGATATTTGTTTTAATGCCACACTAACCCTGTTATGTCTTACTAGAGATAAGATAAATTCCTTCAAAGGAAGGACGCAGAGAATTTGTTTCTGTAACATCTTGCTCGGAGTAAAAATCGCGTTTGTAGCACTGATGAAGTTAGGTCGCTACTATTCTGAAAAAGCGATTAGAGAATTCTCAGATTTATTTTCAGTGTAATTTTGAAAAGGTAAGAGATGGGGGGGGGGGGGGGGAAATCTACAAATTCGAATATTGTAAATTTTCACACGCAATAAAATATTCGTGATCATTCGTACAGATGAAAAAAATAATGCAGGGAAGGAGTGTGACCAAAAAATTTACTTTACGAAATTTAGGTGCCAGAGGATGGCAGCTTTTTCGGTCAACGAATGTAATGCAGTACAAATTCTGTAGAAAATTACACTAAGACCATAACAGACACTAACAAAATATTTTGCGGTAGGTATAGAAACACACTACGAAGAACTAATCAAGTTTCGCTGCATAGATCAATTGTTTCATTTTACATTCTCAGAATTTCCTTTAAAAAAAAAAAAGACGTGAGCGACCTTGAAACAAGTAGTGTAACGTACCACGACATAAAGACTGTTCACGGTAAAATGACCACTTTTGAAAGCCTTGCTTAAGATCTACTTGTCTGCACGTTGTGTATTCTTCCACCTTATGTAAACTTAACATTGCCATGGGCGTCATCACTTTATTCATGCATCGGTTATATGAAACTGTGCAATTATTAGAAAAGTAAATATGTTACAAATCTGCTCATTTTTACACTTCGGGGCATTAAAAAAAAAACCGAAATAAATGCTTTTAGTTGTCACCTAACATTTTTAATTCGACGGTGACATGGAACTACTTTCTTTCCTTTGTTACCAACTTTACTAGGCACATATCACTCTGTGCGCCCGATTAAAATACATGCATGTAGGAGCAGTGACTTTTTCCTAAGGTTGATTTCAAAAGTGCTCACTTTATGGTGAACAGCCTTTAAGCGCCTGTACTCATAACAATAATCTCGTGTGCTAAATACTTGAATCTCATATACGCTTCCCGCAAACATGGTTGTACCGCTCCAGTCCCCGGCTGCAAAGCCATACTGGAGTTACGACGTTACGCTATGGGCTATTGAACTACAGGTACTTCGGGGTCATTTGAATGTCGAGTCCAGTTTAACTTTATACTATTGAATTAATACTAGCTCAACCAGACTGGTGGAGTTTCCATGGGTGCAAGCACCTCTGGATACGCAGATCACGACCGGCCATTTTCTCGCCCCCTCGCGGTTTACAATCCACTTGCACCCCACTGGGCGTATGGCTGATATTTTATCACCAGCTCCCCTATAGGTGTAATATTTTATAGTTTGTTATGATATTTCCCCACCCAGCCCGCAAAGGTACGAATCCCCCTTTCGGGGGCCGCACTCAGCGCGCCATGGGGAAGAACAGATATTTCACGTTATCATGATGTTATACTAAGAGTCCTATGCACTGAAACGTTTTCTGTGAAATCGTTGTTTGCGCGTAAACGCGTGTATGGGTAAATAAATGTTCTTGAAATGTGACTCTTTGTCAGAAAAGATAAAAATAACTATTATCTATGACCTTTTTTTTTTTTTTTTTTACTTTTGTCATATTATATGTATTTTTGGAGAAAAAAAATCGTGAAAATGGTCAAACGTCGCGTTTTTAAAACACGCATATGCAGTTTTCTTAAGCGGTAAGAGAAAAGTACAAAGATACGGACTAATCTGTGGTCTTTCATTGCGTGTAATAAAACCTCTGCGTTACAGATCTAATTTGCACGGTACAGCGTTATCCCCGTCGGAGCACATGCTTCACGCCAAGTGACTTTGGGCCTTCTGAACTCAGGTACTGATACGGACACATTTTTGTTCGTCAAAAGATTTCAGAACCAGTTGTATTCCATTACCGTATAGCTCGTGTCCATTCTAGTGGCTGGATGATTTACGTTTTATACGTAATTGCTGTCTGCCCGCGAATCACATGTGTAACCCTAATTCTGATTGGCCACTCGAGTTCGAAAATGTCTCCTCACAAAGACAAGTGGCCAATAAGCAAAAGAAAGCTGATGATGTGCCTGTAGAGCGTTGAAATCAATCGTGCGTGAAAATCGGGTGGTCCTAGGTATTGATGATGCACCGGGGGATTACTAATAGCGAGATTTCTAATTCCGTCGGTGTTACGCCACGCTTTTTGAGGCGATACACAGATGAGAACACAAGTATTAACTTTAGAAAAACATTAACACTTTGTGCAAAAGTAATTGATTACTTACTTACTTACTTACTTCCTCTTCATGGATAGGCTCTTAGTGTGTTCCAACCTCAGATTTCAGACCATCTCTTCATGGATCGGCCAATATGTTTTCTTCCTGTAGGATAGTATTCCAGGGCAAGCTTCGAAAATCTGTTGTTATCCATCCTTAGAACGTGGTCTTTCCAGTTTACCCCCCCCCCCCTTTGGGGGGGGGGGGAAATTCTATAATTCAAAGAAAATACATTCAGTTGTCTAATTTCTTCATTCCTTCTTCTATCCTTCAGGAAATATCCTATCACTCATCCAAAGAACTTCATTTCTGACGATTTTATTTATTTATTCTGCATTGTACTTCATTTACCCACGTTTCACTACTATACATCAGAGCCGGTACAGCCATCGTTTTATAAAATTTTAGTTGGGTCTCCTCTCCGACTTTACCTTTCAGTGTTCGTCGAATTGTTCCACACATATAATGAAATCGGTGAATCTTATTCTTCACTTCGTTATCTTCATTAAAGGATAATTCACAACCAAGGTAAGTAAAACTAGAGACTTGTACTATCCGTTAATTGTCAATCACTATTTTAGCTCTGATAGGATACTTCCCTTGCCATGCCATAACTTTTGTAAGTAATTACGTTATCTTTTTTTTAAAATCGATTTGCTTGCCAACAGTACAAAAATAACACTCTTGGAAGTACGCCGTTCGACAAAGCAGCCGTTGAGATTTAAAGAAAGACTATAAAAATAAAAATTGTAAAGCAATGGATTGCATAACGGCGATACCAAATAAACGTTTAAATATTAACCTTAAGATGTGTATTCGGGAATTAATGACAGAAAAAAAAACTAGGAACGCTATGAGGCAGAAAGATCTAAACATAGGTTAGTGCACATAAACCTGTGTTGTAGAAAAAATATTGTATAAGGTCTATGTTACTCCTAAAGAGTAGCTATTTACATGCCATCCCAAGCTGTATTAAAATAGTAGACTCTGGACTATCCGGCCTAATGTGGCGAAGTGCAGGCCGGAGTTCTTTAAACTACTCACTTCCTGCCCCACCCACGCCATTAACAACACACTTTTCATACCAAAACCCGCTCTTATTCATATTATCTGACCTCTTAGTACAGACCAGTATTTTATAAGTGTTTGTTATGCACTGTACTGTCCGTTTTAAAATTTATAACAGAAAAAGGAAGTCCAAAAAAAATATTGCACACATTGTAAGATAAATTTGATAATGTCTAACTTAATTGCTGGAAACATAAAATAATGTACACTGTACAGTATGTGAATAGTATACATACACTTTTAAAATAAACAAAACATTAACATAAGACGTGGGCCTAATTCTTTAAAGAATTATTCCAACTTATTTTAGTATTCATTGATAAATGAAGACCGAAGATAAAAGAGTCAAATCCTACAGTTTTTAGTTTTTGAAAAAGTCTTGATAGATGGCTGGTTCTCCCTGTTATCCCTCTTCCGCGATGCAATGTCCCTCCACTTACGCGAGCAGATGGTATAAGCTGGCATCACTTCCTCCTGCTGGCTAATGTATTGCAGCGCTGCCTCAATCGTCTTGAACCCTTCTTAATGTGGGATGAGATTTTTCCTGTCATCTTAAGGATGCCTCCTCTTCTTCTTGTATTTCTTCTCCCTGTGTCACCATTTCCACAATATCGTTGGCAGTTATTTCATAAACTTCGTTGTTTGCCATCCATTCTCTAATGTCCTCTGCACCCACATCGTAACAGCCTGGTACTTTTTCCAGCAACGAAACAAGTTTATCGTTTTCATCTTTCACTTCGGTTTCACACACGGGTTGAAGGTTGAAAAGTCCACCTTCATGGTCCAAAAGAACTTTCCAAGTGGTTAAGTAGTCTTCATTATTATCAATCGCCGATATCAACGAACTGAGAAGATTCCGGTGATACTTTTTCTTTAACATTTCAATGACACCCTGGTCCATCGGCTGACAAACAGCCGTCACATTGCTTGGTAAAAATATGGCTTTGATGTCTGCATCTATTAGTTCGTCAGTGGCCGGATGCGAGGGTGCGTTGTCAAGAATTAGCACAGCCTTTCCGGCAAATTGTTGTCTTTCAAATGTTTTTCTACAGCCGGTACGAATTCATTTTGGAATCACGTTTTAAATATTTCTGAATACATCCATGCTTTCTTTTGATGTGTGTAATATAGGCGTAGTGATTCCCGATTTCCCAGTTTTTTAAAAGCTCTAGGTTTCTTTGATTTAGCTATTAAAGTCAACCTAAGCTTGTGGCTGCCAGTTGCATTACTGCAAATCAAGATGGTGACTCGTTACTTGCTTTCCCTGTATCCTGGTGCAGCGGCTTCGTTTTTTGATGCAAGAGCTTTTGTAGGGGGCATCTTAAAATTTAAACCGGTCTCATCGCAGTTGTACAAATGCGCCCAGAAATGCCCTCCTTTTCAATAAGCTTAAAAAGATAGTCTTTGAACAAAGGTACATCCTCTTTATCAGCAGATAAAGCCTCCCCACCTATGGTAATCTGGCGAATACTATTTTTTTTCAGCGATCTAACCAGCCATCACTGGCAGTAAATTCTAAATCCTCTCCTATTTGTCGCTTAAATTGCAATGATTTTTGCTGCAATATCGGCCTCCGAAGCAATAGTTTTCGCCACTATCCCAGAGCCTAATCTCTATAGCCCATAGTTTCTCTTCCATAGTCACTACTGTCTTTTTTCGTTTATCACCCATTTCCTGATCATCAGTAAAAAAAAAAAAATCAACGAACCACACAAAAAAACAATTTACGAAGGTAACCAGGAACAGTGGCAAACGTATTCCACGCTTGTTGACACCCGATACACGACAGACGGAACAAAGAGCAGATAGCAGGGCGTCGGAAAATCCGCGCTTTTCATGTCGCCACTTGTGTAGGATCGTACCAGACGCCCGCTTGCAATGTCTTGGCAAAGTAGCGATTTATAAAGGCGTGAAAAGAAACAGTTTTTTTTTTTTTTTTTCAATATTAGGGGTTAGTTTTGGCCAGGTTAATATAGTATTCGAAAACTTATGCAGGAAATATCTTGAATTGAAAAATATTCAACGTTACATCGAGCTACTGTGCTTTGAAACGTGATATTATTTCCGTTTTTGAATTGGGAAATTCATCCAATTAAAATAGACTAATTGTTCCCAGTTTATGTGACACCCCAAAAATATGTTCACCACATCAGTGTGCTGAGTGTCCCAGTGGAAGAAAGAAAGAAAGAAAGAAAGAAAAAACCTGGTACGGCAAATATCGTGTCCGAATCCTCTTTAACTCAAAGACATTCCTCCGAAACGCGCGGATGTTGACAATCATTTCTACCTTTACAAATGTGTGTTCATTTATAAAGGTCGCTCACTATAAAGTGAGCACTTTTGAAAGCCCTGCTAAAATTCTACTTTCTTGCCCATTATGTATCCTTCCACCACATGTAAACAAACATTGCCATGTGACTGCAATGTGATTGCCACATGTTTACATTTTAGGACTGCTAAATGTAACACGTATATTATATATAAAACATGTAACACGTATATTATATATATAACATGTAAAAGTATATTATATATAAAACATGTAACACGTATATTATATATAAAACATGTAACACGTATATTATATATAAAACATGTAACATATATGATGTATATAACACATGATATATAATGTATATATAAGTACATATATAATGTAAAATATACTATATATATATAAAATACGTAACATATATAATTGTTTGGGTCATCTCAGAGCTCCAATAGACAAAAACTTTACACAACAAACAATTGAAAAATGAACGCCCTAGCAATGAAGTCATGGAAACTGTGAAAAAGCAAACATTAAACTTTGGTGGTGAACAAGGACCAACATGGCACGTTAAAAAAGGACACACATTAGTTACGCAGAAAAATAATTTGGAAGGACAGCCAAATCCAGATTTTGAAATAGACTAGCACTACTGCCCACCCAATGTACAACACCACTTGTACATTTAAAAACTGTACCGCAAACTTAACGTTTCCCATGACTCACCGTCTTCTAAGTGCCCCATCGCTCTGTAGCGTGACAAGTACAACGTCAGCTCTAAAACATGGTAGCTGTGTTTGGTCTCAGCTGACTTAAGTTAGGTGCAACTAAGCCATCAGGAAAAAATATACATCCTGCAGGCATAAGGTAGCGGCGTAACGTAGCAGATGTCTGAAGCGTGAGCGAGGCCGTGCAAGGACTTAAATGAAAAATGACAAATAAAAAAATAATGCTGCACGAAGATAAGGGGGAAGGCAGGGTGGCAAGGAAAGATGAGGGGATCTGAGCCAAGCAAAGAGTACACCACTGCACTGAAGTAGATGGTGTTAATAAACTTAACGTGACGGCGCAAACGTGACATTTAATATTGAATATTTAATATTTAACGTGAATATTTAATATATATAATATGTGCATATATATATATATGTACATTTAAAGGATAGTTTTAAATACACCTTTATAAATGGAGATAAATATATTTCAACATAGGCCTATAACGTATATATATATATATATATATATATATATATATATATATATATATAAAATAATAATTTACACTAAATATATATACATATCAACAAATGCAATTGTGTATATGTACATATAATTTTTTTTGACACCGTTACTCTGTGTTCGTACCCTTCTGAGACCCTCCAAAAAAGAACTGAACATTTGTACTGCGAATTGAAGTGGTAAAAGAAGGGTATACCAGGTCTGTAACTGGCACCACCTTCATTTGTACAAAATAATTATAAAAATAATATATATTATTTATAGCTAAGTGAAATGCCGATCCGGTGATGGCCACATTTCCGGTGTCTCTTGTGGACCAAATGGGTGTGACATTTCCTTTTTGTCAAACCCACACAGACCGCAAGAAACCACTTCTACAGGTAAAGTAAATGGACACTCGTCATTGCTGTGGTTCCTTCATTGCAATCACTGCAGCAAAACCGAAAACTTAAATGAGAAAAGTATTTAAAGAAAATTACTATACTTACAAATATCGTTCATGCGTGCACACACAAAGCTGAAATAAATGTCTCATTATTAATGTAAAACCAATACATATCAACAAATGACAGCAAAATGATAATGTAAATGACAAATTATAAAAGTAATACTTACAGGCAAGTTACTGTGCATAGCGATAAGCACTTGGTTTTAACTTTCCTTGTTACTATAGCTGTGCGTCACTAAACAGCCAATCAGAAGCCCCGACACTTATACTATCTTATCAATTGAAAAACGTATTTACAAATCAAGAAAATGTGTATTTTGACTTCATTCCTCGGGAAGCTATTTTCTTTTGTTTATTTAAGGATAATCACAACCACGGAAGTTTTGTAACGCTTTTAGGTAATGTCTAAAGTAAAAATTGAAATGTAAATAATTTACCATTTAAAAAATGTCTCAGATCAATTGAAAATATTTATTTTTGAAAAAAAAAAAACCCACTACCAACTCTATGTACAGGCCTTAATTTCTTCAGTACAAATATAACAACATAAACAAACTAATATTATTATCGTTATATCAATTGTAGCCAGGCCACTGTGCTTTTGTGTTTTGTATGTGGTTATCGCTATAACTGTGAATATGTTTGGTATGTCAATTGTAGCCCGGCCCTTATTGAAAGCTAGCTCATACAGCTTCTTTACAAATACTTAATTTAACACATACATTGCGTAATGCAATCTAACGTTCACAAAACATGCACTCGCAAGTAAACACGAGCTCTGGGAGTCTGGGATGTTGACTATGATGTGTAATTTACAGTTACATTAAATTTCAATGACTGCAATATTTTTGCGGCCAAAGTGGCAGATATTACAAACAATTATGCCTATTCAATAACGCATACTATATTCGATGATATTTCTCAAAAGGTAGCAAGTTGTCTTGTCGAACATCCATTTCGACATTTAAACAGGGAATTGTTCTATAGGCCTAAGTTTGACAATTGATTGTAAATACTTTCTAATTCTTATTACGGCAAGCATTACCAAATAAAACAATTAGACCTACACTTGCATCACGAAAGAATGTCGGCAACACGCACAGCTATAGGCCTATAGTTAACAAAACCAGCTTCAAGATTTCATAGTTTATATTTTGAAACACCTTTGGTGTAGCATCAAACTGCGACCTTTATGTTACGTTAACAATAGTAAAGCTTAACACTGTAACTTGGGATGAATAACTACATGAACACAAGTTTGAGGTTAGGCCTACTTTACAAAATAACACAGTGATTTCAAAACGTGCAATATTAATGTATAATTATTGACAGGCATATTTGCACTTGTTATCAAGGCAGATTTAAGAAAGGTTACATGGCTGGGCGTCAATAGATACGTACAGATGTATTTGAGGTGAGGCCTACATTACAAAACTACACAGTGATATAAAAACGTGTAAAATTAAGGTATAATTATTGACTGCCAAATTTGCATTTGTTATAATGACAGATTTGAAAGAAAGGTTAAACAGATGAGCGTAGGTAGATAGGTACAGATAACTTTTAATATTATTTGTCAAACTTAGGATATAACATGTACTTCGCAAACTCACAAGAATCTAATAATGTTGCAATTTTCCGTTTATAATATCACGTTTCTAACTGTCGATTTAAACTTGTTCTTTTCCACTTTTTTTACTGGCGATAAGCGGCGAAAACACGTCGTAAAAACACATTTACATTTACCTCCGGACAGTTGCAGTTGAAATTCTCATCATTTCTGCAACTCGTTTGATCACCTTTCACGACTTCGTCTCTCCTCGACGAATTAAAGAATAAATACTTTCGGCGAGATTTATTATGTCCTCCTGACGCTGAATATTTGTACGCAGTTTGCTGGAACTCATAACTTTACACAAAATCACTACAACACAATTAAACACTATACGACCTATAATGAAACAATGCTGATTGCAGATAAGCAAAAATGAATGATAAATACTAAAACACAACTCCCAGTTTCCAAACTTGTAGTTTGCCTCACAAGCAAAGCCAAGCAACTAGCACGAAGGAACCACAAACAACGGACCGTTGGTTTTGACCGTTGCGCCGATCACGTGACAATATAATTATGAGTTACAGTAAATACATTATTTTTACGCCAATAATTACTTTAAAATTACTACCGCGTTATTTCGTAGAACTACTTTTCACATTTCACTGCCAACATAACTGGGTGTCTCATCCCCAGCCTGTGTGGTGACACACATGATTATACATACGCAGTTGCGGGCGGTTTTTTTTTTTTTTTTTTTTTTTTTTTTTCCAAGGCTGATTTCTAGAGTGCTCACTTTAACGTGAACGGTCTTTAGTAATGTAAGTATAGTGGATAAATCGCTACTCTTTTTTCGCTCGATGAAACTGCGATACATAGTAATTCCGCCTTCCTGTAGCTTGAATTGCGTTGCAGTGTGTGTGATATTATTTTTTTTTATGAAACCAGTTAACGTGTTTGCATTATACCGACATACGAAAAGAAAAATTACTTCATAAGAGAGACGAATAACACAATCTAAATAAAGACATCACACACATTAGAAACCCTATTCCCGAACCCTCTACTGATGCGTAAAAAGGCCTTTTCACACTGTTGTATTTCAAAATATACTGATCGGGAACATGCAGAACTAAAATAGGCACCGGCAGTGAACTTCGCTTCAGACATTCCACCAATAAAATGATAGCCACCGCTTAAAAGTCCAATAGGTACAAGCACGGTGAGTACACTGCACGTCAGCCAATATCGCCCTTATCGCTTCTTAGCTTTTGTGCCCCAACGCGTTAAACAACTCCAGTTAGGCGGCGCCATCAATCAAAAGTGCAATAAAAGTTGCTCACAGTCTCGACACGCTCCCACGCGAAATTAATTCGCCAAGTTCCTTCTCAGATGCTCGCCAAGTAATAACGATAACGTACAATATGCGTACGTTCAGAGGGGCCACGGTGGTGAAGTGGCTAGACTACTCGCCTCCTACCTCGACGAACCGGGTTCGATTCGCGGTGGGTTCGCTACAAGATTTTCGTATGCGGGAATCGTGCCGACGATGCTGCTGGTCGGAGGGTTTTCTCGGGTATCTTCCGTTTCCCTCGCGCTTGCGTTTCGGCACTGCTCCATACTCACCTCAACACTTCAACCTCATCGGCTCTCAAGACCTCCACGTTAAGAGCCGCCCAAATATCTCCACTCCACTCTACGGTCAGCGTGTATAATTCTCAACTGATTGGCGTCGGAGTAAGTTTCAATGGGATGAACTTCTGAATTTCACTTCAAAAATACTAAGTTAGTTTATTATTAATGGTGTTTTGTTTTATTACAAGTATCATTCGCAGAGAGCAGGGCGATATCGACCTTATTGAAATAATACTACATCTGGGACTAGGTTAGATCACAATGTGGTTTTCTAGTCAGAGCGATTATCTTCATGATGACGTTGTGCAACATAAATAATATCGCGATTGCAATAAAATCATTTACGAAGTTTCACGTCGGAAAGCAAAACTGAAAGAGTATAGACCTGCCGAAACGTGGGCCAAGAAAACGCGAAATGTGATCAAATGTAAAATATAAGTGTCGGTCCTGAAAATGCTTTTCAAAATGCATTGTCATCTGTGGCGCATGTAAGAGCTTCTTGCAGGTAATACTGCGGCTACGAAACCTTAACACTTTGTAGACTATACTCGAGTGTAGCTCGAGCAAAGCTAATATGAAAATGTTTTTCTTATTTACAGCAAAACTCGCATGGATGTGCCATCTTTGTTCCGCCAGTGTTTAAACACGTCACAAGAACACGACAGTGCAGTAACAATAATATTGCTAACGATAGAATGTCGTTTTTTATAGCCGCTCAAAGGGACATGATGGATTGTAAATCCTTTAATACGATAAAGGACATCTGATAGGGTCAATATCAGCTTGACTCTCCATTGGTTGATGGCCGGCCAATAATGGACGCTGTAAAGTACAGGGAAGTGTCCGGTTTGGTATGGACCAATAGGACGATGGTGAGTTCTAACACAGACACCAACAGAACCGATGTTCTTGCAGTAGTGGATATAGGTGACTCGCTTCAAATTTGTCTTAGGTGCCAGTAAATGTGTGCAGACCTCAATGTGTTAAATTCACTCTCAACACCAAGAGCAAATGATCTCCTAATGACTGGGTGGACGTGACGTATGATAGGCGGGAAGTGGCCCGCGTGTTGGAGGTCAACTCTATAACCCGTGCGACGACATCGAGTGGGTCGCAAAAAAACTGCAGATAACGCATCTCCCATACCGGTTCTCAACGACGACAGTGAAAGCTATGTAATGGAGCTGAAAAAAAACCATCTAATAAAGGTTGACAGGTTGTTATTTTTTAATTGCCATCATGTATTTAGAAGCTATTTAATTTCTTTTTCCCCTACAAGTCATTTCGTCTCGATGGTCTGAAAATGAGCTACTCTCAGTTTATGTACAGTACAGGCGTATCGTGTGGGACTGCCGTCCCAAAAAAGGAAGAAAGCAACAAACCGGTTTAAGTAGCAATTCAAACAGATTGCGAACTAAATGCAAGTAAATTACAGCTATTCGACTATAACGAAGAAAGATAGATGACCGAAATTAAACTATAGAATTAATGTAACTACACAAGCATAAACGTGTTTTATTAACCACTTCATAAATGTATAAAACATACCGGATACAACAATAATTTAAAATCAAAGACACTAGCGACTTTTTGAAGGTTGCTTTATTTTCCTGCGTGAAAAGTTTTATAAGAAACATCGAAGCTTTTGTGGGTTATTGTAAATCAGTTTTCAATATTCCGATTTTTAAAAAGCTTTGGAATATTTCAATGTAAATCTTTATCCCGGACATAAATGAAAGACGGTATTTTGTCTCGCAATGATGTCAGTTAGTGAAAAATAAATGCGGTCGTTGGAAAGTGACAAAGTAAACAAAACTCGCTATAAGTATAGGTTGTTCACGGTAAAGTGAGCTCTTTTGAGGCTCAAGTTATTTTTTCCTTTCAGCCATTATTTTCATACTTAAACCACCTTTTTTTAAGTAAATATATATTCCACGGTACTCGAAATTTAACCTCTAAGACTAAAATAAAATATAGGCCTATTTATTAACTATTATTCCAGATAAGGGCTTTCAAACAAAAGTGCTACTTTACCGTAAATAGCCTATAGACTCTGCATGCGGTGTTTACACTACAGTAAAACAGAGTTCTAAAATATAACGACAATGCTATATCTCTTCTTAACAGATTGATGCATTAAGGCGACCACCTGCCCGACGCATTAACTGCGTTGCAGTATGTATGAAATCACGATTTTTTTTTTTAAAGGCAAACCAGTGAACGTGGCGCCCAGAATGCTTATCTATGGAGAGAAAAACAAATGAGACTATACTCCATTCACGGTTACTTCACACTTTTCTGAAGCACTGCCACATTTTTATACTTTTGGTTACCGATTACGTATCCTTCCGCCACATGTAAACATAAACACTGCAATGTGACTTACACATTTTAACTGTCAAATGCTTTGTTTACTGTTTTCAGATGTTCAAAATATTTTTGTCATATTTCGAAAACCACATCGTACGAATGTTCAAAATTTAGGCATATAACCATATTTAGGTCAGTTATGATTTTTAACAAAGTCTGTATTGACGATAGTTCTTACGTTTATTATTTTACACTGTTAACATATTTGTTATACAGGAAATAGCACGTTACACGTAATACACATTAATATTTTGCCGCCACTGTGTTGGACACTGTTACAACTGCCGGCGAAAGAACTGTAGTATTTTAACCTCTTCTTAATTGATATGTTGGGTTATTTCGTTAAAAGAATGGCCTCAGTTTGAATAAAAATCAAAACTAAGGAACAACCAGTCCAACAAAAAGACACAGCATATTCAAGCACGCAACTCGTGTCGCTTAATTTTTTTTGTGCGTTAGCAGCGACGAAATTAAATTAAAAATAAGTGATGGACATGCACGCAAATAGGTCTACCTACCGTAACTTTTATTCCGCCCGTCTACGCACTGGTACTTCCTGTGTTCTAGGTTTAATTATTTATTTAAATTCATCAGGCTGGACTTACTATTTTGTTGGAATCGTGGTAAACATCGCACAAACGTAAGCATGTTAAAAAAATTGATTTTCAAAACATCTAGGGATAAGTTACAACATTAAGATTTTCAAACAGACGTGACTTGCAAAAATTTAATTTAGTCATAAAAACAGTTCACGGGTAGAAAGGTACGAATTTCCATTTCGCATGTCCAATATTTGCAATCGCACACAACCTAGCCCAAAGAAATGTAATGTCGACAATACTCCACGCATAACGGTCACGACGTACGGTATATATTTTTTCCTTTCGTGGAAAAACAGATTTATCACAACATCGTAACTTGCCTAGGTAGGTTTAAAAATTACAACGTGTGCAAATTTGACGTGGCAATTTTAAGTATTTTTTTCAAGAAGAGAAACGAACGCTTCGTTCAGCACATGTCACGTCATGTTGCTAGTCGCCACTTCTGCCAACGTCGGATTTGTAACCTTCCCGCCATCACATCTAAATTTCGAACAGTAAAATCTCGTTTCAGTTGTAAACAAATAATACAAAAAATAATAATTTTTTGATGTAATAACTATGAAGTATGTTACAGCTAGCGGTGTGAAATCTCCCGAAAGAGAGGAAAGAGAGAGAGAGAGAGAGAGCGGCAGCTCAGTGTATTCAAAGTTTATTCCCCGGACCAAAAAAAAAACTCCATGTCACTAGGACCTTCGCGCCGTAATTTGCGCCGATACTCTTGCTGGACGAGCACGATCAACACTTCAAAGATCTTCCCTAGTCAGCAAACAGCTCCGATCAAATCGTCGTGTTCGTCGTCTGTCTCCTCCGCCACGCAGTATTTATTATGGCTGTAGCAAAACAAACATTTTGGATATCACATCGAATTGCTTAAGAAAAATAAAGTGTATAGGCTGTTCCAGGTAAAATGATCGCTTTTGAAAGCCCTGCCTAAGATCGACTTGTATACACGTTGCGTATTCCTCCGCTTTACGTAAAATTAACACTGCCATGGACCTCACCACTTTATGCGTCGGTCAAGTGAAACTGAGAAATTGTTATAAAAATAAGTATGTTGCAAAGCTGCTCATTTTTAAACTTAGATGCATTAAAAAAAATTGTTATAAAAATAAGTATGTTGCAAAGCTGCTCATTTTTAAACTTAGATGCATTAAAAAAAACACAATGCGAAAGAAATAATTTGATCACAAAGGGCTACATTATAATTGTTATTCGACGTCTTCGACGTCAAGATATGGAACTACTTTCCCTACAGCTTTACCAACTTTACGTAACTCAGTGTCCCCGTTACAATATATGCAGGCAGGAGCAGTGCATTTTTTTTTACCCACTTTATCGTGAAAATCTTCTACCTCCCCCCACTCCCTTGAAACACGTAGACTATGGCTAACACACACCACTGTTCTATACGCCGTTGTAGTGTTCACGTCCACCAAGTACCATGTTATCTATGCAATTCACGCCTTATTTACATTCGTATCGTATCATCGACACGTTTTAACCAACAATTCTTTATTTTTTACAAAGCGAGCAGTGCGGTGGTGAAAAATGTGTTTATATGCATTTACTTACGTAGAATATATTTGTAAATCAATTTATCACGTATTGTAAACTTGTATTCGTCCAGTAAACTGTATTTTTATCATATACATTCTCTGTAAATATATGCGGTAAAAAATGAGACTTTTGAGGAAACGAAATTTTTGTCAGCGGGCATTACGAAAAAATCTGTTGCGGAAAGTTTCGGTAGTTCAAAAACGTATAGGCAGATTTCTATAATTTATTTGGTGTTTGTACAAGGCACGTTTTATTATTTTTCTAACAGTGCTTTTATAGATTTATATAAATTGTTTACATTATTCTTTTCATGAAACAGTATGCCCTTGCCAGTGCTTTGCGACCCTTTGTTGTTCTAGGTGATAGGCAGAATACAAAATCAAAATCTGAACTTGTTTTCAATGTTGTCTGTTGATAAGTCATTGTCTCTATTAAAACCATAACTGTATATTTATCTGGGAGTTAGGAATTTTTGCACGGAAATAACAATAGATATAAAAATAGCTTATTAATAGGAATAACATTGCCAACTTCAGGTTTTACGAATATAGTGACTTATTTTAAATTATGTATGTCTTTATAAAGAGCACATTAAAAATTGGAGCAATTCTCATGCAGAAATTTGCGTTTTTGTAGCAAGAAACACCTTTTATACAAAAAAATGACACATATTTTCGAAAAAAATAACACTTACTTTTTAGGTCTCTAGCCATACATCACAAGTATTTTGTACCTCTGTTAACATAAACGTGTATTAGTTTTCGATAAATTAACGTTATACGTATTTTTAATTTATAAATTGTAATATTTCATTTATAATAACAATGAATCAAAACAGTGAGCAAAAAGGCGTGTTGGTAACGCCTAGTAAGAAATAGTTCCCATGCTAAATATTATTACAACTAGGTGCGCACGAATTCGGTGCGTTGTCCTGTGGTGTAATTTCCTAGACTCAAAAATAAGCTTAGTTTGCACGAGGCGGAGGAACATCCTGGAAGTAGAACTTTAGCAGGGCTTCAGAAGAGTGTGAAGTAACCGTGAATAGATTACAGTGGCAGCACTGCAGCAGTGCGGACGACAGGTTGTGTGCGACTTTACTGCGACCTTCTGCCAGTCGGCAAGCGGAGGCCGTAGTCGCCGCACGCCAGGCAACCCTCGCCATTACGTAACTAGTGCACGACGGCCGACTATACCGGCCTCTCGCTACCATGCGCTACACACGATGTATAGTCCATTCGAGGTTACTTCAGAATTTTCTGAAGCCCTGTTAAAGTTCTACACCTGCAGGATATTCCTTAGCCTCGTGCAAACTAAGCTTAACACATTGAGGTCTGCACACACTTACTAGCACTTAAGAGGGCTTGGGTCATGTGGCTTCTTTACAAACACGATGTGAGTTATGGGAGTCTAGGCTCCCGGTCTCACGAGACACAGGCCATTCGGTGGCGTATGAGGATTAGGCGGCGGCGACGGTGGCTGCGAGCCGCGAAATCGACGTTCGTGGCGCAAGAGATACTGTGAAAACCGTTATATATATATATATATATATATAAAATCAGGGTATTATTAAGATACTGTGTAAGGTTGGATTTTAGATTTCCCTTACCCGAAATTTCGAAATGTGTTTTATTTTACTAATTACATAGCCGTCAATATAGCGAACTTCAATAGGCGATTACTAATACATTTGCATTGCAAATGGAAAACTTAAAAGTGTCAATCCACAACACATTTGTGTACATGACGTTGAAAATTGCAGGAAGCATGTAGAAGCAACACAAGTTGTAAAATATATTGCACCTCAAGCTTTGAAAACGGCAGTTCACGCGGGAATTCGCACTGATTAGATACGTCGTAGTTCACGCGTCCGCCCATAGGTGACGGGCTCTCCGCGCGCAGTGATTCATTACAGTAAAGCATCTCAGGAGTCGCAGGTGCTGGAGGTCGTCATTGTTCACTTTATAGTATCGAGAAACCACTCTTTTGAATTTGGCGGGAGACACCACAATGAGTGGTAATAAGACACGATTTAAACAGAACAGGGATTGAGGACGCATGCTTACTTCCGCATGGTGGAAAAGAAGCCAAGGTAATTCACTTTATTTATTTATTTATTTATTTATTTATCTATCTATTTATTCGCATCCCGTATTCCAATGCACTTTGGAAAGGACTTGTCAATTATTATTATTATTTTTTTAATATTTGTTATACATTATGGATATCTGCACACAATTACATTAACATAAAAATATGTAACAGATTAATAATATAATTTACACACTTCATAATTCTAGCAGCTTTACAAACATGTAAAGACTACATTTTGGTTGCAGTGCAAGTTATTACAATTCATATACAGATAGATATTAAAGTATAAATATGTAAAGTTTGCATTACATTGGCACACAAGGTATTACATGAAATCTCATTATATCAGTCCAGTTCTGCATTATAGAAATTCATCTATATTTAAGTATGCTCCTACGCAATAGAAGGCCTTATTTAAAAAGTAGGATTTAAAAGTTATTTTAATAACTGCAAAATAATTAATTTACTTCAAATCACTAGGTAGGTTATTTATTAGTTTTGCCCCATTATAGTATGGATTTGATGTAAATTTTGAGCTTCAGTATATGTGAATATGATTAGCTTGTCTGATATAATAATGGTGTATATGAGTATTTTTAACTTTTTTAATGTTTTCCATGTAAAGAAGAATACTACGGTACATATACATGCCATGGAAGAGTGACGATTTTGTTATTTATAAACTACGAGTTATCCCGTGACAGTGATTTTAATTGTCACGTGCCTAGAACAGTTACGTTGTTACAAAATTTTGTTATACAAAGACTGAAAAAAAATATGATGTGAAATTAATTCAACATTGGATATAGTTCTATCCACTAAGCCACTGCGGCGCCACTTGGAATCTCTCTATCCACTGAACTACTAAGGCCCCATTTGATATATATCTATCCACTTGGCCCCTACGGCCCCACTTGATACAGTTCTATCCACTAAGCCACTGCGGCCCCACTTAATATAGTTCTATTCGCTGAGCCACTGTGGCCCCACTTTATTAACTCAACATTGACGCGAGACATTTAAAGTACACAAAAATGATATTCCAATACCTTCATATCTCTATGCAATATTCTCTATGGATTAATACAAAACTTCTCAATTTATTAAAAAATTCGTTTCTTGTGTAAAAGGTAATGATTGCGTAATTTGATCTTGCTGAAATTCAAACTTGGCCTTTATTTTACCCTAAGGATTCGCTCTGCAAAATTTTGAAGAACTTCTGTTGAGTTCCAAGGGACTAAAGGTATTAAAGACGTACAGACAGACAGATAGATAGACAAAGATCGTCTACTTATATAGGATGGCGGCCTACAATGGCTTCTTTTTTCCTTATTACTTATTAATCTCACTATATTCTTCTGTAATCTAAAACTATTTTTCCATTTTGTCGATTTACCCCAAAATATCATGCCAATGGATTAAATATTTAAGAAATTGTATGTAACATCCATGAGAATAATAGGGTTTTTATGCATACAATTAACTTATATTATTTTTCCTGTTCTTATTGCTACACATATTGTCATGAAAGAGTTAATGTAATATTTTTCACATGTCACTTTTACGATTTCAACTACACTATGTAAATTTAATTATTTCTATTTTTCTTAACACGTAAGATTTTTAAAAAACATTAGATGTGTGGTGGCAATAATATTTATGTGTAATTTTGATAGGCTAGTTCATTTTCCATAGTGTATTTATTTTTATATAATTGATATTTATTTTTGGTGTGATCTCAATTATGTAAGTATTTATATTATTTTTATTGTACTTTAACTCAGTTCCCAGATCACGTATCCTCATTTAGGTCGTTAGAAGTGGTTCATGTGGGGGGTTTGAATAGTTTTGATCCCCATTAGCCCGCAGGTTTAAATCCTGATTGTTGATTGGCTGGCGCCTTAGACCCGCTTACGCTAGCGTCAGCGGGCAGAGCTTAACGCTCTCTTCGTTAGCAGCCTCCAACGACGTCAGACGTAGGGCAGGACCTCCCGTCTGAAGTGGACAGAGAGGCAGGACTTTAAAATTAGTTTTAGGGTGTGTAAACGTGTCCCTGAACCAACTTTTAAGTAAATTTGTAACCAGCAATGGAGCTTGTGTCAATGGTCGCCCATTTGCGAGGTTTAGTGGTCAGGAGATAGATAGTTTAAACACGCCATCTACGTGCGTGTCGGGCTGCTACGCCAAATACTGCAAGAGCATCCTACCTCCAATCCGCTTGGTGATTAAAAGATAAGTCCTACACAAAGATCTGACATTTTCATCTGGACCTAATTTTATTTACAGTTTGGTTCAGCTCGATATCCGGTAGTATCAGTACACAAGCAACGCCATCTTGACTTTTATAAGTACGTAAATTTCCAGCACATATGCTCCCACTGCAAAACCTGCGATAAGAGTAGTTTCTACCAGAGCTGGACTGTTTAGTGAGAGCACAATTTGTTTTAACGTAATATTTACAACAGAGAACAGTTTAATTAATTTGATTTGGAAACCAGTATATTCAGACTCTGGCAAGCTATGTCACGTAATCGTAAACGGGCTCAAGTAGGATACGCATGATCACTTTTAGCGTTGTTAGGATAGTGGGTTGTCTTTATAACTTTTATCATATTGCCATCAGGGTTTTTAATTATTTCTGATTTAAACAATTACAATACAAAAGGAAATTAAAAGTAAAATAAATGGAATTTTTTCAAAGGGCGTATCTGTTTTGTCGTTTTCTCTACTCTAGTGTCAAGTTAGCCTATTTCTTACCCAGGGTCTTACATATGTGTTTACTAGAGTTTTCAATTGTCTGCCTTATTGTGACGTACGTACATAAATGGCGTACGTGCCAAATGCTAGTTTCTGGAGGGTGCTAATGGTAATAAACTTGTTCCCCTACCGGCCCAGGACAGCACAGTACTATTTACTGTTTTTAACCCGTATTTTTCTATTGTTGTGCATCTTTCATCCCGCATTGTATGTTTATTTCTTTGCATGAAAACGCAATGCTCAAAATATGTAATTTAAGGCCATCTAGTATTTCTAGTATATCAAAGACCCAGAGAAAGCCTAATATCTAATAGCAACATCCGCCTCGTTAATAAGATGCGAAAAATTCGGATTTGACTTCGCCTGGATTTGAACCTGTGCGAGCACTGTCAGCCGCTACACCACCGCGGCACTTTCTGGATGAATAAAACTCGAATTGCTAGTAGGGTATAAATATATTACTTTACATAAAAACCAGTACATTAACAGACTAACTGGCCTTAGTTGCCATTGATAGAGCAGTTCTACTGTTGGGTGGTTCAGTTGTATAAATGTGAGCTGCTCATTGCAAAGCCGTTCGCTGACTCACATCACAAGCATGCCAAATGTCTACAGATATCCTTATATGTATATCATCTTTCTCCATTCTTATTCCCCTTCTGCCTCTCACAATAAGCCTCCTACGCATTGTGTTGCTAGTTCAAGGTAGCTCCGCTTAGATCACGTTGCTTACGTTGTATCCGTAAGTGGCGCTATCCTACGAGTAACTAAACAATCACACCAACAGCACGTGCTCAGTAAAAATTTTTTCTCCCATGCGCTCTTAAGACATATTAGAAGTGAGTCACCCATATCCACTAGTGCAAGAACATCCGTTCTGTTGATGGCTGCGTTAGAGATCGATCTACTGGTCCTCACCACTCCGGACACTAAACTGTACTTTACGGCGTTCATAATTGGCCGGTCATCAACCAATGGAAAGCCGAGCTGATACTGACCCAATCATATGTCCTTCATCGTATAAAATGTTTTACAATCAATCATGTCCTTTTGAGCGGCTATGGAAAAAATTAATTATATTGTTAGCAATATATTTGCTACTGCGCTGTTGTGTTCTTGTGAGGTCGTGTTAAACACTAGGCGAACAAAGACTGCACATCCATGCGAATTTTGTTCTGAACAATATACAAATTTTCTAATTAGCTTTGCTCGAGCTACACTCAAGCATAGTCTACAAAGTGTTAACCAAGCCTGGAGAATTACACCAGGGAGACAAAGCACCACATTAGTGCGCACATTAGGCGATACCAACCTACCTATTTTCTCCCTGATTTTATTCAGATTATTTATAAATGAAGCATTATAATTTACAGATAAAATATGAACATTACAAATTAACAGAACAAAAAGTAACTTTTATGAACACAAGTATAAAACGCTTGTAATACAGGGCGTATTTAGGAAATAACTAAACGCGTCATACATGGGGAGATTTTTCTAAGGTTAGATTTTTTAAAAATCCGAGGAAACAGTGAATGGACTATATACCGCTTATTCGTCTTCTGCGCATGTACCCAACATTTGCCTATACCTAATCGTACACGACTATCAAAGTCGCATGGTCAACAGTGATTAATGTGTTTGTTTACGTCTTAATTTTTAAATGACGAGCACTATTGTATTAATAAAATACTTTCACCAATTTTAACTAATTCAAACTGTATTATAAATTGGTTATAAGAATTATAAAAAACATCTCTAAGCACTTGGTTAGAAATCTGCTTTCTATCCTAAAATCCAAACCATTCCGTTTTCACTAAACGTGTTGGCAGAAAAGCAGTTCAATGTAGGGGCACGGACTTGGTTGTGCGCAGCCAGCGAGATCGGTCTACCTCATATTTGGTCTATGATCGCTATAAGCTATTCACGGTAAAGTGAACATTTTTGGAAGCCCTGTTATTTGGAATAATAGTGAATAAATTTATTTTATTTTGGCCTTAGACGTTAAGTTAACTTCCGGGTGCGGTGGAACATAGACACTGTGTTTGTAACTTAAATTGAGATATTTATTTCAAATGGTGGTTAAAGGATGAAAAAAGTAAGTAGGGCCTCAAAAGTGCTAACTTTACCGTGAACAGCCTATACACTCCGCTCCATCATACAACTACCAGCTTTATTGTCAATTTTACTTCCAGGATATTCCTCCACCTTGTGCAAGCAAGACGAAACCAAGGTTAGTTCCACTCAGGTTGGGAACAAAACGAGTTCCCTTGGGAGAGTTTGGCGTAAGGACAATGTCCGCCGCTAGGGGCGCAGTGTTCCAAAGATGTTACAGTAGAGTCTCGCTTATCCGACATATACAGGCCGGCAGAACGTCGGATAAGCGAACATGAAAGATTACACGGAGGAGTTAAGTAAAAGCCTATTAAAAGTCAAACTGTGTTAGTAATTTTACACATTATGGACAAAATAACCATGAATTACAACAACACCGGAGAAAAAATTAAATGAAAAAATGTACTTAGAGTTACAGAACTGTCTGAAGTTAAATGCAGCACTTAAAACAGTTCATTCCTGTGATGAATGTAGACGGGAGTGCCACTGTAGTCGGGGTAACTAATTAGCTGTGGTAGTCGGGAGCAAAAAAAAATAGACTACGCTCATGCTGGCAATTAGCAGTTCTTGTTGCCAACTGATGCGTTTATTTTTTTTGGAGTGACGTCGGATAATAAGGAATGTCGGATAAGCGAAGGTCGGATAAACGAGACTCTACTGTAATTGAAATTTTAATCTACGTAAACAATAAAAGATAATAAGTTTACACGTAGTAGTTATTTTATATTTAATTTATGATTATTGTAATTATTTAGTTTTTAACGCTGAAAATAGAGAAAAATCTGGTATTCATGCGACACTAGCGCTTACCTGGTGGCGAAAAATTTTAGTTGCCACACTAAGAGCTTTTAGCTTCCCAACCTAAGTAGAATAAACCTCAGCATAACCAAGTTTAGAAGATTACACAAGATTAGAAGGACAACGCACCGCATTCGAGCGCACTCAGTGTAATAACGTTTTGCATAAGAACTATTTCTTACTAGGCATCATCAACGCACCAACTTTCTCTCTCTTTTTATTCGCGTTAATCATAAATTAAATATAATTTACAGATAAAATATAAGAAAAACCTCAGTTTAACCAAAGAATAAAATACCTTCATGTTAAAACGCTTGTAATAAGTAACATTTAGGAAACAATCAAGTACGTTATACAAGAGGTAATTTTTCAAATATTTGATTCGAAAAGTGCGAAGAAACCGCGAATAGACTGTAGATACGGCCACTAATTTTTCGCGAATACATCAGAGCACACGGTAGACTTCAATACTATATATATATACATCCCCACTGTAGTATTACCTCCATTGGTTGCTAGTGTCATGCCCGCATTTGACCAGAGCCGCTCAGGATTCCGTAACTGACACTCTACTTTCGTGATTCGTGAGTGAAGAGATTTGGGCGGGTCTTAGCAGCGTGGTTTTGAGAGCCAATGAGGGTGATTGAGGTGAGTACGGGGCGGTGCCAGAACGAAAGGCGCGGGAAACGGGAGATCCCCGGGAAACCCCGCCGACCAACGGCATCGTCCGGCACGATTCCCACATCCGAATTCCCACATCCGAAAATCCGGTGACCCGGCCGGGAATTGCACCCGGATGGCCTTGGTGGGAGGCGAGCAGGTTAACCGCTCAGCCAACGCGGCCCCCTTCGTGATTCGTGGGCAAACATTTAACACGGACCAGAACATGCTTTGACCAAACTAGACAACCCACAGTGCTTTTAACTGTATCTTGTCTCAGAATCTTTTCGCGAAATATCACTGCCTCTAACTATAGCTAAACGATGACCGCGTTTAAATTATAACGTACTTGGTTACGTGTCATAGGTTGCTTAACATCTGTTTAGCATAAACGTTGCGAATATCTTTCACCATATGAACAATTAAATTAACATTGTCATGGACCTAATCACTTTAGCCGTGCGATGATCAAGTGATGACAAAAATATTATTTTCGTGTCCAGTGAACGAAAAAATTGTATTAATTTTTTTCCATGTATCCCATAACGATATGGAGCAGCGCCGGAATGCAAAGCGCGGAGTAAATGGGATATCTCCCAGGAAACCCGCCGACCAGCTGCATCGGTAGGCATGATTTCCAACCCCCCCCCCCCAACCCTGCCCCTAACGGAGTTCCAGCGGAATGGAACTCCGTTCGCCTTGATGGGAGACGAGTGCCCGAACCGGAGATATTACTCGATAATATCGAGGCAGTCATTGATACACATTTACAGCAATATGTTATAATATTACAGTTATGAGATTAATAAAATATATATTTTAAAAAACTGAAGTAAGGGATATTAATATTAGATGTAGTCCAAAAAAAATCAGTAAACATATGACATAACAGCAATAATAATGACATAAAAATATTTCTTATAAAATTACCTTGTTTTTTGTAGTGAACTATGAGTTACACGTGTACACGCAACATCTTGGAATACTTGCTGTAATACATGGTACTATCGCAGTCACATCAAAAAAAATATAGTTAAAGACGATGCACTCATGCAGCTGTAGTATGAGGTATTACGAGGCCAGCTTCACTTCTGATACGGACTGCTGGAACCTGAACTCGACGTGTCTGATAACGGAAAGTGATTAGGCACTGATAAGAGGATAACGATAGAATAAGGAAAAAGTGCCAAGAAATCAGTGCTCTGCCCAACATACTCTGTGAAAGACAACGCATTGTTGACAGCACTGAGAAAAATATATGGTCGTAGGGACCATCCAAGACTGTTAAAATAGGGACAGCAATACGAGAATAGCCAACAGAGTATTTGTTTGTATGGCCCAAAAATATATTTAGTTTCCCCAAAAAAATATTTTGTTCAGTACACGAAACTTGAAAAACAACAAATTAATGTTTTTGTTCTGACAAAATACACCATTGAATTAACAATGCCTCTGTGTTGCGCCGAAAGAAATTAGACTGTAGACAAACTAATTTCGTTGAATCACCTGTATATATTTGTTTGGTTACTCATCTGATTACCTTCGTCCGAAAATATAGCTCGCGAGTTAGTAATTTTTTTGTCACAATAAGAATTGTAACAGTGTTTGTTAGTGAACTTATTGATGCTTCATAAAGGTATAAACACAGAGTAAATAAGGTCTATACCAGAATGGCAACAACAATGTAATTGAGCAGTCGCTAATTTCTTTTGGTTCTCTCCATGTATACCACCTTAGACGGCACAACTACTGCATCACTTCGAACTACGAAGTTGGCTCTACTGAGTACTTACAGCGCTTCTGGCGGACATAACTTGAACTTCTTAAAACTGCAGTACAAATTTTACTATAGTCACACGCACCGTTCAATATATTTAGGAAATTTGAACACTTGTGGCCCAACTTCAACAGTGGAATAAAAAGAATTATGGGTGGGATCATAAGATTACGATGTCCTGCCAAGAATTGCAACGCATTTCAGAAATTCAAACTTATCCTGGCGTTACGATATCGTCAACAACAACAATATGGCCAGGCAACATATAAAATTTAAGAGGCAAATTTTTTTTTTTTGCGTAAATCTGTGAGAATGCATTTTTTTTTATGTATAAAATACTTAAGCTCCCGCAGCGTAACAACTAGGAAACAATTTGTGATTTCTTTAATGGACATCAAAATATTTCACTATAATGCGGGTATGCGTGAAGAGTTAGCGACCTGTTGTTCCCCATCCTGTGAACACCCCCTGGGTATGAACATCCTAATAGAACAAGCTCAACAGGGAAACTAACAAGGAAAGCTGTAAAACTTGAAACATTTATCTGCGCACGTTGCCCAGTATTTTAATTGTATGTATTTAAAAACATCGCCATGTCATCAGTAGTCATTTTAGCCGAGATTGCAAAGGCTCGGGTGCGGCAGGCGTAGGTTCGAATCCCGATCTCATCTCAGGATTTTTTTTTTTTTATATTAAACGAACCTGTTTAACGTACGTCGAGCCAAACAAATCTTTAGTCGCACCAGCCAAATCTTTGTTTGTTTGTGACAACCAAATTAGAACAATAAAATAATTTGGTTTCAGCAACAAAATATTTAATTGCCCATATACAAACAATTAATTTGGGTGCACCAAAACAAACTTTGCTTGATTCAACAAGACCTTTTCCTCAGTGCATGATGGGTTGTAGGAACCATCTGAATATTGTTAACATAGATAGTAATGCCAACAGAATTGTTGGCTCGCTTCGTGTCTGTGATTGTATTTGCTACTAGATGTGAGCACTGAGTTCCTACTGCACAACATATATTATCTAACAGAACAACTTCAAAAATATTTGGATTGCTCCCAAAAAATCACTAGAATGTACCATCCTATATTCCGGTCTCTACTGTTTAATAATGGCAAATAAGTGAATTCATAAGCACTGTAGGTATAGAAATTCCTGTGCAAAAGTGAAGAGGGAGGCTCGGAAAAGCTTCAGCCGTATTATTACTCTACAAAATAATACGGTCACAGATTAAAGGTTCGATAAAGACTCGCTGTCGACGGTGAGTGAGTGCATGTCAGTTTAGTGCCTTTCAGAGGCGATGAGGAAGCTAATTTTGTAAAAAGCGTCCGTATATACTTAGTAGATTAGCACAAATTAATACAGCTGATGTCCGCTTTGCGTCGTTTTAAACGCCGCTAAAGATAGAACAAGAAAAATACCTCCCACAAGGCGGATGCCCTTAATGGCTTTAAAATAGTCAAGAAAACTTCCTTTTACTTTAAGCACAGGGTGAATGCCCTTTTCAAAATGTTTAAAGGGCGTCAAAAGTTCTTTCCCCCTAAAATACAGGAAAAGTCTAACCATACAACCGAGTGAAATTCAAAACGATAGCGGAAAATATAATTTTTCTGGGAGTAAAATTCCAAAATTAATAAATTAATAAAAATAAGCTAATTGTTTAGCTTCGAATCAAATAAACATGGAAGGATGTAACTAAATTTTCTTAAATAAAGTCTAACATATCCTGCCTTTGGATATGTTTGAACTTCCAGCTAAATTTTAACTTATTATTTAATCTATAAACTCTAAACTAAATGCAAATTCACACACACAAATAATTAATTTCCAAATAGGCGTATATTGAAATATTTTAGAAAAATATTCTTAATTGATCTTGTTGTTTGTATAGGGCAAAGTAGGCTACTATGACATATTCTCAAAATAAGAAGAACTTTTCAGGGCACGCCAGACTTTGGAAAGGCAATGGAAAGTCTTTGTGCATATAAAGCTATTCACGGTAAAGTGAGCGCTTTTGAAATTCCTCTCATTTGGAATAATAGTAATTATATCTTTAGCCTTAGGCGTTAACTTCCGAGTGCGGTGGAATATAGACATTGTGTTTACTACTTACATGGCAATATTTATTTTAAAAGGTGGCTAAAAGATAAAGGTAGCTGAAATAAAAAAGTAACTATAGGGGCTAAAAACTGCTCATTTCTAGCGCGAAGAGTCTCTATCAATGCAAATTTCAAGTTTTGAATGCCGAGTAAATCTGACGTGTAGCCATGATACGTACAGTATATGCTGTTACCCAACTTTTTTGACGAAGTAACAAATTATGAATATATCTATATACATATATGCCCAATGGCACGACGGTGTGATGATTTCAACGTTTACGCTGGGATTTCTTAAATTCAACATACCTCCTTCATAATGGCTCTCATTTGTTTATATTTTTCTCATTGAACAACAGGGTCTATAGTATATAATTATTTTACAAACAAATAATATAACAATAATAATTAATAATACAATTGTAACATCATAATGAAATTATAAATAAAATTACACCATACGTTCAGTTACAGTTCAAAATTACTTCTCAATCTAACAAAAAAAATGTTTTTAACTTAATGCATTCATACAGCATCCAAAACCATTGACCATACAAATTACAAATATGCATAACTCTATAAATTCAGCACATTGCAACGGGCAATATATTCACCTAGAGTATAAAAGAATTAATATATTTTATTTTAGCTTTAATTAAAAATATTACTCCTTGCACAACATAAAATTTTACACTGTTCAGTTATTACATTACTTTTTATTATTGTTATATAGGATCCCTTTGGAAAAGTGATTAACATTGTAGGTATGTGAACTATTTTGTTTTCAAAATGTCCGAAAAGTCTGAAAGAGCTTTATGTAAGTATGAATTGTGTTGTTTATGCTATGTGTTGTTTATGCAAGTCTCTCTCGATGTTCAGCTTGTGGTGTTTTTGTACTTACTTTAATTTTTCACAGTGGGCGCAATAGTGAAAGCAAAAAGTAAAAGTAGCTACAAAAACTAATAAGAGGACCTGGATAAACATTAACTTTCTGTTTCCTCTCAGCATGACGAAACACTCCTGGCCATAAGGAAAACACGAACTCTCCAAGGTGCGGAGTTCCGTCGGATGGCAGTAGCATAAAGCGTGGAGTAACAATTACGTACCCAAAAGTAAACAAGTGGGTCCAGCTGTTCATCAAGAGCGCTGTACAGAACGCGACGGTATCTAGGAACGCCGAAATAATTCAAAACTGTTGCGCAAGTCGTCTGCCGCGCACAAAAAAAAAAAAAACGGAGACGAAACAGACCTGTCACGAGCGGAATGGAAAACATCGGCAAGCTGAAGAGATATAAAAGCAACAAACGTGATTTTTTAAAAAAGGGGGAGGGGGGGCATAAATCGTTGTCCTCCAATGCTCCCGTTTGATTCTTCGTCAGATAACAAACCAACCGGGTTACGTACTAAATATCATTAAAAGTAAGAACCTGGAACATCGCGTTTGTTCCGAAAAATAAAAAAATTTACACGCTGACCGTTTTAAATTTCCTGTCTTAACCTCGGTGTTTTCTCCTCTTGTCCCCTAACACGTGCAAAAAATCGAAATAGTACAAGCTTAGGGAAGTTTGCAATCACACGCATTTTTAGGGTTTCAAAAGAACTACCAATTTAATTCGAAATTAATGGACGGTTTTTTTTTTTTTTTTATAAATAAAACGTTTTCTACTGGAGCTCTGCACGCCATTCATGGCCACCTTTAGCGATTCCACTCAAAAACGCCTAATAAATACACAAAATAATTAAAAATAATTCCGCGAATACAATTTCTGTACGAACACTCTGACGGTGCGCTGGAATAATTGTAGAACATTATTCGGAAAAATAAACGTTGCACGATACTAAAAAACAAGACTAACGACCGTACTGTAAAAAACTACAATCGCGCAGAGGAGCATAATCCCCCCCCCCCCCCCTTTTTTTTTCCTTGACCGATAATTTGTCTATTGTTTGTTATTTGAAGAGCTTCTGGCTTCTAATCCACTACTTTCCAGCTAAACGCTGATCACAATAAAGTGAGCACTTTAGTAATGAACCTTAGAAAAAAGTCACCGCCCCTGCATGCATATTTTTATAGGCGCACTGAGTAGCATTTGCCCAGTACAGTTGGTAACAATGGACGGGAAAGTAGTTCAATTATCTTTTCGTCGAATAAAAAGTGTTAGGTAACGATTTGTGATAACTTAATTATTTCTTTCGCTTTATTATTTCTTTCGCTTTGTTTTTTTTTTTTTTTTTTTATGCATCGACGTGAGAAAATGAGCAGTTTTGTAAATTATTTCCTTTCTTAATAATTTCACGGTTTCATTTGACCGACACATGAATAAAAATGATGAGGCCCATGGCAATGTGTTAATTTTATATAAGGCGGAGGAATACACAATGTGTATACCTAGAAGTAGATCTTAAGCAGGACTTTCAAAAGTGCTCATTTTACCGTGAACAGCTTACATACTGCTTTAAAAATCAGCAAGCGTTTTTTTTTTTTCGGATGTGCACTGAAAGCTGTAGGTAAACTGAGATTTTTTTTTTCTGTGCTCGCGCAATCAAAATGTTGCTACAGGATTCCGTGATTAAAAACCCTCCCCAGTCTGGCGATGCCTTATTTTATTTCCCACTGCGTTTCTCTTTGATAAAGGTCTGCAGCCGCAAAGTGGCATCGTCAATAGACTTTAAAAAACGTTCCAAGATGACGTCAGCTGCTGGTTTTCTTAGCGGCATTGGCCCTTGGCTTTTATTTCAGCCTCATTCACTCGTATTACGGTAGATTTTGTCATGTGAAACTCTGTGATAGGTGATACAAAAAAAAACTTTGCCACTTAAAGTTTTGAAACCAATTTTGCACGTGAATTGATTTTATAAATAAGAATTTTTTTTTTGTATACAATTTTGGTTTCCTTTCTTACACAGTTATATGAGCACTTTTGAAAAAGTTTTTCACGACGAAGGGAAACTAGATCCATATCTTATTGTTGAATAAAACGTATCGAATAAACATATGTGAATACTGAAGTGTATACGTATACGTGTCAGAATTCCCTAAATTTGTGAAATATTTATTTTCCTGGTAATTTCACAGATTAACTAGAATGACGCATGAATTGACAACTGTTATATACCTGTGTTAATATAAAAGTATCTCATTTTTGGTTCAATTGAACTTGTACTTACATTTTGTGTATAAATTGTAATAATTAATTTATAACTAACACAAATAAAGACAGAAAGAAAATGTACATATTGGTAATGCCTAGTAAGAAATATTTATTGTGCAAAATATTATTACACCTGAGTGCGCTCGAAGGCGGCGCGTTAACCTTCTGTTGAAATTTTCTAAGTTTTGTTTGCACGAGGCGGAGGAACATACTGAAAGTAGAACTTCAGCAGGGCTTCAGAAAAGTTGGAAGTAACCGTGAATTAAGTACGTAGATGTATAGGCTATTCATGGTAAAGTGAGCACTTTTGAAAGCCCACTAATAGGAAATAACAGTCAATGAATACATTTTATTTTACTGTTAGACGTTAACTTCCCAGTGCAGTGGAATGAGCATGCTGTATTTATTACTTACATGGCAACATTTATTTAAAAAGTTGGATAATTTCGTTTGTAAAAAAAAACTGGGAACAGGTGAGCTGCCGACAGAAAGACTTCAGGACCTTCCGCTCAGAGGTTGCACGCTTAAAACAATATTGAGGCCTGTGGCATGCGTGCCTGGGCCGCCCTAGGCGCGTTCTACAATGACACGCACACGGATGATACAGATCACGGAAGGGACACGTAACACAATCTACAATAACACACTCGTGGACGCGGATAACGTACGGATGCGCGAAAGAAAGATGGTCATCTCCCAACTCTTCCGTGTCCGTGAATCCCTGTAGCCAATAGTAATCGAGTATTTGGTTTGCTGATATTCGTTTACGTCCCCACGGCGGTATACATGGCAACAAGTGCTTCTATTTGCCGTGGCGATTATAATCTTGATGTGAATAAGTCCTTTAATTTGCGAGCATAGTGGGGGGGGGGGGGGGGGTAATCCAGAAAATCCGATGGTAACAAAATCGGGGGATACAGTTCGGCATTGCAGCTAAGAATCTATAGTCTACATTCAAAATTCAATTAAACCACTCGATTACCAGAGGATCGAAGAATATGTTAAGTTACGTGAGGACTGCGAAGCATCACGCCCGGCCTAGGTTCTGAAAAAGAAAAAGGGGGGGGGGGGGAGTAATTTTGAGTTCGCTTCGCTAACTCCCGCGTAGTATAACTTTTGACTAGGAGAAGCTACGACGCTCACTTAAGTTTCAGTCGACAGCTCTCGTCAAGATCAATCTATTGCGCGTATGAAAACATTTGTGTGGCGTGGTTATGGTGAATTTGTATGAGCTTGATGTAAAAAATTACGAAAACCTAACACAACTTCGGTCTATGCTCGTCAAAAAGCCCAGTCGAAATACAGAAATCGTATACGGTTGGAAAGAGCATCTCAAAGGCAATCCAGTGAAGTCCATAAAACCACATATGATCGAGTGAAGCGGTGCCGGGAACGTAAAGTAAACATCAAGGCGTTCGACGTAGCGCGTCAACGTGGGCTTCTTCACGCAAAACCCAGTTTTTTGTTTGAATTAATATCTGCACATGGTTCGGCGGTAGTATGTACGCGTATTTAAATGCTGTAAAAAAATATTCAAAATAAGATGTGTATATTATGAAACCTGTATCAGTAATTTGCAGCAGCTGAGTATTTTTGGTTTCGTAAGTCGGTTGCAGACTGTACGTTTCTTCGTATTGTAGAATGGTTAACATTCATCCCGAGTCGTCGGGTTGTTCCTCTTACGTATCCGTGCGTTGTAGAACGGGCCTCGTGCCCGGTCGCACCAACAGCTTCCCCGATCCGAGATCGAATGATCCTAGTTCCGAATCACGGTCTAATTTGATCTCGGTTCCAATGTAAAAGTGTTGCACCAACGGTATTTCACGATTCTGGATATCCGATTCGTCGATTTTGGTTCCAAAGGGAGAGATACTAAGTATGAGACACATTTTGTTATTGGTTCGTAATTTATAATGTCTTGGAAGTAGGCG
This sequence comes from Dryococelus australis, assembly GCA_029891345.1. Lineage (NCBI taxonomy): Eukaryota > Metazoa > Arthropoda > Insecta > Phasmatodea > Phasmatidae > Dryococelus > Dryococelus australis. Next base: position 35,611,120 of record CM057004.1, read on the forward strand.
TATTTTTCACTATATATAGAACTAGATGTGCGATGATTTATCTGTTTTAAGTGAATTATTGTTGTACGAATTTTACTGAATAATATTTAAGTTCATATAATGTTTTAATTCCCCAAGAAAACAATTAATCGTAGTTCCATCTGTTGGCGTATTTTAAAACTACATTTGTCCACGATGGCTGCTGATCTCGGACCGAGATTTCGAACCGCCGAAATTGGCGGTTCGAAATAAACTTCATCTCGATCTCCAGTCCAGCTCTGAACTCGAATGGCGCAACAGCTTTCTCTGTCGATCTTAGATCCGATCTCGGATCGTGTTTCGAACCACGATGGTACAACCGAACATTAGTGTTTTCCTGATTTCAGGAACAATACGTCCTCGCTGACGAAAACTGAAGTGGACGACTTCCTAAATTGTAAAAATTACTTCGCATTTGTGCAAGGAATTAGTGTGAAAGTGAGGACCCGCTGGGGCCAAAGGCGTGAAGTATTCGCCGACCGTGGAGTAAGTGCAGGCAAGGTTATGTGTTGTCGTAAACAGGCCCGCGCTGAAGAAGAAGATGAAGAAATAGGAAGCTGACAGGCTGGTCAGCGGGAGAAGAACAAGAAATGATCGGGCGGCGCTGGGAGGCGAGCTGCGAGAGGAAAATAAACAGCTCGGCACTGGAAGAACGTTCAGCGAACGAGGCGGGGGCCCGGTAATTAAATTACCCCCGTATCGCGGCGTGGCAGAAATGACTCGGGCGGCAGCTGCCGGCCATGGAGCCCTCCCTACTACTTGTTAAATATCTCTCCCGCTCTCACCCGCGCGCTCTCTCTCTCTCTCTCTCTCTCTCTCGCCGCGAGGCCGCACGGGACAGGTGAGACTGCGACCACACCGGCCGAGTCCGAACCCAGAGCGCGCGCGGTCCCGTCTCGTCGCCAGCTGGCGGACTCACATCGCGCACTGCCACGTCCGTGTTTTTACCCCGCCAGCCTGTTGATCAACACTGTTGCCAGATATAATCACTGTCCATTTCCACATTCGAAAATCAGCCTACGTATGGCGTGTTTGGTTGTTTCCTATGCAGAGTGCTCGGAAATTCCCTTTAAAAAATTCTAGGACTTGAAGAGAGAACTGAGTAGACGATCTTTCGAATGTGAACTCATGTCCGGAAACGTACCGTTACCGTGCTACAAACATTTCAAATAATATGTATCACTTGTCCACTTCCACTGAGGGAAAGAGCAATGTCGTAGATTTCTCTGTGTTGGTACGCAACTGGGTTGGCAGAACATTACGTCAGACGATCAGTTGATGGCACGCGACGTCTAGTCTACCCTGCCATGGTATCATGCCTCGAGCCCCATTCACGCGCATGGTTGAGTACACGTTTGCGGAATACACAGACATGATCCTTGTGCATGGCACAGCTGAAGGTAATGGAAGAGCAGCTCGTCGACTGTATCAAGAGCCATCGCAAACCCTTTTCGCCACAGTTACGCTACTGCTCGGAGAACAATGTACCTTCACCCGGGGACAGGAACGACTGTGGTACTTCAAAGAGACGCCGCACTCCCGAATTGGAAGAGACTGTTATGCATCACGTCGAACAGAGCCCGTCAACGAGTACGTGATCAGTTGCGCGTGCAATGCGTCTTACTCTCAGCATCGTATGGGAGGTTCTGCACCAAGTGTTAACTTCTGCACGTGGTTCCTGCACCGCTGCACCGACCAGCCCCTATGATTTTAAATGGCGCGTTTCAGAACATGGGTTCCTATTCTAAAGATCGTCTACTCAGTCCCCTCTACAAGTCCTAGAAGTTTGTAAGGGGAATTTCCAAGCATCCTGTATATGGTTTCGTACTTATGATAACATAAAAGTAACTTACTTTTTGTTAAATTTTACCTTTACTAAATATAGGCTATTCTCGATAACGTGTGCACTTTTGAAGGCCCTCCCACAACAGGTATTAACCACTAACAAATAAATTTTATTGCAGCATCAGACGTTAACTTTTGACAGCTGTATTTATAAGTAACATGACAATGTTTATATTAGAAAGCAGCGGAAAGGAAAGATTTTGTAAGACCTTAAAAGGTGCTCACTTTACCGTGAACGGCCTATAATACGAATAAAGACCGAGAGAAAATATGTGCGTTGGTAATAGTGTTTAAGAAATAGTTCTCATGCAAAATATGAATAAAATGAGTGGACAAAAACAGTAGTGCGTTTTCACTTTTATTCTATATTCATGAAATGGACGAAAAGCCTGAAAGTTGAGCCTCACCAAGGTTTCTGAAAAGTTGGGATCAACCACGAATGGGCAATGCCCTCAGATTTTTTTTTTTTAAGCTCCTGTCACACTGTCAAATTTTTCTTCAAACTGCTTCCAATAGATTTGGTCAAATAAAGTTGGACAGTTATGACGTGATCGAAACGCCATAAACGCCGCCATATTTGTCTGAAAAAGTTGGATGACTTCAGTTTCCATTAAACATTTGAAAATTGAACCGATTTTAAAATCTATTTGATATTTGGCGCTCTCAACCAATCAAAATCGTGCACGACAAAAATTGGCGTCAAGAAACTTAAATATCTCAATATGAAAATAATTTTTAATAATAATTCAAATTACATTATCCCAGCAAAAAAAAAAATGGTAGTGTGATAAATTTTCAAACACATTCAACATTATTTGATAAAACTTGTTGAGAGGAAAAGTTTGTTTGCTGTATTGTATATTCAAATTCTATTGCCAAATAAAATTGTATGCAAAAATTTGACAGTGTGACAGGGGCTTAAGAGTGTCGACTGTGTTGTATGGAGTTTGCCGTAACATTAAGACATCCTATATTTGGACGACACAGACGAAGAAACATCACTTCGCATGCAGTTTCCGTTAAGTACTTTGCAATGTAGTATTTCGTCAGCGAGACACTCGGAGCTGCAAATCACGAAAATGAACACTATGCGTTTATTCCACGTACAATACAATAAGCATGTCAGGTTTTGCGAGAACCAATGGACAGTTGTAAATGGGAATATCGCGACCAAAAAAACAATAACTGATGTTCATGCAGTCGTGAACATAAGCGACTGACTTCATGTTTTATTTGTTAGAAAATATAGGCACCGCATCCAAAGTATTAAAAATTACAACATCGTTTATAAAGGCTGTTAACGAGGCAGTAAGCACTTTTGAAATCAACCTCAGAAAAAAGCCACTGCTCCTACCTGCATAATATTTTAATGGGCGAACTGAGTGGCATGCGCCCAGTAAAGTTGGTAACGATGGATGAAAAGAAGTTCCATATCTTGACGTCGAATAAAAAGCGCCAGGTAACCATTTGTGATAACATAAATTATTTCTTTAACTTTCTGTTTTTTTTTTTTAATGCAGCGAAGTGTAAAAAATGAGCACATTTGTAAAATATTATCTTTTGTAATAATTTCACAGTTGCACTTGACCGATGCATGAATAAAGTGACGAGGCCCATGACAATGTCGATTTTACATAATGCGGAAGAATACACAACGTACATACAAGTGATCTTAAGCAGGGCTTTCAAAAGGGCTCATTTTACCGTGAACATTATATATATATATATATATATATATATATATATATATATACACACACACACACACACACACACACACGCGCGCGCGCGCGCTTCAAGAAGAATTTAGTGCTTTCATATAGGGAAGTTACTACAAATGACAAAATATGACATTTAAACTAGGTACCTATGAAGACCTTACGAAAACTCGGATGCAAAATCCCTATACTCCTGTTTATTTTCATATAATATTGTTTCATTTTCACAGTTGAGTTGGGTTGAGTTATGCCAGGGGGCGGGGGTTAAACAGGTCTAATTTATAAGATTTGAAGTGAATTTTTTGGGTATAACCGATTTAAAAACCACATTTTTAAAACGTATATTAACATCCAAAGTATCAGATATTTCCAAGAAAGTGAGCAAATGAGAGATTCGATTTCGCACCGCTGACAACGGATGATTATTCATTCAGAGCGTAGTTAGCTTCTACTACACGAAGAGAGTTCAAATATTGATAGTATGGTAAAAGAAACAGCCCGACAGAAATAACTTTGGTCCTCATTTTTATCGAAGGTATTCGCCACTCGAGCCGGCAACACTGCAGTTGCACAAGTCAAAGCTGTTTGCGCGCAGGCAGACACGCAGCGAGTGGTCCCTGCGGAAATCTGCCGCCTGTCGACCCGCATTGTTTATAAACACGGCCCACGCTGAAACTGGGAACACAAGTCGTCAACACGAGTGTGAACCTAACGTGATGTAATGTACCCAGTAAGTGGTGCAGATTTACATTTCCGACTACGGAGAACCAGTGAATAATTAAGCTATAATCCATTCACGGTTACTTCACACTTTTCTGAAGACCTGCAAAAGTTCTACTTCCAGGATATTCCTCCGCCTCGTGCAAATGAGCTTAACTAAGTCTGGATAATTACACCAGAGGACAACGCAACGCTTTCCTGCGCACTCAGTTGTAATTTTATTTTACATGAGAACTATTTAGGCGCTACCAACACAGATTTTTCTCCCTGTTTTTATTCGTGTTCATTATAAAAGAAATATTATAATGTATAAATAAAATATAGGGGCATAGGTAAAACATCAACTATACGAAAAATAAGATACGTCTGTGTTTACCGAGGTATAAAATGCTTGGTAGATTGCATATTTAGGATAATGTTGTGAATGGCCTATACAAGGGCAACAAGGCAAGAAATAAGGCATAGCTCAGCGACACTAACTATGATAATTTCAAAACTTGGAAAATTTTTGGCTTCGCTCAAATAAATCAGTCTTTTTATATAAAAATGTATCTACAAAGATGAAAGGCACAAAACTTACTTGATTTTTTTTTCCATTGTGGAAAAAAATACATTCAATTATCACTCAATTAACATTCCATCTCGTCAGCTGAAAGATTTAAATAGGGCAGAGCTGGTAATCGCTTCCTGTCAGGGGGGAAAACGCGGGAACTACTTGTTTAGGAAAGATTTGAAACTACGCTCAATTTCGCCTGAAATATGAATGGGTAAACAAAGGATAAAAACCGTGACTTTAAGCCACGCAAATTTACTGGACGTTCAACCAAGCGTGACTGGAAGTAAGAACAATAAATAACTCACGACTCAAGAGTAAAAAAATTCCGATAGAAACACGCACTACAACTTGAGCATGGATATTGTGGCATGAATTTTATTCTGAACTGCTGAACTGCTCAAAAATCTCGTTGTTGTTGCAAACTCCCAAGTTGTCCCTCGGGTGGCTGCGTTCTGAAACATTTCGTTATAAAAACCACTCGGCTACTGATGACTTGAATATTGTCATATCGCAGACGATACACAGACTGAAGAAAATTTAATGATCATCTGCGAGTATTATAAACGTTAATAATTATTTAATATTTGCATGAAACCTGACGTAAATACTTTTCCCGAAGAGACCTTTGTAAAATCAGGAACTAAAAAATGATTTCTTGCTATCGCTGACTCACAAAAACAAGCCTGCCATCCGTATTTCATCCTCTTTTGTCATTCTTGATGGGCTTTTATGCCGAGATTTCGAAATTAACAACCTGACGTATTACTTACCGTCGTGCTTCTTGGCCGGACCTCTAACAAGACCAATTATTTGGCTACATGCACCTCGGGTTTCGTAATGGTTCGCAGGTCGTAATCACGCGAGAAATTCCTCCCGCCATATCTTTTATTTTCTCGCTGGAAGACGTTCTTCCCAGATGAACATCCGGTCACGCCCCGCCAAAGCTTCTACAAAAGGCAATCAACCGCGGAGCAGACGTCGCGGGGATTGTAAGTGCCGAGAAAACAAACGAAGAGCGAAAACGTCTTCCTACGTTGGAAAGCAAAGCGTGTGCGTGTGCGCCACATCGCGAACGACTGCCGAACCACAGACTAAAGACGGGGTAGAGCGATCCTGCTGGCTGCGCTCACAACCTGTCTCCGTGTCCCCAACATAGAACTACTTTTCTGCCGACACGACTGGCGAAAACGATGTCAATTGTATTTGCGGTTATAGAACCCTGTTTGGTATACGTTGTTCACGGTAAAATAAGCACTTTTGAAGGCCCTGCTTTAATAAGATCTACTTGTATGCACGTTGCGTAGTCTTCCGCCTTATGTAAGATTAACGTTGTCATGGGCTTCACCACTTTGTTCGTGTCGGTCACGTGATATTCTGAAATTATTTCAGTTATTATTTTACAAATCTGAGCACCTTGAAGCGACAAAAAAAAAACACACACACACACGAATTTTTACCTAACATTTTTTCTTCGGCGGTAAGATACGGAACTACTTTCTATCCATAGTTACCAACTTTCCTAGGCGCATGTCACTCAGTGCGCCCGTTAGAATATATGCAGGCAGTGACTTTTTTCTAAGGTTGGTTTCAAAAGTGCTCATTTTATCGTGAACAGCCTTTATACAAGTGCTTTGATGATGTGTTTTTATACTTCCTCTAACCAATTTGTAATGCTGTTTGATCGAATTAAAATTTGTGAAAGTATTTTATTCGTATTAATACGCCTGCCTTTTGAAAACTAAGATATGAACAAACACGTTCATCACTGTTGACAATATGACTATGACAGATGTGTTCCTTTGGGTAGGTCTGGTACGTGCGCAGAAGACGAAGAAGCGGTCTACCTCATTATAGTCTATGCTCTAAACTGCCATTATGGGAATTCCCGTTGACGTTTAAGGGGTCTGCCTAGTGAACAATATGAAACTCCTTGTGATCACTCCCGGCCGTACGAAAGCATACCGACGGCGATGGAGTGTAGCATAAAGAAGCATCGCATGTGTTCGGTTTGCTCAGAATTCTCAGCGGTAACTATGAGGTTTTAATACAGCAGTATGCACATAAAAGATACAGCATTTTCGCTATAGTTCGAAACACTGTTTTACATGAGAATATCGTAAAAAAAAACAACATAGTAACTTCGACGCTTTTCAACAACCAAGTTAGTGTTTCAATAACAAAATGTATGGATGGGCAACAAAATATAGACGTTTATTTGTCCTGAAAAAAAAAAATTTACACTAAAATATTCCGTAGTTTTTAAATTAGGATTCTTAAGACACGACTGTTTACAATAATACCCATATGAATACTAGGAAGGCCCCTTCAGAGAATTGCTTGCAGCCTATGAAACTGTACACTGTAGACTCTTGCAATATGCACTGTGGTGTGCATTATATTTCACCCAGGAAAATTTCTAACAGTCCGGTAATGCAAAATGTTCCAATTAACCACTCCAGCGAAAATAATCACGAAATTTTATGTTCACGTAACATTTCAGTTGTAATCAAAATGGTTTTTATTTGCATATTCTGGACTGTTTCTGCAAATTACAAGTCAATATTTATTGTAGTTTTTTTTTTCTCCATTTAAAAGGATTCACAAACTAAACAAAAATCTTTCTAGCTGTATCTCCATTCTCGATGCTGCATTTTTTTTATTTACTACGACGGCATTGCACAACACACAGAAGAAGAATTAAAGGTGTATAAAATGCAGAAGCAACAGAGCGCGAGCCAGGAAAGTAGCTGAGGAGAGAGAAACCGATATCTATAGACTGTTCACGGTAAAATGAGCACTTTTGAAAAAGCCCTGCGTAAAGTCTACTTGTGTGCACGCTGTGTATTCTTCCGCCTTATGGGCCTCGTCACTTTATTCATGCGTCGGTCAAGTTAAGCCGTGAAATTATTAGACATGAAAATATTTCACAAAATCAGCTCATTTTTATTTATACTTCGATGCATTAACAAAACAGAAAGCGAAGGGATAATTTAAGTTATCACAAATGATTACCTAACACTTTTTATTCGCCATTAAGATATGGAACTACTTTCCAGCCATCGTTACCTACTTTACTGAGCACATGTCGCTCAGTGCGCCCGTGTTTCAAAAGTGCTCACTATCGTGAACAGTCTTTAACAGAAGTGATGCTGTCTTTAGTCTTTGATCACGACAAGCATGAAGGTGCCAAACAATCAGTAGTCCGCCGCCGAACAAACGTAGAGCATTTCTGCATGTAATTTAAGTACTGATCGCACAAAAACGAAGTTTGCAGGAGAAGCAAAAAAGCCATATACCAGGAATGACTAACATCTTTCCCCCCATCGCCCTCCTAAAGGCTTGCTTCCTCTTAAGCTGGAGACAGTTTCGTCACCATGTCATTCTATAGCAAAGCACCTGACGTGTGGAACAGAACATGCCATAAACAATGTCTTCGCTACAAATTTGAGCCGCTCACTTTTACGCACTCGGTCTAGGGTGAAAAGTAAGTTTCTCATTAACGCCGAACATCCTTCCACTACAAATGAAATTTGCAGCTTAATTGCCGTGTGGGTAATGAAATTTCCATCCAGAAACCCGGCCCTGGAAGTCAAACTGTCGGACCGACAACCTAATTTCCCACGTTAAGAGCAGACGCGAGGGTCGACGTTTAGTAATAGCTGCCTGGTACAAAGCGACATGGTTGCCTACTAGGCCTATGTGAAAAACGCGAAAATATGAAGAAAAAATAATAATAATAAGATTGATGTTCAACTGTTCTCGAGTGTCACACTGTGCGGCAAAATATTTGAAATGAAATATACAAGCGCATACCCTCCCCTTTTTTTTAGGTTAAATACACATGTAAAATACGATGTTGTGGAATATATCCCGTTACCTAGCCTAGTTAAATAAACACGAGTAATAATTATTGATACATTAATAGTAGCAAAAAAAAAGTATACATTTACAGGGAAAAAATGTAAATCACTTATTGATTAACTACGACGGAAAGGTTTTTTTTTTTTTTTTTGGATTAGATGTTTTCGTTCCTACTCGTCCCGATTGAGAATGAATTCTATAAAAATTTGGAAAGTGTGTTGTCTTGTAACAAGGTGTCCACTGAAATTCCATTTTGGAATTCCCTGACTTTTCCCTGTTTTCCAGGCAGACTCTTGTCAATTTGCCTGTCATACTTTCGGGAATCCCATACTTGTCTCGCCGCTGACAAAACCAATACACTACCAGTGAAGATGAAATAAATTACACTGCAACAGACCAAGCAAGCAGGGCCAACATTTTATTCACCCCATTGATATTTCTTGCGACAGACGCTATGTACTTCGCACGTGTCCCCGTTATACAAACGCACAAATACCTTACTTTGTAGAAATAGGCCCTATGTCGCTTGGTAAAAATATATTATTACCAGTCCACAAACTTGAAGATTGAAATACTAAAACGTATATGCTCATAATTACATTATCCCGTATTCACATTCACACTATTTTTTTTTAGAGTAGAAATTATTAACATATTCCCCGAGAGGTTAAAATTTCATGTCATAAAAAATTCCTTGACTTTTCCCTGTTTTCTGCTTGGGTGGACATACTGTTGTAATCGTGATAGCAAAAAATCCCAAACCACATGACTAGAACCTCAGATGTCACATATGGTGAATTAATGCGATATTGCATTTAAAGTCATGCAACAGTTTCAAATACCTAGAAAGAAGACAACAGAACGGAAAGTGTCCGGGCGATGAATAATTTCCATAACAATTTTGAAAAACAGCACTGTCCTGGTTTGCTGATGAAAACTCCTCCGTTGGCATCAAAACCCACGCCATTCAGCTATTTAAATAAATATTATTAAAAAACTGCTGGGTGTGAGCGAATTTAACTGTGTGGCCTCGCTGCCAACAGCAGTACCCGATAATCGCCAGCGTCACTTTACCGAACAGCCTTTGGGGAAAAAACTCTACCCCTGACGAGGTTTACTAGGACTTGCGGCAAAAAGGAAACGTCCTTCTTTTTAAGAACGTTTTTCTTCTGGCTGCATTTTTCGTGGTAATCAAAAATCACCTTTTTTTTTTTCCTGATGAAAGAACGTACCCGCTTACTTATTAATTTCATATTATTGGTTTTCTAATCACCACACTTACGCACAGGGATGGGCAGTGACGATTTTCGAGGTATGATCTTAAAAGTGCTCACTTTACCGTGAACAGCCTTTACTTTGTTGACAGTCTTTAACCCGATTTCTCTTTCCTGAAAGGATTTGGGGGGGGGGGGGGGCAACGGGACAACGCGCCACATTCGTGTGCACTCTGTGCAATAATATTTTGCATTGTAACTGTCTCTTAATAACGGCTGTTCACGATAAAGTGAGTATTTTGACATCGACCTTACCTGCATATATTTAACGGGAGCTTTGAGTGACATGCGCCTAGTAAAGTTGGTAACGATGAATGGGAAGTAGTTCCGTATCTTAACGTCGAATAAAAAGTGTAAGGTAACCATGTATGATCATTCAAATTATATCTTTCCCTTTCTGTTTTTTTTTTATACATTGAAGTGTAAAAATGAGCACATTTGTAAAATATTTACTTTTCTAATAATTTCACAGTTTCACTTGACCGACGCAAGAATAAAGTGATGAGGCCCATGACAATGTTAATCTTACGTAAGGCGGAAGAATACACAACGTCCATACAAGTAGATCTTAAGAAGGGTTTTCAAAAGTGCTCATTTTACAGTGAATAGCCTATAGGCATTAACAACATACCTGTTTTATCACTGTATTTTATTAATATTAGTTATGAATGAATATTATAATTTACAGATAAAATACAAATAAAATTTCAATTTAACCAAAAATAAGATTATTTTAGGTTAACGGAAGTATAAAACAATTGTGATTCGTGGCATGTTTAGGAGAGAACCAAACACGCCATACAGGGAGAGATTTTTCAAAGGTTTGATTCAAAAAGTGCGAAGAAACCGAGAATAGACCATAGTTATGGCGACGACATGGCCGCGCCAATCAACGTTGTCGGCGCTAACGTAACCAGAAGTGCCAATTGGAGCCGGCTAGTTGGCACTTCGTCGTGGTTCGTCGATCACTACCCCATAGCCTCTCCGCTAGTGATGGGTCGTTCGTGAACGATTCGTTCAAAATAAATTCATCCCTTAGTGAACTAAATCCTACGATTCGATAGTAGAACACACGAGTCGAAAGAACGTTAAAAGTGGAGATGATGAAAGATTCATAAAGTCTGATTCGATCCGAAAAGAATCCCGGGTCAAGAGTCATAATAAGTTGTAAAAAAAAAAGCATCGACAGGGAAATGGCCTTCACACAAAGCATCGTGTTACGCCCTCTCTTTTGTAACTTGACACCCGTCAAGGTAAAATAGTAATTTAGAATTTCATAGTTCACATACCCGTACACAAAATCTTCCGCGAAAATAAAATAAATACCTCTGTGGCAATCGTTTTGAACTAAAAAGAATAACGGTTAAAGACCGTGTAAATAGAGAAAGAGCCGAAAACGAGACGCAGAGAAAACGAATACCCCCAAAGACAGGACGAGTAATGACTCTAAAGAAAATAAAGAAATGAACGATTCTTTGAACGAATCGTTTCACTAAACTGATCCATACGAATCGATTCGTCCAGCTGAATCGTTCCGCCCGTCACTGCAGCAAGCGCGATCCCCGCTTCCTGACAAATTCCCGCGCGCTATCTCACCGGGAGCTAGTTTTCCGGTTTTTGCAGGCTCGTTGTTGGGGGGGGGGGGGGGGGGTCACCACTCCAGAGTTCGCAGCTCTAAATCTCTTCCTCTTTCATTTCCACTGCCGCTAACTCTTCGGCGCGTAACAGGTTTCGGAAACTGGTCGCGACGCGAAGCAACCAGCGCCGACATGCATCACACACAAGGCGTAGTAACACCCCCCCCCCCCCCCCCCCGGCACATCACTCTTCCACCACATAACCATACATCCCGACCACATGAAGGAACTTGACGGTAAAGTGAGCTCTTCTGACGTCAACGTTTGAAAAACATCACCACCCGAAACTAAACACACTGTTATATGCTGTTCACAGTAAAGTACGCAGTTTTTAAGGGCCTGCTAAATTTTTCCTTTCAATTAATTTATTCCTTTCCGCCACTTTTTAATGTAAACAGTGCAATATGACTAATAAACGCAGTGTATACATTTCATCACATTCTATAGTTAACGTATGAGACTGCAATAAAAAATATTTATTAGGGGTTAATGCCTTTTTCCGAGGGTCTCAAAAAGTGCTCACATTACCATGAACAGCCTATACGCGTGCGACCTCTCGCGTCCGGTGAGAGGTCGACCCTCATCTCCCCCAGGCGGTCCGCTCCGGGCGGCAGGTAGCCGGGGGAATGATTTGACAGCTGACCCGACTGACGTCAGTCCCCTCCCCCTCCCCTCTACGGGAGAAGCCGACGACTTGGGAGGATGCACAAGAATATTCTGGAAACTAGGACCCTCGGCGCAACGCGGCAGTTAGAGAAATTTCTGGGAATAGCCTACTACCTATAAATACAACAGCGGCCAATGGGTCAGGTGTCTATTGGCAGAAGCCATCTGGCTGCTGCGGCGAAGGACATCGGTGAGGAGGACGGACGACGACAGGAGATTGCGAGACGACGGCGGACGAGGTGTTTGTGGTGTGAACTGACGAGAGAGCGTGCAACCCGACGAGTGAAGGCTACTGTGCTTGAGGGCGCTCTGAGAACTCTAGAACATTGCGGTCTGGTGGGACCTAGACTAAACTATTGAAGAAAGACAAATATGGACATATGATTTATAAAATAACTGAATAGATTTTGATCACTGTATGTTAGGACTGATTTTTAATTATTTGATTATATTAATTTCAATGAGGTAATTGTAAATTGTATTGTTTAAACACATTAATTGTAAACACCAAGTGATATCAATTTATTGTGATAGAGGGTCGAGAAAATTCTGTTCGTATTTATTGTAAATAAAACTATGAAATTATAATAAACCCTTTTATTTAATTAAGACCCCCATCCTTTAACGAACCTGGTTTGGACCACTGATTTTATAGAAATTGCAACAATATGCTACAGTACATGCTGGGTACGGCCCAGCTCGCACGCTCACTCTACATCTCACATCCCCTCCACGATCCCGAGTAACTCTTCCCTTGCCAACCGATAAAAATAAATTACTCGCGGCTTGTTGAAACCGCTAAAAGTCTTGAGACCCCACGATGAAGGTGTAAGGGTGGGTTTACGATTGACTTAACAGAATAAGTGTGCCGTGTGCTTAGGATATGAATTATGAACCACTGTGTTCAAGGGTATTTGTTTATGACTGTCGTGTGCATTCTTGGCTTGACTTAAGATATCGTGATATTTTATATCTTAAGTACAAGTCAAGACGAAGTAGCCAATCAGAGCCCAGTGATATTAGTTGTTGGCGGTAAACTGTAATGACATCTTCGATTTGGGCTATGACGTATCGTGAAATCGTATGCAATGAATTATATACCTCTTTATTTAAATAAGCATTCGAGCTCATGTTTTATTTCTTGAAATTCGCTTTAACCTTCTGCAAATTTACTGACGTAAATGCCCAATAGTGGCATCGGCATTCCCTTCTATTAGATACTAGAAGTGTTTCATAACGACTACACAAACAGTAAGCACAAATAATTTATATATGTAAATAATGTTCCTTGCGCATTTTTGCAGGTTAGGTCGCCTTCTTTGGTATCCGGCAATTCTGATTTGCTAGACTTGTAGCTAGCTCAATCAAAAACTGCAAAACATGTTTTCCGTGTGCTTAACGAGTCATAAGTACAATTACTAAAAGGCTTATGTACTGAAATCACTGTTTGAACGAAAACGCATATCTCGGGGGGAAAAAACTGTAAATATGACTTTTTTACGGGGAAAAAAAACAATTATCTATGGCCCTGTTTTTTTACTTTTGTCATATTAAGTATATTCTTGGAGAAAAAATTCGTGAAAATGGTAAAAAAAAATTCGCATTTTTTAAAAATTGCCTATGCAGTTTCCTTAAGCGGCAAGAGAAAAGTACAAAGATCTGTGGGCTATCATCGCGTGTAATAAAATCCCACTGTTACAGATCTAATTTGCACAGTTAGTACAGCGCAGCTACATAACCTCCGTAATTCTTCAGTATTTAATCGTAAACCCACCCTAAGCGAGGAGCGAAAAAATTCAAACAAGCGGAAAATGATTGCTCCCGAAATTGGAGGTGTGTTCCCCTCCTCAACCACGAATGTTCAAATCCTCCTCCCCCCCCCCCTTTTTTTTTTCTTCAAAAAGCATCGACCAATCCAGGAAGCCATAAAGCACGGGCCGAATAATCGCCCCGCGCATTTGTTACGTCCACGCTGCTAACGAGCGTGCGCAATCGAGTTAACGCGGCCGCGCGCCTGAGAGTCGAGGGGGGTAAGGCAAATAGCGTGGAAGCAGATTTGCAGGATCGGGCAAGCCGCGGCGACTGCTGCTTCGTGCATGACGGTATTATACAGTATAGGCTGTTCACGGTATAATGAGCACTTTTATTCATGCGCCGGTCAAGTGAAACTGTGAAATTATTTTTAAAGTAAATATATAAAAAAATAGCTCATTTTTACACTTTGATGCATTAAAAAATAAACAAAAAGCGATATAAATAATTTAAGTTATCACAAATGGTTACCTTACTCTTTTTATTCGACGTTAAGATATGGAACTGCTTTCCATCCATCGTTACCAACTTTACTGAGCGAATGTCACTCATGTCGCCCATTAAAATATATGCACAGAGGGGCAGCGACTTTTTTTTCCAAGGTTCATTTCTAAAGTGCTCACTTTATCGTGAACAGCCTTTAGGCTTGTTTATGGTGCATGTAGTATACTCCCGGCCTCTTCACACTTCCAGAAACAAGTCATTGAAAAATTACCGCATGTGTGAGGTGCTCGGTTGTTGCATTAGTGTGTCTGTCGTGTATCACGAGCATTTTACACTTGTGTTTATATATTAATACCTTATTTTTTGGGAAAATGTAATTTTACTTATAGACTATTAAATTTATGAATAACAATAACAATTCATTTATAATTAGTATAAATAAAAAACGGGAAAAATAGTGAGTGTAGAGATTTGGACGGCTATTAACATCGTGGTCTTGAGAGCCGATGAGGGTGAAGCAAGGTGAGTATGGAGCAGCGCCGGAATGAAAGGACGGGGGAAATGGGATATCCCAGAGAAAACCCACCGACCGACGGCATCGTCCGGCACGATTCCCACATGCAAAAATCCGGAGTGACCCGGCCGGGGATTGAACCCAGATCGCCTTGCTGGGAGGCGAGCAGGCTAACTGCTCAGCCTCCGTGGCCCCGCGGGAAAAATAAGTGTATTGGTAAGGCCTAGTATGAAATAGTTCTTATGCTACATATCACTACAGTGAGAACGCAGGAATTCGGTGCACTGTTCCTTTGGCTGGTTGGATGAGCTTTGTTTGCATGAGGCGGAGGAATACACTGAGATTAGGACTAGCAGCTCTTCAAGCTGTAAATAGTCATGAATGGACATCAAAGCTGAACAATGTGTGGTACAGTTCTAAAATAATTAAATTTTTGGTATCCAACACCCTTAAAGCCGAGTTTAAATGTTAATTTCCGCTTAATTGTATCGTTTCGACACAAATCTCATATAAAAACTGCCGGGAGGGCTTTAAAAAGTACTCGCTTTACACTGCATAGCCTATACAGCAATTTCGGGTAATACTACCAGCCAGAGAAACTACGTACCAACTGCCTTTTTAAATATCATATGAAATGTCGTTCATGTCTACAAATCGCATCGTCCTTTATAGATAAAAATTTTACACATGAAGTACATATCAACGTCAGGAGCTGTCGAGCCTTCATTATAACCAAAAAACGTATAATTCCAAGTTACCCTCAATGGTTATCAGCCGTTCCCGTTAAAAAAAAAGTGATCGTAAAATTAATCACTGTCCGTTAAGGTGCATATTTGCTACCGTAGACACTGGCTCGCAGGATTACAGTTACTTTGGCAGCCTACTAAGGGGGAAGTATTCTTGCTATCTTGGATTCACGTATTTTCCTCGTTAACTTAATTTTCGGAGTCAATATTTAAAAACCAAGCTAGTCATGACATAGGGAACGTTTAACAGTTATTTCTAAATCCCACTTATTTTTCTTACATGAATAGTGTCACATCTGTAACAGTAATCGCACATTATTTAATTATTGAATAATTTCAGTCCCACGTGGGAAAATACAGATACATTTGAAACCCACAAATTAAAAAAAATTCGTTAAGTAGGTAGTCGCCCATGTCATGTCTAGCTTTGACTTTTTATTTCTGGCCATGTATTTTCATTACAAAGATTTGTAAGAAAATTCGAAGATGGAGTGGATACTACCCCCTTAAGGGCCCTGCCTTCCGGCTGGCAGCTGCAGAATTTAAATAGGAAATCCCACGTTAAGGAAATTTCGCCCCAGTGCGTTAATTTTAACGATAGGCGTTTCAAACAAATTTGTGTGTGGGTTCCCCCCCCCCCCCCCCCCCCTACGAACGTATATTTTCAACATAGATAGGTAGTATGTATAAAACATACATTTAAAAAAATCATTGCAAACAGACTATAGAAACATCTGTGCTGTTTGGAACTTCTGCTAAAAAATTCGTGAATGCCTTTGTTTGAAATAAACACACTGAGGCGAAATTTCCTTAACATGGAATTTCCCATTTAAATTCCACAGCTGCCAGCTGGTGGGCAGTGTTCTTAAGAGGCCTGCGTAGCTGTCATATGGGGCTCATTGTAAGCCGTTAGTGTCTACTCTGCCTTTAAAAAATGGAATATCTGAATGTAAGTAATTATTTTTTTAAAGACAGAAATTAAAGTTAATATTTTGTTGCCCATTTATAAATTTGATTAGTGAAACATACATGTGGTCGTTGAAAAGTGTCGAAATCACTGATAAAGGCTGTTCGCGGTAAAGTGAGTGCTGTCCAAACCTGCATATATTTTTAAGTGGCACAGTGCCTGCCACGCGCCCAATAAAGTTGGCAACGAAGGAGATCAAGTAGTTATGTGTGTTACCGTTAAATTTCAATTGTCAAGTAAACATTTGTGAATACTCAAATGTTTTATTTCGCTATTGTTTTTTAATGCATATAAGTGTAGGAATAAAAACATATGTAAAATATTTGCTTCCCCCCCCCCCCCCTTCAAATAATTACAGTTCCCTTGACCGACGGAAGCGATCAGCCCCGTGGCAACGTTGACCTCGCGTATGGCGGAAGAAAATTGTGCATACGAGTAGATTTTAAGTAGGGCTTTGAAAAGTGCTCATTTTACCTTCAACAGCCTACAGATAGCTCTCCGCAAACGATATGTATTCTTCTTCAACACAGTGTTTCGAACTATAGCGATAATTCTGTACCAGTTCGGAACAGACTGCTGTATTAAAATATTATGTAATCACGGCTTAAAATCCTCAAGAAACAGGACGTGCAGGAAGCTTGTTTAAGTTACTCTCCATCGCCGCCGCAAAGCTTCCTAACGACCGGAGTGACCTTGAAGTTTATATAATATTGTTTACTAGGGATTCCCATTACGTGTCGACCTGACGCCACGTTTAATGATCATGGTTTCAAGATTATTTTAGTTGTTTACGGACACTTGTTTTGAAATTACAAATATACTTTATATCTCCGATAATACATTACGCTGTAGAACAATTATTATTAATGTTTGTCAAGTAATTATGGCGTCTTTAGTGCAGCGAATTTTTTATAATTATTACATCATATATTCTTACAATTTCCCAACTACCCAACAACAGGTGAATAGCATTTGGCGATAACATATGAATGCATTTGTGAAATATCAATGTGCTACAATAAAAAATACTATTATTTCGCTGGAAAGAAAGTTATGGCGCATAAATGGAGAATCCAACAAGGCGTAAAAGAGCTAGGTCCCTTATATTTGGCGTTATATTGCGAAAGTAATGCACGAATTTATAGCAAATCAAATTGACGGTTTTATTTATATTTTAAGTACGAATCAGCCTATTAGTAACACATTTATGTTGCCACTTGACTCGCGCGCGAATAAAGTCATGCCGACACACATGCAAATGTCTACATATGGCGGAAGGATACAAAATTAGGACAGTACACCTTAACAGAGCTTTGAGGAAAAGTGCTTTAAATTAATCATTAATCGCGAACAGCCTGTATTTGTAAGCAAATTAGTTGCGCGGGAGCGTGGAAAATGCATTGCGTCGAACCCGGCGGATTATGCAGGATGATTCTCAATTAGACCGAGGAACTTCGGGAGGTGATTCTTCATGAAAAAGTAAAACATATGTGTTACTTTATACCTAAAACGAATATTAAGGGAGGTATGCCCCCCCCCCCCCAAAGCGCTAGATTTTAAGCCGTATTTGTGCAAAAAAAATTACTCTTACGTTGAAGGTCCCAATAACATACAATATTGTTCCGAGAGTTGTCTTTGTATTTTACTTCGTTACCGACATTTTGCACAAATACGGTATAAAACCTCGTTTTTTAAGGGCTCATGCCTCCCTAAATTCGGTTTAGGTATAAAAAGTCACATATGTTATCCTTTTACTTTTTCATTAAGAACCACCTCCCAAAATTTGCACGTCTGCTTGCGAATCATCCTGTAGATTTCGTTTATCAGGCGGGATAAATGTCGTCCAAAAATTGGCCAGACCCAGAAAACTCGTTTGAGAAAGGAGTGCCTATTAAAAAAAATACACACCCAAATAAACACGCAGGTGAAAGTCATAACAAGAGGGGAAATAAAAAGAACTGACTAAACGACTGCGAAGCAGCAGAATGCGATAATATACGAATATCGCGCCTGATTTACTTCCTAAAGATCTGTTGAACAACTTGCCTCGTTGCGTGAGTTCATGTTTTATGCTTGCCTTCCACTGCAGAAGAAATTGGTAAATTCCTGGAAGCAGTGTACGACTTCCATCCCGGGAATAAAAATTAAGAGCGCTCTGCCTACGTGGGAAACCCGTGACCTAGGAAATTCGTCCTAATGAGAACCGCTGGCAGAGATCAAGATAACGATCTTAGATCCGCGGGAACTTCGTCACACAAGTGTCTACGCGTCATGCGTATGATGCAGTGGCTTTACTTCTTCATGTGTATAGGCTGTTCACGGCAAAGTGAGCACTTTTTAATGTCCTCCCAACAGGCATTACCCACTAATAAATATATCTTATCGCAGTTTCAGGAATTAAAGTTTAAGGGTGGTGAAATGTGTGCACTGTGTTTATTGGTCACGTTGCAATGTCGATATTAAAAAGCCGCAGGAAAATGGAAATAGGACGAAAGGAAAAATTTGGGAGGGCCTTAAAAAAGTGCTCACTTTACCGTGAACAGCCTATAACAACAAAAAAGGCTTCCGAGGCCATAAAAAACTATCTGAAACACATTAACAAAAACCAATTAACATTTAGTGACAAACGAGCTAAATTACGGGCGAAACAGCCACGGACATTAAAAAAAATGTGACGGTGCAATCCTCACGGTCATCCTCACGAAGACCTCGTAAATGCGAGTATTACATTTGATGAATAAACTTGATTAAAAAAAAATTCATGACTTACTCCATATTCGTGAATAACAATGGAATAATAGGAATAATAAAGCTTGAACCCATGTTAGGAATAAGTAAATATTGACCAAATTTTGTAGGAATTCAATATGTTTGAGAAACTTGCTTGGATTTTAAACGATTTATTAACGTCCCACGGTGTTATGCCTGAAGGCTTATCAGGGGACGGTTTACAAACTAACGTATGACTATACTTAAACTAACACCCATGCCTTACCTGGGATTCGAACCCAGGGCCTCGCGCACCCCAGACCAACGGTGCACCAACCGACTTTTTTTTTTACCTTCATTTGACGTTGTTGTGACATTTTTGACGTTGACGAAGCTCTAGTGAGACCGACTTGTTGACGAATTCCCAGTGCTACAATCGAACTGAGCATCTGCCACGTCGGAGGCACCGGGGCGCGAACCCGCGACCATCCGACTACAAGTCGACCACCCTACCCCTGAGCTATGAGGGCAGGGCATTCGACTGAGCCACGGGAGGTCGGCGGCCATAAAATTAAATACATAATAATTTATAAGCCCTCGTACACCACGTCTTGCATTCACCGTAACTAACAGTTTATAAAAATTACTCATGAAACAAAAATAACATAAGAATCATCAATTCGATATCCATTTGAAGAGTTGGTTCAATAATAATAAATAAGAGTCAACCAACAAACTCATATACGACCACCATATTTTATTATATAGTCTTTGTTACGTAGAACATTGATTAAATATAGAGGAATCATCTTTAGGCAGTTCTTGTCTGACGAATACTGTATCTAAACAAACACACTAAGATGTCACTTCATACAGAACGCGGTCTTGCTTAATTTTTTTTAACAATCACGAACTAGGCCTAAATCTTTATGAATAACGACACGCGATGACGATGTCCCCCCCCCCCCCCCACGACATACAGAATAGCATCTGCCGATACTTTTCTTCCATTACCTTACATTCGCTCTTATATAGGCACCAATGAAAATGTGCCCTTCAGGTCTTTCAACAACCACTTCCATCCTAACATTGAGCTTACGTCGTCTTCTTGTCCATCAATATTGCGAATTTCCTCCTCCTAGTCATCGATCTTTCCCTCCATGTGTGTCTTCTGTACGCAGTCCGTCTCAGCATGCTGCCTGTCAAGCCAACTTCCCTCCTTGATTACCTTCCAGTATGCCTCCTTCCTTGTCACCCCTGCTTCATTTCCCACGACCAAACAACCTCTCGACATTTCTGCTCTACGTTTAGTACCTTAACCTGTAACCTCTACGAAGTAACAACCAACGCGATAAGGCAACACACTCAATGTAGCAAACTTAGCTATCTCACAACGATGGAGCTTCAAAAAAGGCACCGTCATTTCCACGAAACACTGACATCATCTTACGAACAGAATTTAGGAGAGTTTTGGAAGTGCGAAAATGTACAAAACATAATTCCCTACTAAATTTTACAGTTCATTAAAACACTGTGCCAGCGGAAATTCCATACTTCCCCTCTCGACAAAATGGGCATGTTTTGATAAACGTGCTTTCCATTACGTTTATTTTGAGACACTGTATTGACAAGAAAGAGAATAGACTGTCACATTTTAAAAGGCGCAGTTCGAATTAACAGAGCGGGAACTGGAAAAGCATTCTTCGCTCATATCACAGTTAAAAAATTTACTCAAGATTTTGAACAACAGCGATCAGTACGCAATAAGCAGGTATAATTTTGAAGTAACAGTTTCGAACTGAACATAGCTGTCGAACGTGTAAAGACTGCTGTCGTTTCTTGTGTTTACTAATGAAACTGAAAACAGTGATGGCTGCAGAGTAGCCAGACGCGTGGCTACAAAATTAACTTAATTCTAATCAGGGCCGGAATATTAGGTTACCGTTCTCGGCCCAAATGAGGATAAGAAAAGCTATCCGGATCCCATAGCTCACTTGCAAATAGTCGCGTTTGAAGAATGTCACTGTAGGAACCAACCAGTCTTGTCCCCAGAACAATGTTCGAATGGAGAACGCGATCTGCCTCCATTACACGAACACTTACCAACATCCAAGGCTGACTTGCTTAGTAAGTAAGCCTAAAATATAACAAAAGTCGGCCTTTGTTACGAAATTCATCGGGATGGCAAGTAAAAGTCGGAGAGGTCCTAACTTAGAACAGCGGATAAGATCATATGCGCGTATTTTCAGCAATATTTCAGGTACGGCAGGATCTTCGAAGAACATACCACGCTAAGACATCGCATTCATCGTGTGGCGAGTGTGGCTAACGGGGATCATTCAGGCCCTCCAAGAAGGCAAAGCAACACATTAATGTTAAGAAACCATTATAATAAAGAGGTCCAAGCGCTTGGACACATCAAATCGGCACAAAACACACAAAAAGTGAGACAACGAAATAAAAATGTAACAAAAATAATAATAAACCAATCGCATTGGTATTTTTAAATTTACATATTTTCTGTTCGTGCATATCTCAAAATTGAACAAACCTAACACGCAATGCCATACAAAATATTTGTCCTTGTCACCAGAATGTCCACGAATATGTACTTTGTTGAAAATGCGTTGTGTGGGTTCAACCATGCGTCAATTTTGCACTTGAGATAAATTTTTAAGTCATAATATCTAGAACAAAAAAAACCTTTACCGCAGGTGAATAATACGAAGGATTTCAAAGAAACTGGAAAACACAACTCATGTAGTTTATGAGACACTCTCGCTTTAACCAACCATTCTGTTAAAATAAGTTTCTTTTTTAATTTGAGCAAATCAAGATTTTTAAGTTAAAATTCTCATATTTGGGTATTTGTCATATTTAGCAAGTTACCGTCGAAATCATGTCACGGAGGAAGTCACCAAAATCTAGAGAAAAAATGTTTGGCTCTTGATCGCTCTTAAGGGGCCCGCCTGTCTGGAGCTTTTTCCCGCGTGGGAGTGATAAGGGCGACACTGTCACGCTTGTTCCGCTCGCGTTTCCGAGTCCGTTTCCTTACGTACCCGAGCATTGCAGAAAGGGTTTTAATCTCGCTGCGCCCCGTGCTCACAACCAAAACTCCACCAGCTGTTAACGCGGAACAGAAAGCGGCCCGGGCGACCTATAAACCACCCCCAGGAGGGTCCAGGATCGCATTAATTCAGCTTTCTCGGCGGGCGGGCGGACACGCAGAAACACACCGCCCCGAAGACGAACAACTTGCAGAACTGCTTTCACACCCCCAGGAACCCCGCTAGCAGGCTGGCGACACGGGATTTGGCTCCTCAACACTGACTCACACGCATCGCCAATACAACCAAAACTAGCTCACGGTAAAGTATGCAGTTTTCAAATTAGCCTTTGGTAAACGCCTCCCACGTTCATGTATTTTAACTGGCACACTGACTGGAAAGCAGCTTATGAAGTTGGTAACGATGGACAAGAAGTAGTCAAATGCCTTTACTTTGAATTAAAAGTGTTAAGAAAACACCTTAAAATACTGATTTTTTTTTGTTTCCGTATTTTAAATACATATTGAAAAATATCTAATAAATTCACAGGTTTACTTGACCAACGCATGAATTAAGCGACAAGGCTCATGACAGTTTTAATTTTACATATGGCGGAAGTATACAGAATGTGCATACGAGTAGATCTTAAGCAGAGTTCTCAAAAGGTGCTCACTTTACCGCAAACGGCCTTTATCAAAAAGTCACAAGTGTTTTAAAGCGATGAACATGTTTGCATTGAAAAAGCAGACCAGAAAAAAAAAACCTTTTAGCGCCGACACACTTTTTATTTCACATACACAGTGATCTAACCGATAATTCACGCCACGCTGTTTTCCTAGTGCCACCAGCAAAAAAAAAAAAAAAAAAAAAAAAAACCACAGCCGTGTTGGAACATGGAGTTTATATTACTGCGCAGATGAGAAACTCCCTTGGTGGCCACAAATCTGCCTTTTGGAAGGCATGTTATTTTCCAGTAGTGTCCGGTCTCGAGTTACAAAATTTCATGCATCGCTTCTTGTTTCTCTCTTCCAATCTTTGGTTTCGTCTTCTCAATGTTCTAATTTTTTATTTCCTATCCTCGGAACTCCCTGCTATAAACTTTTCCCAGGAAAATTACTTGAACAGATCTACGCTGCAATACAGAATAAAGCAAGAAATACGTAGACGTAAAAGAACTGTTGGGCACTATAACAACAACAAACCGTTGTTAAACAAGCATTGTCAGAATCTTGACACTATTTATAATAAATGCCTTACTTAAGGCGCCCGCCTAGCAGAAGTGTTTTTTTTCTTCAAATTTTCATGAGTCCGATGAGCGAATTTCGAGGTACGACATCTCAAAAGACCAACTCGACTGTGGCGGAGAGCAGCGGAATAGTGTTCATATGATATGTGG
This sequence comes from Dryococelus australis, assembly GCA_029891345.1. NCBI lineage: Eukaryota > Metazoa > Arthropoda > Insecta > Phasmatodea > Phasmatidae > Dryococelus > Dryococelus australis. The sequence continues at coordinate 35,635,050 of CM057004.1, forward strand.
GATGACTTTCAGAAGTACCATCTCACGCGCAGTTTGTTATATATATATACACACACACACGCGCGCGCGCACACTTGGGAATTCGTTTAATAGTCTCACCATCGAAAACAAGTGGAGGATTTGGGATTAATCCCTCGCAATTCCAGTTCAACACTTTTTTAATTATTGCACGTTCATTGCATTGGTCGTTCTCCAGCTTGTAAATGCCGGAAGCCAATACGATATTTTGTGCAAGCAATTACACACGTGCCACGAATAACAACAAATTGAACAACGCGGCTTCAGAAGGCGAAACTAAATACCAAACACATTCCGTTAAGTTGTAGGGAAACTTGCGAAGTTCCAAAATTTCGGGGATCAGCAGCCCCTTAGAACAATATTTATGGAGTTCAAGCAGCGTGAATACTACAAGCCTGAACGGCGATTAAAGTGGCCATTTGTGGCCTACTTTCGGCCACAAATCGCGACAAATGGTAGACAAAAACAAATGTTTATTAGAATTAAAAATTAACTTAAACGTAAAAGTGATGTTTCTACTCACATTCGCAGGAAGAACAGTATAGGCCAAATACGGAAGAGCTTTGGATGCTTACCTGAAAAGAAACAGAATATACAAAAATTAGAATGGCAAATTAATTACACATATACATACATAATTTATATTTGTCTTAAGTGGTTAGTAATTGACAAAATGCTGGACTTCAGTAGTTGATGAACCAACCAACACATCCCTTACAAACGCAACCTTAAAAATAACATTAGGTAAACTTATAGTTTCGGATCATAGGGAACTAAATTACATCTGCTTTAAGTGAAAAATCAGTCCCCAGGAGTTAATTGAAAACCTCACTTGCAAATTAATTCTAGAACTAATATTATAACGTATATGAATAACTTGACTTTAAGATAATAAAAACAATGGTATTTATGTAGTGCTAATAGTGACAGCAGAGACGACAGTGGTGTACTCTTGTCTGAAAAAACTGATGGCTTTTGAAAATGTCATGGGACATGAGCGAAACGTGATCACCATAGTCAGTGTTTTTCGCGTCCGACACCTGGTGGCGAAGATATGTACTGATAACTCGATGATAAACTGCCTTTACTGATATGATGCAATGAATGAAATTTAATATTTATAGACATTTATGGAGTGATGAACGTGTTTGTTTATATCTTAATTTTCAGAACACACGCACTATTATACTGTCACAATTTCTCTCTCAAGAGCCGGTGAGATAAACCAAGTTCGTTGAGAGATGGAGGTATTAATTAAATAAAATAGTTAATTATAATTTCCTAATTTTAATTACAATAACAACAAACGAAATTCTCTCGGTCCAAATCCTCACAAATGTATATCACCTGCTGTTTACTATTAATGACTTCAAATCAATACAATTTACAATTACCTCAAAGAAAAATAATGCATTTAAGTAATTAAGAATCACTCTCCAATAGACAGTGTATCAAAACCTATTCAATTATTTTATAAATTATGTGTCCATATTTAACATTTACAATTCAATCCGTATTACATGTTCACTCACTCAATCCCGTCTCAGTTTAATCCATGTCCCGCCAGTCCGCAATATTTTAGAGTTCTCCAAGCGCCCTCACGCACAGTAGACCTCATTCCTCGGATTTCACGCCCACGCGTCCATTCACACCACAAACACCTCGTCCGCCATCGCCCCTCAATCTCCCGTCGTCCGTCCTCCTCGCCGATGTCCCGGTTCCCTCACTCAGCTCTAAGGCTTCTACCAAGACTACTCGCAGTCCCGCCGTGGCTTGTGTTTATGGGAACGGTGGCCATCATCCAGAAATTTCGCTTATTTCCGCGTTGTGCCGAGTGTCCTAATTACCAGAATGTTCTTGCGCCTCCTCTACATTTGTCGGCTCCAACAGGAGGGAGGAGGAGGGGCTGCGACGCCAGCTAGATCTCGCCGCTGCCATTCGTTCCCCTGCTGGTCGAGAGGGAGGGGATAGCGAGGATGCAGCGAGCGCGTCTGCTGGAGAAGCGGACGGTGGATGTGGGTCACCCCCCCCCCCCCCAGAGCCCGACCGTGCACATAGCGGGAGCTCACGGTCGGTCGCAACAATATGAATGAAATACTCTTACCAAATTGAATGTAGTGAAACGGAATCGCATATAGGTCAGAGGAAGTACACAGGCATCGCAAAACACTTGTTTTCTAAACAGCAATCTTATCTCAAATTCTTTCCACGTCGTTTCTGCCAACACAATGTTGGCAGAATCTTGGGACACAGAGGCTGGTTCTGCACAGCCCGCGAGATAACGCTACCCCTTAATCGCTCTGCGCAGAACCAGTCTCCGTGTAACAATATCGAACTGCTTTTCTGCCTACATGACTAGGGAAAAACGGCGTGGATTGAATTTAAGGTTAGATCTCTGTTTAGTTAACAAGTGCTTTGAGATGTTTCAATACTTTTCCTAACCAATTTGTGATGCAGTTTGAGTAAACTGAAATTGGTAAAGTATTTTATACATATAATAGTGCTTGCCTTTTGAAAATAAGGATATAAACAAATATGCGAAACAGTGTTCACCGCATTTGACTTCCTTAGTTGTATAGGCGCGGAGTAGGTCGATGTTGGGGTACATGGCGCAGAAGACGGAAACTCGACCTATAGACTGTTCACGGTAAAGTGGGTACTTTTGATGTCCTACTTACTTTTTCCTTTCAGCCATTTTCTTCTTTTAACCACCTTTCTAGAATATTCCCATGTAAGTAATAAACACAGCGTGTATTCCACCGCACTCGGAAGTTAACGTCTACGGCTAAAATAAAACGTATTTATTGTCCATTATTCAAAATGAGAGGGCTTTTTAAAAAGTGGTCACTTTACCGTGAATAGCCAAAAGTTCGTCTATAGGCTGAGTCGGAATTCGCCTGAAGTACATACTTGTGCGTGCGTACCTGTCCCCGGAAGTGACGTAGTAAGTGTTAAACGAACTGCACGTGAAGTAATCATGCAAGTATACAAGTAAAAGAAGTTGTATACTTCTCGCATACGTGCGGAATATGTACCGCCATTTTGAGAAGCAATTTGTAGGTTACAATTGATTTACGACATAATTATCGCAAGTTTCACCTTAAAAAAAAGTGTAAGCAATAAATTTGTATTAGGCCTATGTTACTAACCTACAGAAGCTAAGATAAAAAAAGTAATTCAAACTGCACTTACATACAATAATGAAAGACAATAAATGTTAATGAAAATATCGAATTTAAATATTATTTAATACTTTTTTTAAACCCATAAACCCTTCGGCAATTATCAAATTCTTAATCGGAATACATGAACATTTAAAGTGGTTAGCTGGCTAATAACTCGCACCGAAGCCAACAAGACTACCTGTCCGAATTCATAAATTTTGGTGCCAAGGGTAAGTGAAGGATGCAAGTACCTGAGATCGGACACGGCCTTAGTCTACGGTTACTTGCTCGGCCGTGCTTCAGTAAGTGTTGAGGGCGCGGCCAAGCTGTAAGTGTAGGCAGGGCCGAGCCACGCGCGCCACACACCTGTTGGAGCCGGGAGAAGCTTGAAGAGAGAAGAAGAAGTGTGGAGTAAAAAAGAGGGGGAGGGGATATGTTGAAGGGAAGGAGAGGCGGAGAAAGGCGGCGTCGCCTGGACGCCCCGGTGAGTAATTAATGCGCCGGCCACGCGTCGCCGGGCGCAGATCGATACTGCGACGCCATGTGACGTCTTGTGACGGCCATATCCCACCCACTACCACACCTGTACTCCGAAACTGCGCAGGAAAGGTAGGCGGTGCGGACTAGGTTTGGGGGTAGGGGTGGCGAAGACAGAAACCTATGTCCGGACTGTGACCTGGAAAGCCGGCAGCTCTACAACGTTCAATGAAGGGGCTGCAAGACGAACTCATTGCGTACATAAAAAGTACATTTACATGTAAAATCAGTGTCGATAAAGTGAGCACTTTTGAAATCAACCTTACAAAAAGTCACTGCTCTTGCCTGAATATATTTTAACGGGCGTACTGAGTGACATTCGCCCAGTGAAAGTTGTTACGCTTGATGGAAAGTAGTTCCATATCTTAACGTCGAATAAAATGAGTTAGGTGACCATTATTGAAAACTTAATTATTTCTTTAGCTTTCCGTATTTTTTTTTAATGTATCGAAGTATATAAATGAGCATATTTGTAAATTGTTTACTTTTCTTATAATTTCACAGTTTCACTGGAACGACGCATGATAAAGTGATGAGGCCCTTTGCCAGTGTTAATTTTACATAAGGCGGAAGAATACGCGCAACGTGCACACAAGTAAATCTTAAGCAGGGCTTTCAAAAGTGCTCACTTTACCGTGAACAGCCTATAGTGTAGTTGTTGGCGCGAGTGGGAGACCGCGGGATTAATGCGCGAGAGAGAAACATTTCCGGTCTAATCCATAAAAACAAAGTATCGATTTATAATTACTTCCATTTAATGAATATATCAGAAAGAAAATATTACCCAATGTAGACGACGTATTCGCGTCAAGACTGATGGCAGCTTCCCCACACAGCCACACCAACATTTATTCCCCTCCATCTGTGATGATCCCAAAGTACAGTATCCATCGTCTGCATACTGTATAATAAATTTCTGCAACAATGCAGACAAATGTCTGCAACAATGCAAAATTCTACTTGTGTGTAAAACTACAAGAGCCGTGTTTGTAACAGACTTCATGAAATATTTGTACTAAACTGACCGGTACCAACGAGCTCTAGCAAAATGGCGGGCACTCAACAACGTAAAACCATATATAGCTCTTTGTGCAGAAACGTTGTGGCGTGACAAAAGAAACGTATTGCAAGCGTGAATAACGTTAAATACTTAAAACAACTCAAATACTTTTAATAAAACGACAATTTAAAAAAAAAAACACGTGACGCTATCATCCATTAACTGTTAGTGTTTCATATCTACACATAACTATCAAGATGAAACAAATGCGTTCTTCGATCTTCTTAATCGAATAACTTCAGTAATTTTTGTAGGTATTTAGTGTTATATTGAAAAAAAAAAAAAAAAAAGTAAAACTCATACGTCAAGTTCGTTTTGAAGTAAAGATTGTATGATTGTATTGCAAGGGGGGGTCGGTTCTAGTCCCCGTGGTGGCAAGGGGTAGCTTATTTTTCGCGAATTATTTTTGAAATATTGTTGTCCCCCATTCTTAGATATTAACTCACATTTGTTTTCTAGAAGAAAAAAATTATAATCTATGCCCACTTGTAATATAAGTTTATCAGTAAGTTTAGTAGATTTTACAAGAAAACTGTTTGTAGTTCCACAAAGGATTTTCATGGCAAGTAGGTTTCCAAGTATTTTTCTTGAAAAATTATTTTTAAAAAATAATGTACAGTGTATTGAACACAGCAGCCATCGGTGACCACGTACGGGAACTCCACAGTGGCGTAAACAGTAAGTGTTTGGCACTTACACGAAGCTGCAGAACAGAACATATTAAAATGACACCAGTACCCAGCCGAAGGCCATAAATAGTCTCAGTTATACTCGAATTTAAAATAAATTTATAAAACCGTGGAAATATTCAATTTTACGCGTTATAACATTAAAAAATAAGTTAAATATTAAAACAGAGGTTTAAAATTATTTTGTTAAAGTTTAAAAGAAAAGATTACGCTATACATTTAAAATTACTCAAGTTTATTTATTTGTTCTTGTGTGTATCTGTATTTTTGATGTCTGTGTGGGTCGTACGACATCAATATACTAAATATTATTGTTTGTATTGATACGTGATGTATTATTTGTGAGGGCTCAAGAGGAACATTTAGTAATTTAGTTTCGAAAATTATAATAATAGTAATTAATATTCACACTCAACCTACTAATATAGATTGGTAGGTTTTCTTTGATTAGTGATTACATTTCAATAAAGAAAATATTTCTAGAAACCACTGCCTCACATTACTACAGGAACAGATAGGGTATAGACTATTCACGGTAAAATGAGCACTTCTGAAAGTCCTGCTTAAGATATACATGCATGCACGTTGGGAATTCTTCCACGGTATGCAAGATTAACATTGTCATGGGCCTCATCACTTTATTCATAAGTCGGTCGAGTGAAACTGTGAAATTATTGGAAAAATTAATATTTTACAAATCTGCTAATTTGTACGCTTCAATGCATTAAAAAACAGAACTTTATTGGGCACATGTCACTCAGGGCGCCTGTTAAAATATATGCAGCTATATAGGGAGTGAATTTATTTCTAAGGTTGATTCCAAAAAAGCTCACTTCATCGTGAACAGACTTTCACGAAGCTGCAGGAGAGGTCGTGGAATGCTGGAGGGAAAAGTACAGAGGGAGGTTACAAGGGTGCGGCCACCCCCCCCCCCCAACCGAGATAAAAATACTCGCCGCCCTCGAGCGGTGGGTGTCGCACGCCCACGGAGGCTGGGCGCATTTCCAGGCCGATTCCAGGAGAAGAGACGGCCTGTTGGCGTTCCGGTGGCGCCCCTTGACGTACACAAACACCGCGGCGCCAGCCGACGACGGGACGCCTCCGCCGCATATCCCGACTGCACTCTGTTGCCAAGGTGGACGATCCTTCAAAATTATTATAGGCTGTCACGGTAAAGTGAGCACTTTTTAAGGCCCTCCCAAAATGCATTAGGCAATAACAAATATATCTCATTGCAGCCTCAGGAATAAAAGGTTAAAGGTGGTGAAATGTATACATTGTGTTAATTGGTCACGCTGCTCTGTTTATATTAAAAATCAGCAGAAAAATTGAAATTGTATGAAAGGAAAAAGTTAGAAGAGCCTTAAAAAGTGCTCACTTTACCGTGAACAGCCTATAATCTATATATTCCTGTAGTAATGTTCACCTGGCAGTGGTTTCTCGAAATATTTTCCTTATTGAAATGTAATCACTATTCAAAGAAAACCTACAAATCTAAACAGTAGTTATGAGTATGAATAATAATTACTATTAGTGGGCCTATGATTTTCGAAACTAAATTACTAAATGTTCCTTTTCAGTCCATAAATCACGTATCAATACAAACAATAATAGTTAGTATATTGATGTCGAACTACCCACATAGACATCAATAATACAGATATATACACACGAACAAATAAACTGAAGAAACAACACTTAACACTATACAACACCTACACAAACAACATTACACTGACACCAACAAAACACCGACACAAACTTCAAACACACGACGGACACCTCACAAAACGACAACAATCACCATCGGTCCCTCTGTCTCCGGAGTGGATGGCGGGGTGAGGGTTCAAGTGTGGAGACAGAGGAATTTTAACTTTTGACATTTTTAAATTATACGACTTTTTCTTTTAAACTTTAACAAAATAATTTTTGCCTCTGTTTTAAAGTTTAACTTGTTTTTAAATGGTATAACGCAACAGATTTTATGTTTGGACTGTTTTACAAATTTATTTCAAATTCTAGTAACTAAAACCAGTTATGGCCTTCAGCTGGGTACTAGTGCCATTTAAATAATGTTCTGTTATGTTGGCAAGGTGGACGATGGCCGGCCGCTACACTTGCGGGCTCAGGTGTGGCCAACCGTCTCGTTATTATCTACTCGCGGTATCCTCACAACGTTAATCAAACCTTTGAAAAACCACCCCATATGTTACGTGTTTATTTCTTACATTTCATGCGACACAAACTTTTTATACTTCCATTAACATAATTGTCATATTTTTTAATTAAACATAACATTTAGGCCTACTTATATTACGCATCTAAATTATATTTCATGTATAATTAATATTAATACGAACACAAACAGAGAAGATAGGTGTGCTAATGTCTAGTATAGGCTATTCACGGTTAAGTGAGCACTTTCTGAAGTCCTCTCATTTGGAATAACAACCAATAAATATATTTTATTGTAGTCTTAGACGTTAACTTTCAAATCAGGTGAAAAAACATACACCGTGATTATTACTTGCATGGCAATATTTTTTTTAAAAGTGGCGCAAGGATAAAAAAAATGGCCAATAGGGAAAAAACTAACTAGGCCCTCGAAAGTGTTCACTGCACCGTGAACAGCCTGTAATATTATTGCATTGAGCGTACACAAATGCGACGCGCTGTCCCTTCGGTGTGATTGTCTACACTGTAGTTAAGCCATGTTTGTACTAGGCACAAGGATTAGTCTGAAAGTAGAACCTTAGCAGAACCTGAGAAAAATAGTAAAGTAACATTGACGGACTCTCTGAAACTAAACAGGTGATAGGCTTATCCCGATCCCGCTGCCCACTGGGTAGCCACTACATAAATAATGGCTGAAAGGCTGGTGCTTGGATGGCCCTGATCATCACCAGCGGCAGAACTAGGTAGTGGAATTTACGGGTGATATGTTACCGGAGAAAGTGGGGGGAAATGTCCAATACCCCCTCAGGCATAAGGGTGTTCGGAGGTTGTCCCCCGGAAAAAATAAAAATAAATAAATAAATAAATCTCTCCAAGTGATGCTTTTCATTCCATTTCTGATGGAATATACAAGTTAACATCTATTGAGGGAAATATTTACATGAGAGGCAATGTTTTTCTCCGCTAATAGTTACCAGTGAGTGCCGTTGAATGCGCCCACAGACTCTGGTCAATTTAAGAAACGGCGGGGTTGAATCGACCACCCATTTTTCTAGTTACGCCATTGCTCAGCCCAGTTGACTAAAGTCCAAGTTAACTCTGCGATGGTATATAAATAAATAGCGTCTAGACTGCGAAATAACATTTGGCGGTACATGATTTCCGTAGCAGCTGTCCTGACGAATAGTCCGTCTCACGCTCAGATTGGAGTACAAAGCCTGGGAACAGTGAGCGTCAGCTCACTGCTGCCAGATTACTTCAGCTTTGTGACGTAACTGGCAAGCTGAGAAACGAATGGGCGGAGAAGGAAACTCCCCGATTAAGATAATTTTTATCTGTTTACTTCCTGCCAACTCGTAGAGGAATCCAATCCTGCGACGCGAAGCTAAGCGGCTCCTTTGAAACTGAAGCCTGTAAGAAACCCTATCACTGTGATTGGACTGCGCACATGCAGTGTAGATAGTTTTCTTTTCCGAAGTTGCAAAAAAATAACTTAGGCAACGGCGCACGCAGGAATGAGGATAGCGTTAACGACAGAAATCGTGCATTGGAAAAAGAGAGAGTGAATGTCCATTACCCCGCACACTGCAGTCTAATAGTGAGCTACACGCAATTACACCCGGAAGATGAAAAAACACACGAACATACGTTATACCCGTCTCTGTTCTTCGGGAACTTGCCAATTTTACAGCTTACAAACTGCAGCCATGTACCCCACCACGCTTCTTGAACATTTAGAACATTCGATTACACGTCGAGGTTAAACGAAGACAAATTGCTGTCGCAGTATATTGACTGGGTAGTTAGTTACATGTAGACTCAAGGCCGTAGGCAGGATGTAACTACGAGGGAAAGGGAGCTGGAGTACGTTAGAGGAGACTGAAGATAATTCTAAAAGCGGAAAACTTCAGTGAAAATACTTTACGGGGAAGAATTAAAACTATACGGGAGCTAAATAAGCGAGGATGATAAATATATGCTACGAGAGACTTAACATAAGATATAGGTGCACTAAGTGACTACATATAACATAAGGAGGGGCAACCGAAAATACTACCTACGTTAAAACAAAGGAAATATGCACACACCATATGGCAAATCTTGCTTCTCTAACAATAGGGAGGGTTTAAAAATTCCATGCTGATCAACTACAAATGTGGGCATGTCGAAATGTAAGGATTTTAATGTAACCTACTATGCTCTATGCCCCAACATAATCCTCAAAAACATATGACTACGCAATTTCTTTCAAACTGCAATCCTGTATTTTCTAACTGGAAAAATCGTTGAATTAATTCAAAATGTTAGGCTATACAAATTAAAAATAATAATTCACGTAAGATTATGTTGAGCACTTTACGTAACGTCACTGAACTGTACTACTACGGTATGGACGTAGCTAGCACAACAGCATCAGATTTTGTATGCCCTAATTGTCGGGGGCGAAAGGTTTAAGGTGCAAGTGTATCGGATTTCGGAGGGAATAAAAGAGGAGTGGTTTCATAACAACAAACAAGAAGAAAGCAAACGACACAGTAATAAAAACGTTTCTTACAAAGAAAGGTAGGTAAAACACTGTATGTATGAGCACATTTCCCCTTTATTTGCGCAATGCAGAGAAAAGAAGAGAATAAATAGCGAAAAACGTTACAATTCCCAAACTTGAATCTTGCTTGCGCATTTTACTCACGACGAAGGGGAAACACCACCTGCAGTGATTAAATGCATCGCAGCTCGCACCTTCCCAGAAATAGAAAACTGAACAGTTTATTGGAGTCGAGAGTACTTCATAGCTTTATAAAATGGTGTGTGACACGCATTACTACCAGAACACAGTACGATCCAAAGAAAAATATTAACTGGAACCCTGTTGAGGGTGCTAGGTAGCCGTATTATAGGCCGTTCACGGTAAAGTGAGCACTTTTGAGACCCTAGTTAAGTTTTTTTCTTTCAGCCATTGTTTATCCTTTACCTACCCTTTTAAATAAATATTGCCATGTAGGTAATAAACACAGTGTGTATATTCCACTGCAGTAGGAATTTAACACGTAAGGCTAAAATAAAGGTAATTTTTCTATCATTCGAAATGAGAGGGCTTTCCAAAGTGCTCACTTTACCGTGAACAACCTATATACAGTAAGATGGACACAAGTATTCGCCCAGAGAGAATGGCGCGTGAAAAAGCAATATTCTTACTAAATTGGAAATATTTAACAAGTAATTATCAGCAGAGGTGTTAGGAATACATAAATGAAACCTTCCGATTGTAGAAAAGGAATGTATTGCATACAGAAAACTAAAATACTACATGAAATTTCCTTGAGGAACATTTCTTGCGTGGACATAAATATCCGTCCATTCCCTGATAACTATAAAACAAAATCATTAATATTGACCTCAATACTCATTTCGCATACCCTTCCCGCTAGTTATTGCTTTATGCCCTTTTGACACGGAATGCACAAGGTTCCGTGTAATATTCCAGCCAATATCGTTCCACTCTTTCTGAAGTAGGCCTAACTCTTCCAGTTGTGGTTTGCTGGTGATGCGGTCTTTACTCAGCATCTACCCCAACTCACTCCACATATGTTCTATCGGATTAACATCTGGTTACTGAGGAGATGTTTTCAAAGTATAGGAAGTGTTTTAAAGAAGCCACAGGCGTACAATTTCCTCCGTATGTCTTGGGGCCAGTGTCGTGTTGAAAGTAAAAAATCATTCGCAATGCCTAGTTTATCTGAACTCTGTTTTATATTGTCTTTTGATTATTTGAACATACACGAGTCTGTCCATATTCCCTTCGATGAAAACCGGTTCCTCCACTCCTGAGGCCGACAAGCGCCCCCAAATCACGACCCCCACCACCTCCATGTCTAACTGTCGCCTGCAAGTTCTTTTGTTCAAACTCGATGTTCGGCTTGCACCACACCAACATTCTACCATCACTGCTATAAATATTGAATTTACTTTCATCTGAAAATAAAAACTTTCTCCCAGAATTCAGTATCTTTCTGCACGTACTCTTTCGCAAAATGCAGCCGTCCAGCCCTGCCCGTCTTACTAACGTAGGGCTTCCTTCATGGGACCCTAACGTGATACCCAGCACGACTGACAACCCTTCGTACAGTCCGTGAAAAAACCTGTTCATTTAACATTTGTTCACCTGAACTGTTATGTCGGACGAACTCGTTTTTGGATTGTTTTTAACAGAATTCACCACATACCTCTGCTCCCTGTGCGATAGCTTCTACGCACGGCCGCTTCTTTCCTTGCTGGCGAGCACTGTATGATCTTGAAATCTTTGTACCACACCTTTAACTCGAGCAACTTCTTCCCACAATTTTTGCTACAGCAGAAAATGTTTTCTCCTTCTGATCCAAGTCTTGATATTGTTCCCTTTCCTTCATTTTTCTCCCCCATCTCACGGCACTGTTCCACTGCAGCACGTCGAACCTTCACTATCTGATCACGGAACTCGACTGAAGCCGCAGAACTGGTACGTGTTGGTGGAAAGAGCCCGTGCACTCTTGTAAACGTCAGGCGGATTAATACTTTTGTCCGGGCATCCCCAGCGACACATCATAATTTGAGACTTAGCCTAGTTGCTCCTTGACTCTGGAACTGTTGCACGTAGACGCGTAGGATACCGTTAGCTCTTTCGTCTGTTGTAGTATAATTGTGTATCTATGAGCGGAACATAGGCTACTATACACTTCATAATTATAAATGCAAGAGGACGAATACTTTTTTGTCCAACACTAAGTACAAGAAGATTCACGCGGAGTTACCGCCACTCAGAGGGTTTATTCCTTATATCATTTTGGAGTAAAATATGTCATATCAATGACGTTCCTATTCCCAATATTTTAAATGAAAAAAATAACACCCTGCAGTTGAACCCCCCCCCCCCCCCAACCCCACCCGCCAAAAAAAAAAGTAACTTAATACTAACAAGTCGGTATACAACGTTTGTGATTAGCATATAAGTATAAAACCCTTGTGACACGACATACCCTATTTAAGACAACCGAATGTGATTTTTCAAAGGTTTCATTAAAAAAAAAAAAAAAACTATGAAGATGCCGCGAATATACTATACTCGTTTATCTTATGGTAAAAGAAGAGTGGCGGACAATGTTAACATTGAACACGACAATACTACATGTAGAACTCAAAAATTAATGCACTTATTTAAACAGATTGCCATAAAGTACGATTTATGTTGCACGCGAAACAAAAATGAGTATTTATATTCTGGGTACTTCAGAAAACTCATTTTGCAAGAAAATTTTTGTCAAGTTGGTAAATATTATAACAGTTACTATGGTTGTACGTAAAACAATATTGCTACTGACGCGTACAAGTATTTTTTTCTTGCTGTTATGTACATTATCTTAGAAAAAAATTTATAATTTTCATGGCTGAAATAGATGAGCCTAAAATAAAATATTACAAACATTTGTAAATATTAATAATAATTTTTATTATGGATAACGGCAGTACCTATTATGATGGTATTGCTTGACAAAGGCTTATTATTTTTTTTAATGTACTTTCGGGAATATCCAGGAATGAAATACGCCTGAATTTTAATCAAAAATAAACTTATTAGAAGAAAAAGTTAAATAAGTTAATTTAGCAAAATATTTTACAATATTGCCAAATATTTCATACGCAACATAATCGAACTTTCATGAAAGTTTTGCTAGTGCGTGGACTGCTTTTTAAAGAGGTTTGCATTTTGTATAGTAGGATACAGTGTATATTGCCAGCCACTCTGCCTCTACCGTAACTACTACAAGTGTTATAAAACAGTTTTAAACTGTGATCGAAATATGATTAAAGGCTGTTCACGACAAAGTGAGCACTTTTGAAATCAACCTTACAAAACTGTCACTGGCTTCCTGCATTTAATTTTAACGGGTGCACTGAGTGCATACTCCCAGTCAAGTTGACCACGATGGACAGAAAATAGTTCTATACCTAACTACAGAATGAGAAGTGTTAAGCAACGATCGGTGATAACTTGAATTAATTATTTCGCTTTTTGCGGGTTTTTTTTTTTTATGCAGGGATGTGTAAAAAAGAGCATATTTGTAAAATATTTACTTTCCTGCAATTTCACAGTTTCACTCGACAGAAACAAAAATTAGGCAAATGACAATTGTTAATTCTACATAGGCGAAAGAATACACGACATGCATACAAGTGGATCTTAAGCAGGGCTTTCAAAAGTGCTCACTGTACCGTGAACAGACTCTAATGAAAATACTATGGAGCCTATACTGCCTTATCTGAGGGGAAATTACATGTGAAATTCCAGTAAGTTCAACAAAACTATATATATATACATATATATATAAGCTATACAAATGCCCTTGAAAATTGAATTTGTATCAGGTCAAGGCCAACACACCAGCGAAGCGAGCCACGTCACGGGTGTACATGACGAAGTTGTTATGGGGGGGGGGGGGGGATTGTTTGCTGGCTTGGAATCCATCAAGATAAGATACCCCGTTCCCGACACCTGTGCACGATTTAGGGGCGTCACAGTCACTATACTCACTCAAAACACACACACACACAAGCCTGCTCACTGGCTGTTTATTCTTAAACATAGCCGAGACTCGGCGTATCACACTCGCCCGCCGTATGTTAAAACACGCTGGTTTACCAACCTCGCAACGACGACCAAGCTCAAAGAAATCCACACCTATGTGTGTGTGTGTGATATCCAGCTCTCGACAGCGACCTATCCGCATACATAACAAAATTACCGTTTGCTTATACTGTATCACAAAACTTTACATACTTTGTCTACGATATTTAATACTATAGGCTGTTTACGATAAAATCAGCACTTTTGTACGCCCTGCATAATATATACTTGTATGCACATTGTGTATTCTTCTGCCTTATGTAAAATTAACATTGACATGGGTCCCATTGTTTTATTCATGCGTCGGTCAAGTGAAACTGTGGAATTATTGGAAAAGTAAATATTTTACAAATCTGCTCATTTTTACACTCGGGTGCATAGAAAAAAAAAACAGAAAGCGCAAGAAATAATTTAGGGTAACACAAAATAGTTACCTGGCACTTTTTATTCGACGTTAAGATATGGAATTACTTTCCTCCGTCGTTACTAACTGTACTAGGAGCATGCATTCGCTGCACCCGTTAAAATATTATATGCAGGTAGGAGCCGTGATTTTTTTCTAAGGATGATTTCAGAAGTGCTAACTTTATCGTGAACAGTCTTTACTCGGTTAAGCTTTGTTTGCACGAGGTGGAGGAATATCCTGGACGTAGAAGTTCAGCAGGGCTTCAGAAAAGTTTGAAGTAACAGTACACTGCCTATAGACTATATCGTAGTCTGAAAGTAATAACGTAGCGGCGAAGCGACCGTGTAAGGGCCATCTGCCCCGGGACACAGGAGGACGTAAGCCGCAGGTACGAGGATAATTGCAGCCAGTCACAAGACGTCGGGAAGGATATAGAAGAATAAGGGGGGGGGGGGGGGACGGGGAACAGGGGAGACCATCTGCCGCCACAGGGCAGGTGCAAACCCGTGCTCGCTACACATATCCCTTCCCGACGAACCAACCTTCCCAACCTCTCTGACCAAGCTGCTACAACACTGGCAAAGGGAGAACTCTACATCGGTGTCATTCTCCGGCGTCAGACTTGTGAGAATTAAGGATTCTTGATGCTAAAAATTCAGGATTCCAGCAGCTATTTCCCGCGTACGAGGATCCAAAAATGCGTGAGATCTAAGACCGACTCTTGGTCACTCATGACTTAGGTACCTCGTCGCCTCTACAGTGTGTTCGCGGTTTCTCCGAACTTTTTGAATCAAACGTTCGAAAAATCAACCCATTTATGGGATGCTTGGTTGTTTCCTAAATATGTCAAGTATCACAAGCGTTTTATACTTATGTTAACATGAAAGTACCTTATTTCTGGTTAAATTGAACTATTGCTTATATCTTATTTACAAATTATAAAATTTCATTCATAATTAATATTAATAAAAATAGTGTGAATAAAGGTGTGTTGCCGCTACCTTATGCCTGCAGGATGTATGTTTTTTTTTTCCCCCGATGGCTTAGTTGCACCTAACTTCAGTCAGCTGAAACCAAACACAGCTACCATGTTTTAGAGCTGACGTACTTGTCACGCTACAGAGCGATGGGGCACTTAGAAGACGGTAAGTCATGGGAAACGTTAAGTTTGCGGTACAGTTTTTAAATGTACAAGTGATGTTGTACATTGGGTGTGCAGTAGTGCTAGTCTATTTCAAAATCTGGATTTGGCTGCCCTTCCAAATTATTTTTCGGCTTAACTAATGTGTGTCCTTTTTTAACGTGTCATGTTGGTCCTTGTTCACCACCAAAGTTTAATGTTTGCTTTTTCACAGTTTCCATGACTTCATTGCTAGGGCGTTCATTTTTCAATTGTTTGTTGTGTAAAGTTTTTGTCTATTGGAGCTCTGAGATGACCCATACAATTATGTATGTTACGTATTTTAAATATATTGTATATTTACATTATATATATACATATATGCGTACATATATATTCATTATATATATATCATGTGTTATATACAACATATCTGTTACATGTCTTATAAATAATATACGTGTTACATGTTTTATATATAATATACGTGTTACATTTAGCAGTCCTAAAATGTAAACATTGAGTTTATTAACATATGGAAGTCACATGGCAATGTTTGTTTACATGTGGTGGATGGATACATAAGCAAGCAAGTAGAATTTTAGCAGGGCTTTCAAAAGTGCTCGCTTTATCGTGAATGGCCTATAAGTATGAGTACGAATTTTAGGATCACGAATCAAAACTAGAATATAAGAACTAAATCCAGAATCTTATAGTTAGTAATGTGGAAAAGTCCCATCACATTAATTTTAACTGGTAAAATTGTCTAAAACTATGACGCACAAGTGATGGTCGTTATACGTTTGGTAAAGTAATGTATTATTTCTTAGCACTGAGAGATTTCTCCTGACTTGAAAGTAACATTATCTGATTTTTCCAGAATAAAATAATTCCCTGACTTTTCCCTGTTTCCCAGACTTGAAGACATTCTGTTTTATGTTTATTATTGGGCGTTCCTTTCGTGACTAGATAAAATAATAAGACGTTTAACGTTGGGCGGATGTCCAGTTGTTTTACTTTATCGTGGCACAACAGAGCCCTATATTTTTAATTCGATCCAATCGTTTCTACCTAATAACAGTTTGTAAACCTATTTTATCTACCGACTGACTTAGGCCGAATTAATATCCCATATTTGAACTTCTAGGTAACATATTGCAGGACGTTCTCAGTAAGACAGTTTACTTGAGCTCTTTTATTTCAATACACACATTTGCGGGGTGGTGATAAAACTTCTAAAAACAATCACAACTGTTACAGCGTACCTACAACGTAAATTTCCTAAACTGTAAGCGAAGTTTTGAACCTGTACACTGTATGGTAATAATACCACACATCAAGCTGCAAATATAGGAAAGTTTAGCAACGCTACTGTACAAAGTTGGGAACTTCCCTATGCATTCGACTGTTTCCTGAGCAATTGCAGTAACGCTACAATGAATGTATAGGGGGAAAAATTACCATTCCCGTTTTCTCAGTAAAGGTTGTTCACGATAAAGTGAGCACTTTTAAAAACGACCCTTGAAAAATGTCACCGTCCGTACCGTATTGGCAAGTGCCCAGTGAAGTTTGTAACGACGGTGGGAAAGTAGTTCCACGACTCAACGTTGAATTACAAGTGTTCGGTAAACATCTGTCAGGACTACAGTGATTTATTTTTCTTTCTGATTTTTTTTTAATGCATATAAGTGTACAGTTTAAAAAATCCGAAAAATATTTACTTTCATAATAATTTTAGTTTCCCTTTACTGACGCATGCATAGAGTGATGAATTCCACGGCAATGTTGATTTTACATATAGCGGAACGATACGCACAATGTACTTACAAGTAGATTTTAAGCAGGCTTTCGAAAGTGCTCATTTTACCGTGAACAACCTATAAACGTATACACTGGTATGGTAAATTGCCGAATAATTTCTTATAGTGTATCATTCATTGAGACATCTGGCCTCTGCAAAACGAATAGGGGAAACGAATCCTTACCGAAGAAAATCCAAGCCTTGGAACTTTGGTAATTAAAAATATCACTGCAGATTAAAACCAAATATTTGCAATCTGGACCTCACGTAAATATAGAACATAAAACTGCATACCTTTTCCGTTTAAATATTTCAATGTTGATGGTGGTACAACCGCGTTGTTTCTGTGTGCGATACCACATTTCAAAATACATGCTGCAAATATTTTGACAAATATTCGCTTCAAATACTTCATACGTAATGTTTCGGCTCAGATTCACATTGTAAAACGCATTTGTTATAGCTTTGACGAAACGATGCAAGCAATAATATGGCCTCGAAAACGCAGTCCAGCCCTATGAATTACGAAATAAATGCTCTGGACGGCGTGTACGTCGTACTCCAACACGCGCGCGGAAGAATTCGTAATTTACTGCATATTCCAACGTTAGCAATTCCGCAGAACGAACTCCGGCAAACAAATAAATACGATAAGGTTATCTCTTTAAACTATGGAGTTGCAACTCGTCCTTGTAAGCTCATGGGACAACATCGTATTCTGTAACGATCAACAGCACCACAGTTTTTCCTCGTCCTATCTCTATCATGTCGTTAGTGAAAAACAACAATTGGAAGACAGCCAGAGTAACAAACTTACACTATGCGAATTCGAGTGATAATACAAACATACTATAACGGAGCTGCGGTATCAAAAACAAGTAACTCAGACGGTGGGTACCTTTGTCGCTACACTATTAAAGGCTGTTCACGATAGTGAGCACTTTTGAAATCAACCTTAGAAAATACGTCACTGCTCCTGCCTGGCATATATTATAACGGGCGCACTGAGTGACGCATGCGCCCAGTAAAGTTGGTAACGATGGATGGGAAGTAGTTCCAAATCTTAACGTCGAATAAAATATGCTGGGTAACCATCTGTGAAAACTTAAATTATTTCTTTTGCTTTGTTTTTTTTTTTAATTTAAATACATATACGTGTTAAAATGAGCAGATTTATAACTATTTACCTTTCTAGTAAGTCTACAATTTCACTTGACCGACGCTTGACTAAAGTGATGAGGCCCATGGCAAAGTTAATTTTACATAAGGTGGAATTGCATAGAAGTATATCTTAAGCAAGGCTTTCAGAAGTATTCATTTTACCGTGAACAGCCTATACTATAGTTTCATGATATCCTTCAGATGCTTTTTTTAACAACTCATTCGTAAAGCGCTCTATCATAAAACCTAAAAGTAGGAAGGCAATTTATAAACGTCACACCAGATGCGTTTCTCGGCAAAGTAACGTCAAACACTTGAAACTTTTGTCTGCAAACGGCCAAACGTTTCCATTACTTGCGAAATAAATGCATATGGAAATCAGTCATGTAGAAGCCTACACTAGGCTTACTTGTAACGAGGAAATTGTTACAACGGCACAAATAGTGTTTTAAACAAGAGATTTTTATACTTACCTCCCTCAACGTAGGCCGTAGATCTCTTTCTAACCGGGAATGTACATCGAGTGGTTTTCCATCCTTACTCCACGTAATCTTGGTATGGTCCACATCTCGTGTGCGATCAAAATACTTAAACACCATTGCAATGTTCACCTAGGCAAAAATTTCCCTATACTAGAGCTTTTGCTTATGTATCAGATTAACCGTCGTCAGATAATTACAGATAATAAATACCACTACGATCATAATACACTCAAATTTAGTCACGGGGGATATGGGCAATTTCATTATTAGTAATCACAGTCAAAAAAATTAACACCTTGCGTATTATACAAAAAAGTCTTATTGATGATGTACCAATACATCCAAACAATCATATCCGACCGCAAGAGTTTAAAAACTGAAACGCACAATAACAAGGTATGAACCGGATCATACGAACAGCAATAACGCTAACTTTTTTTTCCCCCCAAGGACAAACCTAACTGTACGCCTCTCTCTTATAATACTTTCCTTATAGACTATTCACGGTAAAGTGAGCACTATTGAAAGCCCTCTCATTTGGAATAATAATCAATATATTTTATTTTGGCTTTAGACGTTAACTTCCGAATGCGGTAGAATATACACACTGAATTTATTACTTACATGTCAATATTTAGTTACAAAGAGTAGTTAAAGAATAAAAAATTGCCTGAAACGAAAAAGTAATTAAGGCCTCAGAAGTGCTCACTTTACCGTGAACAGTCTACAGAAAGAAAGATTCCGGCGCCGCAACATAAACACTGTAAAAAAAACCTTCATTTTTCGGGAAAGTGCTGGGAAAACTGTATCCAGAAGTGTCCGTAAACTCTCCGTAAAATTACGGACACATTGATTTTCAGAAACGGACTTTCCGTACATGTCACGGAACCACTCCGTTATTTTCCAAGTTAGTTTTTCTGTACTTTCCGTTCACCTACAACTGTCGCTTGAAAACTGTGGTATAAATTTTATATTTATATTCAAAAGACAAAAGCAAAAATCCAGTTTCTATTAAATTTAGTGTATTCTTAGCGTTGCCAAATGTTACAGACGCCTGATGCTATTTTTTTTTATGTTTGAAAGAATATGCCATAGTCACGTGGATAACATTAACTGCCGCAGAAACGATCATTTCCTTGTTACAGTGGCGAGGAAAGCTTCGTGTAGAATCGGCATTGTTCGTCCTCGTAACTCGAAGCCAAAGGGAATACGGAGACTTTCCGTATTTTGTATTTACGGACTTAACTCCGTTTTCCGTCATTACGGATTGCTTTTCTGTATATACACTGCACATTTCCGTAAAAATTCCGTAAATATACGGAAATTTTTAACAGTGCAGCAATTCGCCTGTGACAGAAGCGGTGTTGGGGAACACGTGCTCGCCATTAGCTCTTGCAGACGTCAAATGACGTGTGTCCAGGACTACATGTACGCCAGGCAAGCGATAAGGATGACTCTCAGTCGTAGTTCATACACACACTCGTCCCTACGACCGTCTCGTTCACATCCACTGCAATAGCGCAGCGTTACACTTATTGTGCCTGCAAGAAAAATTGGTATGTGCATTACATACGGCAAATATTTTTAATCATGCAAGCCTGGAAGACATTTGAAAAAATTGTGTTGACATCGACTCGGCGACAAAGATTTTCCCCGATTTAAATCGTTCATGCTTGAGATAAATGGCTCAGCGGAATGTGCTCAAATAACATCATAGCAGCGACAAAACGCCCATTGTGAAACACAATGCAACACGAAGGAACATTTACACAAGAGTGAGTGTCACATTACTAGATTGCGTTGATAACAATTTGATCCAGTGATGTATGTACACACATTTTTTTTTTGCTAGGGGCGGGGATGAGGAAGATGAGGTTCATACATAGACAAAACTGTTTTAGTATAATGAGGTTCTGAATTGTGCTGAATCTCTATTAACCGAAACGGCATCACAGCATTACAATATTTCTAAAAATAAGTTGAATTAAAAAATTTATAGTGTACTCATTTTGGCGGCATACTTACCCATTTTTTTCTCTACGAAGTAGGTAATTGATAACGTAAAATTCCATTGCGTATATGTAATTGTTTTCCTCCGCCTTATGTCAAATTAACATTACCATGGGCATCATCACCTTATTCATACGTCTGTCAAGTGACGCTGTGGAATTATTAAAAAAGTAAATATGATATAAATCTGCTTATTCTTATAAGTTACTTAGACGTATTAAAAAAATATAAAGGAAAATAAATAATTTCAGTTTGCACAAATGATTACCTAATACTGTTTATTTGATGTTAAGATATGGAACTATTTCGCATCCATCGTTGCCAACTTTACTGGGCGTGTGTCACTCACTGCGCCCGTTAAAATATACATAGGCAGGGGAAGTAACTTTTTTCTAAGGTTGATTTCATAAGTGCTCACTTTATCGTGAACGAAATACATTGTTTTACTGCTCATGTTCATTTCTCGTAAAATAATGTATTTCGTTCACGATAAAGTGAGCACTTATGAAATCAACCTTAGAAAAAAGTTACTTCCCCTGCCTATGTATATTTTAACGGGCGCAGTGAGTGACACACGCCCAGTAAAGTTGGCAACGATGGATGCGAAATAGTTCCATATCTTAACATCAAATAAACAGTATTAGGTAATCATTTGTGCAAACTGAAATTATTTATTTTCCTTTATATTTTTTTAATACGTCTAAGTAACTTATAAGAATAAGCAGATTTATATCATATTTACTTTTTTAATAATTCCACAGCGTCACTTGACAGACGTATGAATAAGGTGATGATGCCCATGGTAATGTTAATTTGACATAAGGCGGAGGAACACAAAACGTGCGTACAAGTAGATCTTAAACAGGGCTTTCAAAGTGCTCAATTTACCGTGTACAGACTATAATTAAACGCACAAGTGTATATATATATATATATATACTATCGTAAATGTGTGTTTACTGTGTTGTTTTCTACCTTTGAATCAGAAAATCGGTAGGAGCCCCCCCAACCCCCTTCAAAATAAATGGTTGGTACTACTAATGTGTGCTGCAGAATCATTAAAAATAATAATTTATTAAATTTATACTTGGGATTTTATTCTAAAGTATCCAACGTAAATAAAAAAAAATGTACGCGTGTGTATACGGGGGGGGGGGGGGGGGCTTAACCTCAAAAAATTCCCTTCCGTCTAAGGTCATTATTCTATCATTTGGCACGTAAGCGCGTCGCCTTATTGAACAAACAATTCGCTTGAAAGGAGGGCTGAGTGTCGAGGTGTGGGAGCCTCTTTAACATCGAAGTCTTGAGAGCCGATGAGGGCGAAGCGACGTGAGTATGGAGCAGCGCCGGAATGCAAGGACAGGGTAAAACGTAACCAGCGGCATCGTCCGGCAACGATTCGCACGAGCGAAAATCCGGGAGCGACCCCGTCGGGATCCGAACCCTTTTCGCGGGAGGCGAGTTATCACCGCGACCACTTGTAGAGGAGGGGAAAAGCTGGCTTATCGGCAACTATTTTCCCATGCAAATAACAGCAGAAACATCGGGGTTTTCATGCATAACACATTTTCTTATCTACCCGCGGAGAAAACTTCAACCCACGTTGCAACATTCAACCCTGAATAGCATTTTTTTCCGAACGGGTAAACAACTGTTATTAGAGTGTCGCCTACGTAGTTAAAAGTAGTTACAACTGAACGTAATTTAAAAGGCAAATGTTAATGATACAAGCTGCAGCGACATCACCCACACATCTGGCACCATTTACTAATATGAATACGCGGAAATGTGAACACGCTTATTTTATTTACACATTTTAAAACAAATACTGCTCGGAATAATTTCGATAATGAAGTCAGCAAAAAGTACTTCTATGCGGTAACGTCAAAGTGTAATTTAAACTACTAGCGGTAGCATTGCAGTCAACTTATACAATCAAACTACAGAATTTATCATCACATTAAAAGCTATAAAACATTTTTAAAGCCACGCTTTCATTTTATTTTTATTTCGCGAGTGGCCTAGGTTTTATGGGCAATATTAATTGCGTAGATTATTCCCAGTTATTCCGTACCAAATATGTATCTTATAGACTATAAAAGCCGTACGGACAAAGAAGGTTGAGCTACTGTCAGGATTAAAATATGTAAACAAAGCACATGTGTTTATGTTATCTAAAGAGAAAACTGCACTAATGTTTGAATATTTACGTGGTGTGTGATTAAATAAAGCGACTAAGCAAGCACTTATGTATAGCCTTGCTTACGAGCTATATCTCAGCACGTTTTGTGTCCTACCACACATCACAAATTAAGTGTTTTTAATGTGCTTCAATTATTTATAACACATGTACATTGATATAACTATGTATGTAATTTCTGTCAACAATCATATTCTTTCAGCTATTGGGCTAAAAATTGAGTCGAAAATGGATATTTTAAATAAATAAAAAATATACAAACATTATCGCGAGCCATCTCACTGTGAAATTTTCAGAAACGTGTATGTGTGTGTGTATGTATGTATGTATGTATGTATATATGTATATATATATATATATATATATATATATATATATATATATATATATATATATATATATATATATATATATATATATATATAGTATCTTCATTGGCTTCCATAAAGTTGAAAAATACGATTAACCTCTATGGCGTTAATTTAAGTCCCGCGGCCCCTTAAGGTTCCAGTCTAACTGGCGTTCAAATGCGCTGCAGCGTGGTCCAAACATGCATTCTTCTAAGAAACTATTCAACGGACGTCCAATGCGCTGATTTATGAAAAGGCTAAGAATATCTTTATCAAAGCGACGTATCTCAAAATATACACGGCAGATACATACAAAACTACTCAAAGGCTCTTCAATGAACCTTCCTCCACACTTTCCATCCATAAAATAACAGAGTCACTGCTGAAAGTCTCATAGGTACATGCAGTGCGACGAGAACACTGCGCACCAATCGAGAGCCTTGCGCTTAGCGGCGATGGCGCACTTGATGCAGGTGCGAGTGTGGCCCTTACAGCTCCCGCGCTTCTCGGTCTCAAACGCGGGCAACAGCTGCAGGTAGGCGAGGACCTTAAGATACGTAACTAAAGCATGTTCACGATAAAGAGAACACATTTGAAATCAACCTTAGAAAAAAGTCACTGCCCATACCTGCATATACTTCAACAGGCGCACTGAGAGACATGCACCCAGTAAAGTTGGTAACGATAGATGAAAAGCAGTTCCACATATTAACGTCGAATAAGAAGTGTTAGGCAACAATTTTTGATAATTTTAATAATTTATTTCGCTTTCTGTTTTTTAATGCATCAGTGTGTAAAAATAAGCAGACTTATAAAATGTTTACTTTTTCTAATAACTTCACAAGTTTCACTTGACCGACGCACGAATATAGTGATGAGCCCTATGACAATGTCAATTGTGCAAAGGCGGAAGAAGAGACAGCGTGCATACAAGCAGATCTTAAGCAAGGCTTTCAAAAGTGCTCATTTTACCGTGAACAACCCATACTCTCACTGCTCTGCTGTGAACCAAACTGGAAGATTGCCGACCGGAGGAAATAAATTTTCATAGGTTCATTTTAATAGTACTTAACCGTGAACAACATCCGTTTGCTGTTCCCACCTGAGGCAGACACACACGTAAGGATGAGATGAGCGGAGAGCGGCGTGGAGACATTTGAGAGCAGATTAGGGCGAAGTGAATTGAGTATGGAGCAGCGCCGGAATGCAAGGGCGGGAGGAAACTGGAGATCCCCGAGAAAGCCCGCTGACCAGATGCATCACCAGGCACGATTCCCACGTATGAAAATCGGAGAGCGACCCCGCCGGAAATCGAACCCAGTACACCTAGGTGGGAGGATGAGAGGAGGCAGAGGCTAATCGGAGCCGTCTGCCCTACCTGTCGCTCGTGCCAGCTCGTAGAATGGATAGGGGTGAGACGAGATGGGGGCGGAGACACAGACACAGCGGAATGAAGACGGGGGAGCAAACGGAAGAGCCCCGACAAAACCCATACACACCACGGCAGTGTCCACCACTCTCTCCACACGAGGACCCCCTTTAGGAAAATTTCCTGCCCGCCGGGACCTGGGATCGAACCTGGGACTTTCAGAAGCAGGAGGACAGTGACTAACCAGCTAAGGCCGTGTACGAATCGACAAATTTCGTTATTTCGTAATTTTGTAAATTCGTGATTTGGTAGGTATCAATTCGAACGTTGTCGACAGTCACTTGTTTAGCACTCGCGGCACCCATTATTAAATTAACAGTGCAAAATAATTTTATCTAAATTTAATGCTTAAAACAGACGTAATATTTTTTGCAATCATCACTGGAATAGTAGGAATACGTTAACAAATAAGAAAATCATAAATTATGCAATAACGACTAATTTTTTTTTTGCCACACACGCTGGCACGCGCGTGCGCGCGCACACACACGCATATATATATATATATATATATATATATATATATATATATATATATATATATATATATATATATATATATATATATATATATATATATATATATATATATATATATATAGGCACAACACTTGCTTACTTTCTAAAACATGCCTTGTGTACAGTTATTTGTTATAAAAGTAATTTTATTTACGTATTCCAGCATGTGTTTTTAGGGTGAACATAAACATGGCGCTGATTTTGTCATTTTCAATTTTTGCTAACATACGCTAGATACAAAATACGAAATACCAAATTACTAAATACGTCACCATGTTTGTATACAAAATCGGGTCACGTGATCATTTTGTCTACAAAATCTGCCATTTCGGACACGGCCTAAGATAGCTCTGTCAGTCCAGCTATAGTAAGTACTGTGTTTAAAGTGGAACTATTTTTTTTTTAACGCCTTACGTAAAATACCTCGATTTCGGTTTTTTTTTTTTCCGGTAAGGATTCTTTTATTATATTCATGTCACAGCACTGAGAGGATACGAACTGGATAACGGGCTGCTCCCAGAACGCCCCCCCCCCCTTACCCTTCTGGGCAGTTCATGGGAGTTCCCCAGGATATCCGGCACCGACCGGCCCGATACCGAGTGGGCGAGCAAGACTTCTGGAAAACACGACGTATCCCCTCCCCACTCGCTATCTGCCTTACACTCGCCACTTCCCCGCGTGGACTAGCTTTGTCAGAGCTATTTTCACTTCACAGCCCGTTCCTGTTTCATCCTGTCCGCCCAACACATTTCCAACACAGCAATTTGTTGACACGAAACGCCACTGGCAGTATTTGCACACCGCGATCACCAAACAAAACAAATAACATAATCACAGTATAATTTTAAAGTAGATCGCTCAAACGAAATGGGACCACCTCCGGCATGCTTGTTGGTACGAAAGTTCCGCCAGACCGCCAAACGAGGCCTAGCAGTTGATTACCACACGCCATATAGCTAGCATTTATTAATTCACATGTCACATGTATCGCGGCTTTAGTAACCACGATTCACTAGAACTCTTAACTATAGTGCAATTCATTTTTTTTTATACGGTACCAGGCGTAATCGTTGAAAACATGCACACACATTGTTTACGATTGCAATAATCAACAGAAAATGATTGGAAAACTGTGGCGTATCACACCCCAAAGGCGATATTACACGATACCAGATTCCGTAAAAGCTTGTGCAAGGCCCGCCACAGCGGCCGGTATACGGGCTATTGTGGCACCCGTCATGGCATTTCCCGCCTTGCACGGCGCTCCCTGTGGCTACTTCTTTAAACAAGTTGATGAAGAAACTGGAAAGGACGCCTCCATCTTGATTTTACATCCGTGAGGTTGTAACTCTTTCAACTAGTTTTAAAACACGACTATGAATAATATTGGCTATGGCAACTTTTTATTACTGTTTAAAACCGTTATGAATATATACATACATACGAGTAAGGAATAATTTCAAATGATTTGCAAGTATTCTACGTTACGGTCTCGTTTAGACTTCCGCGCAATGGCGCATCAGCATTACCGAAAGGCGTTTTATAATACGCTGATTACGACTCTAATACACTAATACAAACAGTTACAATAACTAAAATTACGAAATTTACTAATGATTGTAATACATCGCGAAATGAAACTAGCTGCGTTACTATCCCAAAGTTTCGTATATTACAGAAAAGAGCAAAATGTACAACTCGAATGGATAAAATAATTTATGTGAAACGCAGTCCCTGAGAAGAAAAACAGTTTGTAACCCTAAACGAAGGTCGCTTTGCTATACATACACTTCTGTGCATTTAGTCGATTCGTTGTACCTGTTTCGCATACAACCGGCAGTGATCCAAGAAAGTTGGGTGAGATAAGAAAAATACGATTATAACTCGTCTAAGGATTCGTGAATAAGAGTTACGCGACGTATGTCCGCGAAAGAGGTTAGACGTTTCAGTTTACTGGTGGTATAACAGACACGTTTGTGTACAACTGCATTCTAATGAAGAATTTCAAGCACGGAAAGAACACATTGGGAACGTTAACTTTCTAAATTTTTCAACATGACAACGACCCAAAGCACAAAGCAGGTCTAAATAAAGAATAGTTAATTTGGAATATTCCAACCTATCAGTCTCCAGATCTCAGCCCCATTGAACATCTATGGGCGTTTGAGGTCTGGGGTAACTAGTGACTGAAGACTGGTACTACACCATCAGTCGTGAAAGATACGAGACTAGTCCACTAACTACAGCTCAGATTTCCAGCAGTAATCCAGGCCAAGGTTTACTCTACAAGATATAGGAACTTCTCTTTTGTAGATTTAATGTCAACTGCATGAATAACGACGTGACGTGGTTAAGTGGGAATTTTTTTAGTTTTCTTCAGAAAGCCTATTTTATAGTACAATTTTGTAGAGACGATTCATAAGAGAAATGACACAGGATTTTATTTACTAACAGAAGATACTGAACAATTAATTTAACTATCAGAAACATACAGATATTTACATAAAATCGAAGTGTGAACGTGGCATACTGTACGTGTGGTCATTCTAATAAATCGCCCCCTGTGCATTTTTGTTGTTATTGCTGGGAAGATAAGAGAGATAACTTGGTTGTGTACACATCCCTATACGTCGGAAGTACACGTGCGATTGCAGACCTGAGGCCACGATAATACCAGAGAACGCAACATTCGGTCACCATCTCACTTCCAAGCTGAGGAAAGACACGTCATGGGGCCGCACCCCGGCTACTCGTGACTCAGCGCGCTAGCGATCAGCAAGACGGGCCTTAAGCTTGGTTCACAATTCCAAACATAACACAGGGTTGCCACAGGTCTGGGAAACAGGGCAACGTCAGGGAATTTTCCAATCGAAAAAAAAAAAAAAAGGTCGCAACGCTGTAACAGCAACCACAGATCATAGGTCTTGTCCACAAGAACTGATCGCCATGTTTTCCAACTTACTTATTCACAACCGAGTATAACAGGCCGTGTGCATACCTGCCTGACATAGTGCATGAAGAAAACGCAGGCGCTTGGGCGACAATCAGAGCAGAGTACAAAATTTCCGACTACGTTGTTTATTTTAAATTGACGAACACCAACAGTTACGCAGCAGCAGAAACGAAGAAATGTCGCCAGGATATAGATTTAGAGCAAAGAACAGATGATGGCAAACTAGGGGACATTTTTTATGGTCATGCACATGTTTAAGATTGCAAAAGCAACTATCATAAGAAAGGCAACAATCCATATTATTTTGAATCACCTACTATATAACGTGATATAATCGAGAGACTTTAAGAATCAATGTCTGGGAGACTGCATGCTATATATATCCATACTAAATATAAAATTTTAGCTATAGGTTAGATCCATACACCAATTTTCCTTGAACCATGACTGCATGAATACATTTTTGGCAGTCACATTTTAAGTTTTTTCATTCTGAAGATTTTATAGTAGTAGTTGCAAATTACTTTTTCTGTGAATAGATATGATTTGTCATGTAATTAATATGTGGAGATGTAATGATTAACTAAAATTATAACGTAAAAATGTGCTGTATGAAAACTTTTTGTGAATACTGTAAATCCTCCAGCAGCAACGTTATAGAAATACGTCTTTTAACGAAAACGTCAATTGTTAAACATTTTAAGTTGCGAACAATCTTGGTGTTTGCTGCAAAAAAATAATCAGAACAGAATAGTAACTGGACAGGCAGGCGGCTGGGTTGTGGAACGATGCGCAGATGTGATAAGTCATCCAAAAGCACAACTCATTACTATACGTATTAGTGTAGCGTAAAATGTCAAATACGTACGTTAAATCACGTTAACACGCTAAGAAATATGACTCCGATAACACACCGTATTGATTTACCAGCGGCAGCTAAATTTCGGACTTAATGTGTAGATACATTTGAAACATTAACTATACAACGTCGCACAAACTACTATAGTAACAGTAACTATTCACAGCGTAACATGCTATGGCGAGTGGCGTGGCAAGTACTAATGGACCTATTAAGCTTTTCAGCCTTAGTCTAAGACTTATAGAACTTTATACGGCTCAATCAATTTGAAAACTGAAGCACCGCCTATTGGATAAGCTATAAATAAATTCCCTTCCCATTTGGGACATACTTCCATCGACAGAAGACTTGATAAAAATAACCTGGACCCATATATATGAAATGTGTATTACACTATGTAAATATGTTCAC
This sequence comes from Dryococelus australis, assembly GCA_029891345.1. NCBI lineage: Eukaryota > Metazoa > Arthropoda > Insecta > Phasmatodea > Phasmatidae > Dryococelus > Dryococelus australis. Next base: position 35,665,052 of record CM057004.1, read on the forward strand.
AGATTACAAGGAAATTTATTTCCGTACGAAAATAAGTTTTGGAATTTCCAATTTGCAAATCCAAGAGAAGTATTTGTGCGATATAAAGAAAACGATGGATACAATATATCATTAGTATGATTCTTATCTAAGTCTATTCGATATATCTTCACAGTGTTTCAACCAAACCTTCGAGAAACCACCCCCTCTACGACGTGATTTTTTCGTTTCTTAAATAGGTATGTCATATCAAAAGCTTTGTACACTTCCTTCAATATAAAAATATCTCACATTTGGTTGAATTTAACTTTTACTTATATTTTATTTGTAAATTCTATTTCATTTATAATTAATGTGAATAAAGTCAGAGAGGAAATAGGTGTACATATCACGCATAGTAAGAAATAGCTTCCATGCGATGTAAATAATTTGTAATTTTTACTGAGAAATTGGTTTTTAATTTTACAAATGCTTGTGACAATAGGTAGGCTACAAAGATTTCTCTTGTAAAACTAGAAGGGCCGTGTTTGTAATAGACCTCAAGAAATGTTTGTAACATACTGACCCGTATCCATGAGCTTCAGCAAAATGGTGGACACTCAACAACGTAGACCCGTTTGTGCAAAAACTATGGATGACGGTAAGTGAAGATGCGTGCAAAAAGAAATGTATTGCAAGTTTGAATAACTTAAACCACTTAAAACAGCTTAGATAATCATAATAAAAACGACAATTTCAATCAAACGTGACCGTATTACTCATTAACTGTTAATGTTATCCAGCTACACAGAACCATTGAAATGAAATAAACGTATTCTAAATCAAATAACTTCCTTTAGTCCCCTTACTGGCAAAACGCAGTTTTCTTTTACTTCATCTTAAGTTATATTTCGATTTTTTTCATTTTCTGTTATTAATTCATTGCATTTCTTTTCTATAAGAACAACACTATTTTATGTACACGTCTCAATTATGTACGTTGTAATACAAGGCCATAATTTGTAACGTTACAAATATATGTTTTGCAGGCTTTACAAGAAAACAGTTTGCAGTTTTACAAAGGATTTTCTTGAAAACTGTGCTTCCAAGGATTTTCCTCGTAAAAAGTACGAACCATTTTTTAGATTGTGCGAGATGAAATACCTGAGCGCGCACGAATGAGATGCAGGGTTCCTTTGGTGTAGTTTTCTAGGCGCATTCGAGGTCTGCATAAGGCGGAGGGAATTCCTGAAAGAATGGACTATACACAAAAATGCTTTGTATGTCCTGCGAGATGAAATACCTGAGCGCGCACGAATGAGATGCAGGGTTCCTTTGGTGTAGTTTTCTAGGCGCATTCGAGGTCTGCATAAGGCGGAGGGAATTCCTGAAAGAATGGACTATACACAAAAATGCTTTGTATGTCCTGGAATAGTTTTTGATGAGATGAGCAGAGACGCCCGATTTTCATTGCCAGTTGTATTTCTCGACACTTTAGCTGAGATCCACTTTCGTGATTGCACGATTCTCGTTATACGCTTCTTATATGTCTGCTCGCAAATTACAGACGTTCGCTATTGAAGTTAAGTGATTCTGGTTGGCCAGACCGAGTAGAGAAATGTCTTCTCACAATGACACGCCGCCAATAAGGCAAAGAAGACAGCTGGAACATTCGTAGTGCGTTGCTACGCCGTGGGCAAGCCTTAATTATACAGCCAGCCTGAACGCGCCACGCCATGTGTGAAAAGGGCAACGGGAATCACGCAAACAGAACGCGCAATCGCCTAAACACGGCGTCAGCGGAAGCCCCCTCTACTGGACGAAGAACCGAGGGCGCGGCGGCGTGATAAAGGATGAGTACTTTAAAAGAGGCCCCGTGGCCAGTATTTCCTCATTTCCTCGCTCTGTTACGCACATGTACCACGGGGTATCTTTTAAAGGACTCATCCTGTATAAGCTAGCCAGACGACTGGAAGGACGTCTGCTCTCGCCTCGACACCAGCCAAGGAAGATGTTACAGAGGACCAGAGCATGACGACGTATCGCCCGCCGTAGTCCGTCTACAAACCAGCCTTCATCATCATACAAGGTGGGAAAGATCAGTCCAGTAAATAACCGTTATGGTGGCTTCGTTAGCTTAACGTAAACGTATTAATTACTAGCTCCTCCGAGAAGTTGCCAGATAATGTAAACTGCTTTAAACTAATATGGGAATAATAACGTGTCACACCATGGAAGGAATAAGCATTTATCTAATTATAAAGTAGCTCTAAACAATCGGTTACAAATCCCCCAGATTTAAGGAAAAGCATAAGTGATAAATTAAATATACATTTAAAAAATCTTAAATATGTAACAACATTAATATCTAGCATGTGCGGAAATGTTTTCGCGAAATTCGGGTGTCCCTACTGATGGATAAACATTTCAGGCAGGCTCTGGCATCACTCTCGCGTACGACGAAGTAGAGAGTGCGTGATCTCTGCGTGAGTGCTTACCGCGTCGTTTCAAATCCAGAGCGACGACGACAGGGGCTGGAGCAACGAAATGCACTGGCCGCGAGGCGAATGTCGACCAGTTAACCCTCGCGCAACAAGTGGGGAAAGTCCGGCTCTTCCTGCACAATCCCGCGGTCGTGAAACTGGCAGGACCGGCCATATGCGCGCCCGCGCACACAGTGTGGCAGAAAGCCAAGGGGTCCTGGTTTGGTTTGTTCCTTGCATGCTCGAGAATTGTCCAGGTTTGGGAAGGAAACTTCCTCTCGGGTCCAGGGCTAGCAAAGCACTGCAGTGTTGTCCTGCCTCGAAAGCCTTGAAAGAGTCGACGTAGGGTCGCTGTGGTAAGTGATGTCGGCACAGGTATCATTCAATTTGCCCACAATCCCACTTTACACGAACCGGATGCTTGTGTGGATGTTCTTTCTTTTTTTTCCCCCCTGGTGTCGAAGTGATGATGCAAATACCGTCAAGTGGGGTGAGATTGATAACATGACGGATTTCTGTACATGTTTACGTCAGGTACCATATCTGACATTATTAATATTTATAGAACGTTTTCATGTGCTAATCAATTTCACCTCACATTACGGTACTAATTATCAAGTATGTCATCACCACGAGCATTTCACTGCCAAGTAGATTACCGCACATTATGAAATAAACGGTGATTCCCATGTTCGTTCTTCAAGGTTGAAGTAAAGCAACTGCCTATGGAGCACTGCACGTGACTGTACAATGTGAAGAACTCATAAAAAAAAGTAGTACACACACCATGAAAATTGTCAGAAAAGTGCGATTTATCCTGTATATGAAAGAAGAATGTATATAGTTTGCAACATTATAAAATATTATTTAAAAAAAAATGTTTAAATGTAAAAAAGTAATAGATTAAAACAGTCTATATTATAAACAAAATTTAAGCATATTTACATTCTGGATGTCTCAGAAAGCCGAATTTACAAGAAAATCTTCAAGAAAGATCGTCATAATATTTACTGTGATTGTGTGTAAGAAAATCTTAGAAATAATCTATCATATCAATTTTATAACTAAATTCACTTACGTCAGTTTCAGCCATAAATATTTGTGACAAATGGACGCACATAAAATCAATCATAAAAATTATTTCCTACATTATTATTACAATTTTCTTGCACACAATCGCAGTAAATGTTATGACGTTCTTTCTTGAAGAACATTATTTACTACAAAGTAAAATTTATTTAATTTTTGGTCGTTGCCTGGAGATCATCTGTAGTCAAAATCCTGCCTGCTGCAAGTACTTGTCCCGGTGTCTGGTCCTGGTTTCTTCATGGTAAGTTGCGGGGAGTTGAGTTAGAGAACAAGCCGCACAGAGGCCAACCTTTCTTCATGGTAAGTTGCGGGGAGTTGAGTTCGAGAACAAGCCGCACAGAGGCCAACCTTTCTTCCCGCTGTTCAAATGTGCATTCGTTTATCTCGCTTTACGCTGGCGTCGTGCCAGCGTAAAGCGAGATGAACGAATGCACCATTTGCGCCCCGAACCGACAAAAGCGTATATCGGCACGTTTGTATCTATCTGCTGTGTGGTGAGTTGCACACATGTCAATATAAAAATGTCGGCAAAATTCTTTGCAATAATATTGTGGCAACAACCCGCTATCCGCGTGCTGTTTTAGCTGCACACACGAATGTTCCGTCATTAAGATTTTATGAAACGTTAACATTTCACAATTGTTTTAGGGAGGAATAACTTGAAACCCCGTTTTCATAGTCTGGGTCGTACGAATTACAGCACATAAATAAAGCGCCCAAGTCTTCAAGTAAATAACGTAAGCTCAGTATTTCTATTCCCGCATGCTCTCGAGACGGAATGCCTTCCACTCGGGACAATCCCACGAGACAGTTCAGCTGACGTCATCCCCGGGATGCGCAGTAGGGGACGCAGTTTGCGGACGGTCTGGGTGAGGACTTAGGCCACTGGGCGTTCCCAACAGTCAGTATCCCCAACTTGTTGGATTTTAATGCTTACTTAGTGGACAAAACTGTTATCAAGTGATCAGTACATAATCTAGTTGTCGGTGGCATGTGATGAACAGTTCTCTACAAGGAAAAAAAAATATATACAGGCTATTATAATACATATAGGCCCTATAGATGGTGAAGTGTTAAATATGTCTACCATATTTCTGCACTTAACAGGCTATTATAATACATATAGGCCCTATAGATGGTGAAGTGTTAAATATGTCTACCATATTTCTGCACTTATGAATCAATTGGTGCCTTTGCATCGTTACAGTTATTTTTTACGTAGTCGCTGCTACTCCGGTTTCTTGCAAGTTTGGTCACCACTATTAAACTTATTACACAACGTGCGCAATTATGTAAATTCAGATGTCAAACATTAGTTTTAACAATATATTGACCTACGGTTTTATATTGAATTTACATAATGGGCACTGTTATTATTCGAAAGCATAGTGAATATATTTCCATAACCTAGTGGATACTGTCCGATTTTCCACTTGCGTCATAGTGGAACACACTGTCTAGACCGGGTTCGAATCGCGGCGGGGTCGCCCCCGGATTTTCAAATGTGGGAAGCGAACCGGACGATTCCGCTCGTCGGCGGGTTCTTTCTCGGCGAACCCCGTTTCACCCGCCCAAGCATTCCGGGTGCTGCTCCGCACTCACCTCACTTCCCCCTCATCGGCTCTCAAAACCTCGTTGTTAAGAGCCGCCCACGAACGACACTGGGCATAGCCGAGATACCCTAGAAGGAAGCAGATGTGTGTGATGGAAACACGTAAATGAGGACACGCGAAGTGCGCGACAAGAGCCGCGGCCTCGGGCTGCGGATCACACACGAGGGGCGCCGCGGACGGCCGCAGACACAGACGACCTTCGACGTCGTCGACGGTGGCTGGCGAAGGTCGCCCGCGGTGAGGCGGGGCGCTATTATCTCCGCATTACGTCCCTCCCCCCCCCCCCTTCCGACATCCATCCATCCCACGGCCCGATCACACTACCCACCTCGCTCTCGCCTTGGCTAAACCGCGCCCGCCATCGCTATAACGAGCTGCAGTTGGACAACACGACCGCACCATCGTCATCGGACAACTGAAAAATACACTCACTAAAGTTGAGATTGGGACGGCCCGAAAGACGTGTACTTACCTTAATTTTGGTCAAACGTTTTTCCGAGAATTTTTCAAAAAAAATTTTTGGCACGACAAGGCATAAAGAATAATTTCGAACACCTTCTTACATTGATAATTTTTACTACTATTACTACTATCGGAGCACCGATTGCAAATAAGAAAGAATACCTTATTTCTCAACTTCCATCAGTGCTCATAGAACAATAAAGGTAGTGAATATTTAACAATGCAAGTTGCTAAAAATTAATATTTACGTCTTGTCGTGCCAAAAATTTCGATAAACCCTCTGAAAAACAAGTTAAAACGAAAAACGGGTGCCGAAATGAGGTGAGAATGGAACAGTTAAGGGGAAAACCTGAGGAAACCCGCGGACCAGCGGCATCGTCCGGCACGATTCCCACTTGCGAATATCCGAGGTAACCCGGCCGGGGATTGAACCCGGTTCGCCTAGGTGGGATTCGAAAAGGCTGACCGCTCAGCTACCGTGGCTTCAACTTACTTAATGATATTCACAGTAAAGTGATCACTTCTGAAATCAACCTTTGAAAAATGTCACTGCCGCTATCTGCACATATTTTAAAGGGCACACTTAGTAGTATTCACCCAGTAAAATTGGTAACGACGGGAGGAAAGTAGTTCCGTACTTTAACGTTGAATGAAAAGTGTGAGGTAAATATTTGTGAATATCGAGAGGATTTATTTCACATTGTGTTTTTTAGGCTACTTTTATAATAATTTCAAAATCTTCACCTGACGCATGAATAATGCGACAAAGCCCATGGCAATGTAAGTTTTACTCATAGTGGAAGAACACACTATGTGCAGACAAGTAGATCTTAAGCAGGGCTTTCAAAAAAAGCTCAGTTTACCATGGATAATTTATAACTCAACAGTCCGGCATTGAAAATCCCTACAGACTTTTCCCCTAGGATCATCGCTTAAATTCCCATAGGTATGCGCAGTACGACGAGAAAATTGCATGCCAATTCAGAGCACTGCGCGTAGCGGCGATGGCTCACCTGATGAGCGTGGCAGTGTCGTACTTACCGCATCCACCCTTCTCGGCCTCGAGCTATGAAAACAGCGCCAACCTAGCTGTTACTATGGACTTAGCGACCACCATGCGTTGATGGTTTTCTGTAACGTAACTTCCCAAAATATTTAACATTACCAATTTTCAACGGCAGCTATGGCTAATAATACTCATTTTAAAAATGACGGGGGAAAAAAATGCAGTAATTTAGCATCCTTGTTGAACACAAACCTAAACATTTCTACGTAGATATAAGTAAAAATAAATAAAGTAATACATGACATCATATCACGTAATCAGTTCAATATAAAATGAAATACAAAACTACGGTTAAAAGAAGTCCTTGGTATTCCTATTCCAAAAAGTACACATCCCAGACACCCCCAAAAATAGCAGCAACACTTGTTACTGGATATGCAAATAACGTAGTATTATAAGTAAAATTCACGCAAAAGTCTGCAGACATTGTATACATACAAGTCTTCGGTACAAATATTAAATGCAGCAAACACATTCAAAACACAATACTTTCCATATATGTTACTTCATTACAATTCGTTACTACGGGAAAAAATTATCTGACAATGTTGTTACAAGAAGCTAAGCTAACAAACATGCTATTTTACGAGGAGTGCAAGTCGACATTCTAGCACTACTAAGCCAGCCTTCTGTTAGAGGGAATTCGCGCCGCAGTGACAATATAGGTGGTTCACAGTAAAATGTGCACTTTTGAAAGCCCTGCTTAAGATTTACTTGTATACACGGTGTGTATACCTCCGTCTTATTTAAAATTAACATTACTATGGGCCTCATCACTTTACTCATGCGTCAGTCAAATGAAACCGTAAAATTATTAAGACAGTAAATACTTTACAAATCTGCTAATTTTTACAATTCGATGCATTAAATAACAGAAAGTGAAAGAATTAATTTTAAGTTATCACAAATGGTTATCTGACACCTATTCGACGTTAAGATATGAAACTATTTCCCGAAGTCCATCGTTATCAACTTTACTGTGCGTCCATTAAAATATATGCATGCATAGGCAGTGGCTTTTTTTCTAAGATTCATTTCTAAAGTGCTCACTTTATCGCGAACAGTCTTTACCTGCAAATATTCCTCGACGTCTCAGGTCTCGACTGGTGTGATGCTGCGGCATATCGAGCCGGCACTCGACCTGGAAAAACTCTCCCGGCAGTTGCTACACGACAAGCAGCAGGTACTTGGCTCGCATCCCGAACGAGCAACTTTCAGTGCATGATAAATTAAGCGCATTTTTATCCCGCCGGGAGCCGAGTAGGAGATTTCCCCGGAACATTCATAATCGCGAATAACAAACAACGCAACCAAGACGTGTCTTCCATACGCTTGAATCATCACACCCGGTCCGACTGCTAACAAGCGGGCTCTACTCTCCTGGCTTCCAAGGTGCATTCAATGACAAACTATAGTCTATCTGCGGTTTATGCACACTTTTCGAATCAAACCTTTGAAAAATCACCCCATGTATGACGAGTTTAGTTATTTCCTAGATGCGCCATGCATCACATCTCTTTACATAAAAGTATCTTATTTTTCGTTAGATTGAAGTTTTTGCCTATATTTATTTATAAGTTGTAATATTTAATTTAATAATAAATAATAATAGAAACAGTGAGAAAATGTGGGTTAGCAGCGCCTAGTAAGAAATAGTTCTCTTGCAGAATACTGGTATACCTAACTGAGTGGGCACGAATTCGGTGCGATGTCCTTGGGTATAATTTTCTAGACTTAATTAAGCTCTGTTTGCACGAGGCGGAGGAATATCGCAGGGCTTCAGAAAAGTGTGAAGTACCCGAGAATAAATTATAACTCCTTGCTCACTGGTTACCATAAAGGTGCTATCAGCATCCGCCAACTTTGCGTTTCGGCGTGGCTTTTTACGGTTTATAGGCTTTACAGTTCACAGGAGGATTCAAGGGGGGTACAATTGTCCCGTCTTAATGTAAAAGCATCGCCCTATGTTAGTAAAATTTCTTATCGTAAAAACTTTACAATTTGTCACGAGGGAGCAGCAGAGAAATACCCGGACCTCATTTGATTGATTTAATCAGAATCTATTTAAATATCATTATTAACGATATAACCAAATAAGGGAATTTTATTTATTTTAGATCATTTATTAACTGACAAGTATAGTTTGTATCTAACGCATGGAATAATTGTTTCACGTAACGACGAAACTCCTTCAAAATAGCACCTCGTATCACAAGTGTTTTTCAAACACGAAAAAAAACTGTAGAAAAAGGAAAGTAACTTAATTCAATTAAATTTCTGCAGCATAGAGTATCTCCCTTGACGCCAAACTTGAAATTACACGGCTGTCATTAAGACGAGAGCGAAAACGATACGTCTATGCGAGGGAACTTCTCGTAGGTTCTTTCTGCAATGTACGGATACGTAAAAAGAAGAGACTCGGAACACGCAAGCGGCACGAGTGGACGATTCGGGATGAATTTTAACTATACTACAATGCGAAGACACATACAATGTGAAGAACCATACAATGTGAAGAACCATATGCGAAGAAACATACAGTCTTGTAACTTAAGAAAATAAAAAAGAATACCCATCTGTTGCAAATGACTGGTACAGGTTTTATAATGTACACATCTCATTTTGTACATTTCTAGAGTGATTAACACTGCGTTAATTCTACTGCCAAACCATGTGCACTTATTTATTAATACAAAATTGATAATCGCCGCGGCAAATCGAAGCACTTGTTGACTTGTATACCACAACGGCCATGCAAACGAATGTCAACAAACCAAGTACTCGATTCGCATTGGCTACAGGGATTAACGGGCACGGAAGAGTTGGGGGAAGCCCAGCTTTCTTACGTGTATCCGTACGTTATCCGAGTCTGCATACGCGCCTTAACGCTACGTCTTACATATAGACTACGAACGACGAGAGCATCGGAACAACGTACCCTAAATCAAAAACACATCGAAGGCTGATCGCGGTCGAATGAGCATTTTTTGAAAGCCCTGCTTGAGACCTACTTGTATGCACGTTGTGTATTCTTCGGCCTTGTGAAAAATTAACATTGTCACGGGCCCGATCACTTTATTCATGCGCGATTATGTGTTTCCAATACGTAACATTCATTACGCTAATGTATATAAAAGGAAACACAAACTTCACTAACATCATTAGCTATAAATTTAAACATTACAATCACAATAACAACGTCAAGTAGAAGAACCTGCATGCCATTATTTATCAAAGATGTACGTGGTTATAGGCAGTGATTATATATATATATTATATATATATATATATATATATATATAATCACTGCCCCCTTCGAAAATTTTCCAGAAAGGAGTTTTATAATTAGCTGCTTCTATCCTTGATGAACTGACTTTAAAATCTTTACATTCATGACAGTAAAGCTTATTAAATTAAAACATTTTCTAATACTCATATATTGTTGGGGAATTTTTGGATGTGAATACCAAGTTTTAGTTGTATTATAATTTTTGTAACGTGTACTTAATGTTGTTTTGTTGATCACGTATATTTTCGTTTATACTATAAAATGCACGTTTCTCTGCCTGTTTCGATGTTATCCGGCATTGTTTAAATCAATTTACATAGCCTTGTGGTTCTGCCACAATAAAAGGCTCAACGGAAGGCTGTTCACGGGAAAGTGAGCACTTTTTGAAATCTACTTAAGAAAAAAGTCACCACCTTCACTTGCGTACATTATAATGGGCGCACTGACTGACATGTGCTTAATAAAGTTGGTATAAATGAATGGAAAATAGTTCCATACTTTAACGTTAAATAAAAGTGTTAGGTAACCATTTGTGATTACTTAAATTATTTATTTCACTTTGTGTTTTTTTTTAAATGTATGGAGTGTAAGAAAGAGTAGATTTGTGAAATAATTAATTTTGTAATAATTTCACAGTTTCACTTGACCGACGCAATAAAGTAATGAGCCCCATGACAATGATAATTTTACATAAGGCGGAAGAATACACGACTTGAATGCAAGTAGATCTTAAGAAGGGTTTTCAAAAGTGCTCAGTTTACCGCGAACAGCCTAAACGAACTATACTGGGCGAATGCCACCCAATGCGCCCATTAAAATGTATGCGTGCAGGGGCAAAGACTTTTTTCTACGGTCCATTTATAAAGTGCCCACTTTACCGTGAACGGCCTGTACACGTGCTTCATCGTGGACCGAGCTCGAGGCTGGAAAGTGCACGGGCTGCATACAAGTCGCGGGAAGCAGTCGGTAGAGCCGGGGCGTCCGCATTGCTTGAAGCCAGCCCCCCCCCCCTTCCCCCCCCCCCTCCGAACCAAATACAACGGTGAAGGAGCAGGTCAGACTAAATGTCAAGCGGGCGCGCAGGCAACCCGCTACACACTTTACGCTAGGACCTGCCCTCGCGACGCCCTCATTTGACGCCGAGGCCGGGCTAGCAGCCGCTCACACGAGCCTCGCCATAGCAGGGCCGGCTTTCAAAGTTCGGCGCCCCTAAGCACGTTTTTTGCAACATATGATTATTACACATATCAAATGCACAATAAATACAAAACACAAATACAAAATAAAACACATACTATCAAATAATGTTATAAACATTTCTTCGGTCTTAAAATAACACAAATGTAAAACAATGCAATATATTGTCTTTAACTTAATCATGGATACTACGACCCAGTCTTCGGCGATGAATGTCAATAGCTTAACTGTCTCTTTCCTTAGAATGTCACCTGCAGTTAATGAAGTTGTACACTTACTTGGCTAAATATGATTAATACAATAAAAAATAAAAACACATTATGAAATACTGTTATAAACTTTTTTCCATTTTAACATGAAACAAATGCGTTTCTCGAATGTGCCGCCCTCCAAAAGCTGCTTTTCCTAGGCCCATGCCCAGTGGGCCTAGTTACAAAGCCGCCCCTGCGCCACCGGGATGCAGCCGTCAAGTGAATACGGAGTAGAGTGCGCATGAATGGCGTGTAGCGAGTTTTTTTTTTTTTTTTTTTTACAGGAATACTCCATTCACGGTTACTTCAGCCTTTTCTGAAGCCCTGCTGAATTTCTACTTCCAGGATATTCCTCCGCCTCGTAAAAATTCAGTTTAACTAAGCCTCGAGAATTACACCAGAGGGACGGCGCACCGCATTCGTGCGCACTCAGGGTAATAGTATTTTGTATAAGAATTATTTCTTACTAGGCGTTACCCACACACATGTTTTCCCACGGTTTCTTAATTCAAATTAGTTATAAGTGAAGCATTATAATTTAATGATACAACATGAATAACATTTCAAATCAACAGAAAAAAAAAAGAACTTTAATGAACACAAGTATAAAAGTTTGTGATACACGTGAATGTTGAGAATAACTAAACACGTCAATCATGGGAAGATTTTTTTATAAGTTTCATTCGAAAAGGGTGAAGAAACCGCGAATAGACTATAATGTCCCCACATATTTGAGTGTTTTAGATAACATTTGCTAATGCCGGGATATGGTTCCATTTTCAATTTCCACTAACAAACGCAACTTCCAACTTTGCTTAACCCCGACATGTATTTACAATTAAACTGAATGTTATTTAGAGAGTATGTTACGAATTATAAGAAAATTCCCGCTCACAGGAACACTTTCATACACTTTCCAAGGGAAAATGTAGGACTGGAGGACGCAAGCAGAACGACTGCTTACCCTGTCGAAGGAACACGGTGGCGTGTTGTAACTTGCGAGTTCGATTCATCGCTGGTCGCTCCCGTATCGGGAAATAAATACTAGATAGCAGCACTATGCGTGTACAGTATGGGATTTACGAAAACTCTGTTTCTCGAATCGGAAACGGGGAAACTCAGAATTAAATATACTTAGCTACGGCGAAAACTATAAAGGGACTAACATTTCCAATATGTAGGCGTATAGGGAAAGCATTGCTTACTTTGCGTCTATGGAATAAACGACACTGGTGCCAATGCATTGTCTCCATCTTCTCACTCCCCGCACTGGATTACTGCGTGCCAACAACACTATGTCGTGTTTTCACGACATGTTTACGATAAAGTGAGCATAAATCAACCTTAGGGAAAAGTCACTGCTCCTACCTGCATAATTACTCAACGTAAGTTGGTACCGATGGAGGGACAGTAGTTTATCTTAACTTCTAATAAAAAGTGCTGGGTAACTATTTGTAACGGGCTAAATTATTCCTGTCTCGCTCTGTTTTTTTTTAATGCATCGGGGTGAAAAATGAGCAGATCTGTAAAATGTGTACGTCTATAATAATTTCACAGATTCACATGACCGATACAAGAACAAAGCAATGAGCCACATGACAATATTAATTTGACATAAGGCGGAAGACTACATAACGTGCATATAAGTAGATCTTAATAAGGTCTTCCAAAAGTGTTCATTTTACCGTGAATAGCCTATACAAAATTTTTTCATCAAACCTTGACAAACCGCCCCATACATTACGAGATTGGTTGTTTCCCAAATATTTTATGTATCACAAGCGTTTTATACTTACGTTAACATAAAAGTACCTTATCTTTGGTAGACTGATCTTTTAAATAAATTTTATTAACAGATTATAATATTTCTTTTATAGTTATTACGAATAAAAACAGACGGAGAATATGTGTGTTGGTAAAGCCTATAGGCTATTCACGATAAAGTGAGCACTTTTTAAAGCCCTCTCATGTGGAAAGTAGTCAATAAATATTTTTTATTTTAGCCTTAGGCGTTAACTTCCGAGAGCGGTGAGATCTACACACTGTGTTTATTACTTATATGGCAGTGTTTGCTTTAAAAAGTAGTTAAAAAGGAAAAAAATATGCCAGAAATGAAAAAGTAACTGGACTCTCAAAAGTGTCCACTTTACCGTGAACAGCCTATACGCTCAAGGCGCTCTACTAGCAGTGCACATTTTTCGTTGGAGACTCACCTGGATGTGATTTTAAACCATGTATCTTTATGGCAATCTAGCGGATATTCACGGTAAAGTGAGCACTTTAAGCAGGGCTTTAAAAAGTGCTAACTTTACAGTGAATAGCCTTTATTTAATCAACATATACGTATGAAGTGTGTCTAAAGAGAAGTGTAAAAGCAATTTAAACATCTTCACGCAAAAAAAAATCCGCGGAGTTGAAATGAGAGATTGAAAGTTGTGTTTGGGCGCAATATGTTTATTTTAATGATTTCCGTGGTTAGAAACATTTTAAAAAAATATTAGACAGTTATAGAACCACGCTTATCCTATCAAATCTTTGCAACGCATCTCACGCACCAAACATGCGGAAGCCTTGACTGCATGTCAACTTACACACACGACGGCATGCATTCTCACAGTTAATTTGGCAGCGAATTAAGTAAACAAAGTTCCAAGTAGTAAAGTTGTATTGCGAATATGTTTACATTCATATCATACAAAGTTGTTTTTTATACACAAGAGTACGAATCGACATGTTTAGCAACGCATTTAGGATCCTCACAATTCAACGTTTTCACTCGAATGAAGCTTGAAATGACATGCAAACGGCCATCTCCCACGATCAAATATTTATTGAATTAAATTAATCGAACCAAAAAAAAATCACTTAATTTGAGACTAAATCAATTGCACTCAATAAGCTTTCAAGTCTCCTCATGAAAATTGATCACAAACGTTTAAATGAAACCGGTTTAAAAAAAAATCAAAAACAAATTTTTAATATATACGACTCGTGCACAACACGAAAATAATTAGCTAAACCAAAAACAATTTTTTTTTTCATATTACTATACATCTTTTTATAGAAAAGTATGCGCCATTATTTTGTAACAATTTTAAACGTTTGCACACAACTCTGAGATTGTTTCGATTAATAGTGTCAGAAAAACTGTGATCGACGATTGAACTGTTAGATTAACAAACATATAGAATACGCTCTAAACGAAAAGCTTCGAGGAAAACAAGGCACTCAAAAAATTGAAAGAGAAGATGGCCGTGATTATGACGTTCGTATGGAAGTTATATCGCATTCAATTATCTGAATGCAATAACAATTTAAGGTAGCAGGATGAAGAAAAATTTTTTCTTGTAAAAAGGCCTTAATAATGATAGTATCTAATTGTGTTGAGCGTGAATCTTCGCGGTATGGCGCAGAAGCAATTAATAATGGAAGCGGTCTGCAACGTAACTTTCAACATCTTTGCGTAACAAAACCAAAGTCGTCAGTTACACACGTCTCCGAAAGAAGGCGGGCAAACGTAACCAGCCCTGGTTTACCTTTTTAAAATTCAGTATCACAGCAGGGAGCTGTACGATTGCCATCTACTAGGTCACGGAGCTGAAACAACTTATACTAAAAAGCGCCTTTCCCGACACACGACGAACGGACGTTTGCCTGTCTACAAGGTCGTACATCGAATATATACAGCGGACATACGTCACATATGTTCAGTGCAAAGTACTTTCTGTTTTGTTAAGAATACATTGACGTAAAACAATGAACTATTTATAAATTGTATAAATTGTTCAATTTGAATTGGTAATTATTTTCCAGTTGCACGGTTTCTGTACAGTTGACTTTAAAATCCACAGTTGTAAAAAAAAAAAAAAAAAAAAAAAAAGATTCTACTTTATAAAGTGAAAAACAATTGTAAATGAAGTGTTACCGTGGTAAATTTAAATGCACCAACCTTACAAGTTGAATACTTCAGCGATTCCTTCAAAAGCTTCCAAAGCTTTGCACTCGTTGGAGGTGGAATTCCTCGCAAACTAAATCTGAAACAGCCGGGCAGTATAAAATTGGATGTATTAACTAAAGAGTCTAAAATGCAAACGGTACTTCGTATTATCTCTTCTACATTCGCTTCAGAAAACTGGAGTTGAGAGGTTTGAGCGGTTCCTAACGAAGAGGTCTTGAGAGACGATGAGGGTGAAATGAAATGGGAAAGGAGCGGCGCCGGGATACAGGGGCGGGGGAAACGGGAGATCCACGAGGAAACCCGCCGACCAGCGGCAACAACCGGCACAATTCCCACTTGCGAAAATCCAGAGTGATACGGCCGGGGATTGAACCCGGTTCGTATTCGTGGGAGGTGAGCAGTCTAGCCGCTCGGTTACCGCGGCCTCTACAAAAAAAAAAGGATAAGTAATCTTTAAACACGCGGTTCCCAGTAGCGTTCAATATACATTTCTTTGTCGGCTTACCTGATAGCATGGCGGGATGAAAAAAAAAAAAAAAACTTTTACATTTGATGAGAAAATGTGATTGTCTGCGAACATTTATTAACTGAAACACGTGTATACGCGCAAACGCGACTTATTTCAGAAGAAGTACCCTTACGCCTGTTAACAATACACTGTAAAAAAAACTGAGTTGATTGCAAAAGTGCTCACTTTACCGTGAACCGTCTTTACAAAATTCAATGCAGGCTCCTATTGTAGTTTGGCTCGTGTCCCGCTAGCATGTGTACTGGGCGGCTACAAATTAATGTTTCCAGCATGCGTGGTAACTTAAAAGTACAATTCTGTCCTCGTCTGGAGAGTACGGTAAACATACTAGGGGCACGTTTAATAACTTCGTAAAAAAAAAAAAAAAAAAACATGGTTTTAAACACGCAACGCAGTTCAAGCGCAGGCAGGCGGAACACTTCCGCGTATTCGAAAATTCACCGAGGAACACCGGACGTTCGAAAATTAATCGCTTGGTGAGTCCGGTTGAACCGGTTTATCCACAGGTCCCACCGTACTGAAAATCTGGTATATACGGTGGATGTAGACCAAAACATCAACCGATGAATTTTCGAACGCTTTCTCTGAAAAATCAAAATTAAAAATACCCACAGCTGTAATTTACAAGCATCCCGATGCATACAAAAAAAAAAAATTCAGACGTCGAGTTTTACAAATGGACGGCGAAAACATTAAAATTTGAGTAAAATTGTATTAATATGTGATTGAAAGCAGACGAAAACACCGCAAATAAATTAGACCTGATGTTCTAAAAATGCCTAAATCGGTGTACACAGGTGTATCAACCACCAGAGGAGTCAATTCTCATTTTTTTTGGAATTTGATTACCTGAGAGAGGTTTCGGAAAGTGCCCCCTTAATGGAGTTGTTAGTTGTCAAATCATTATAGTTTTGAAAATATAATGCTCAAATTCCGACACTAGAGTGTTACAGGCAGTTTCAAAGTGCTGAATTAAAGTCTAAGCGCGGCATACTACATGTGTGCTACAAGCTACGAAAGGAACAAAAAACAACTTTAGTCTACAGTTTATGGTTTAAACTATTTATTAAATGAATGCTAACAGTTTCGCTTGAATAACAAAAATATATTTACAAGTCTGGCCCCTATTTTTAACAAAATTCAGGGTGCCAATACTTGCTCACTTGTTTATAAATCACACTCATACTGAATCAGTATGTTCTGCACACCATACAGATTGCGTTAAATGCAATTTGAGTGGGAAAAAAATTTATAGGAGCGAAGTTTAGTATGATGCAGAATTCAGAGAAATCAAGACATTTATAGTGTCATATTTCGAAAACTATAATGATTTAACAACTAAGAACTGCATTAACGGGGCACTTTTAGAAAGCTCTTTCGGATAACAAAGTAGAAAAAGAAAAAAAAAAGTGAAATATCACAACTAAAGGAGAATGGTAAATGAAAGCAGTATTATTTACGCGATTTTAGATAAAAGTCGTTTTCCAAAGAGTTTGTCGAAATGTTTGGCTCGATAAGACGCAAATAATAATTTTCAACGCCTTTTTACGTTGTTGGATACTACGGTCATTATTCTCGGAGCGCTGATAGAAGAAAAGAAAGAATTTTTGTTTTCTTACCTTCATCAGTGCTCCGAGAATAACGAACACAACCAATTTTTAACAATGTAAGAAGGTGCGCAAGATATAAGTAAAAATTTAATTAAGCCAAAAATAACAGAAACACTGACCACACTAAACATGAATGTATATTGCCCTCGATCGAGTGTTAGGAACTTTTTTTTAAAACAACCTAACTGGGGGCCCGCTACTGTAGGAAATAGGCTATAAAAGTAATCCCCCCCCCCTCGCAGAATGTTAATTTCAAAAGTGCTTATTTCACGACGAAACAAGGACGTGTGTGCTTATGTTTGAGCCACTGGAACCAGTAGATTATTATCCACAACGATGTCTTCCCAAACATAACTGTACGAATCGAGAGTACTAACCATGCTGAATAATAATGCGCTTTATTATACTCGAAGTACAGACAATGAATCGCGATGGTATGGAACGCTACGCAGGTCAGGAAAAATGTGGGGTGCAAGTCGTACAGAACGGGAAAGATAACACCGCAAGAAATGTCGAAATGCGCGGGAAATGTGAAACGTATCTGCAAACGGCTCCGGACATGCGAATACGTGCAGAATCGGCGCCAATCTGTCTTGTGTAAAGCGAGCGCGGAGGGAACGTCAATTTACCTGCTCCATACAGTTTCGCCCATGGACTAAATATCAGGTAAGCCGATCTCGCTGGCCGAGTACAACCAATCTCCGTGTCCCGATACTGCGAACAGCTTTTCTACCAACACGTCTCGGGAAAACGGCATGGTTTGGATTTTAAGTTAGAAAACTGATTTGTAAACAACTGCTTTGAGAAGCATGTATACTTTCTCTAACAAATTTGTTATGCAATTTGGTTAAATTCAAATTGGTAAAAGTATTTTTTCCATATGATGTTTGACATTTAAAAATTATGATATAAACAAACATCACCGATGACCACGTGACTTTGACAGTTGTGTAGGATTGGGGTAGGTCAATGTTTGGTACATGCGCAGAAGACGAATAAGCGGTCAACTTTATCTTTAGTCTATGGTTTCACCTGTCTTATACGATATTACATATATGTGAAGCAGATAATAGTAAACAAATTTACCAGTGACTAGCTTTCAGTTTGTGGTACTTTGTAGTCGTTTCTGTGTAGCTGTATTCATTTCATTTTGTGCATTACTTTTCATTTTAATAATTCGCATCAGTTGTGTATAATCGTTATGGAAACACTATTTTTTTAAAGAGAAATTAAGTTTTATTGACATCCGAAATAGATAAACATCCAAATTAATTATGCAAAAACCACTTAATGTTTAATGGGAGGGGACCAGAAAGCTGGGCCCCATATAACAGTTTCGCCAGCGCCATCATCTGAAAAGTAAGAAAAAATACTCCAGAAACACCGTAACATGAGCACATTAGAAAGCCATGCTAAGATCTACGTGTATGCACATTACATGTTATTCCGCTACACACGCAAAATTAACATCGCCAATGGGTCTGATTACTTTATGATGCGTCGATCAAGCGAAACTGTGAAATTATTAGAAAATTTAATATTTTGCAAATCCGCTCATTTTTAAACTTGAATGCATAAGAAAAAAACGGAAAGCTAAAGAAATCATTACGGTTTTCAAAAAAGTTCACCGGACACTTTTAGTTTAGCGTTACTATATGGAACTACTTTCTCACAATTGTTACCAACTTCAACGGCCGCGTGCCATCTAGAGCTCCCCTTAATATATGATGTTCATGATAAAGTGAGCACTCGTGAATTAACATTGTCATGGCCCTCGTCGCTTTCTTCGTGTGTCGGTCAAGTGACTGTAAAGTTGTTATAAAAGTAAATATTTTGAATATCTGATCATTATTACACTTTGACGCATTAATAAAAACAGAAAGCGATAGAAATAATCTAGGTTGTCTCAAATGGTTACCTAATACTTAGTATTGACGTTAAGATATGGAACTACTTTCCATCCATTGTTACCAACTTTACTGGGCGCATGTCACTCAGGGCGCCCGTTAAAAGATATGCAGGTAGGAGCAGTGACATTTTTCTAAAGTTGATTTCAAAAGTGCTGACTTTATCGTGAACAGCCTTTAGGAGAAGTGATATTTTTCCAATGGTTGAGTTCAAAAGTGCTCAGTTTGGCATGAACAGCACTAATAAATACGTACATGTCAAACACGTATTATATGATCCCAAGTGTCAAAGAGGGGGGGGAGGGAAGAGGGATGGTGCGCACGAATACTCAAAAGAGACTAATCCGGCGATGGCGTAAGCAACCCGACCCCCGAGAAGACGGCTTGTATAGGCCGTTCACGACAAAGTGAGCACTTCTGAAGCCCTGCTTACTTTTTTCTTTCAATCAATTCATATCCTTCCCCGACATGTTAATGTAAATCCCGCCATGCGAGTAATAAACACAGTGTATACATTCATCATATCCAAAACCAAAAGTCCGACGCCACAATGAAATGTATTTATTGGTTATTATGTCTGGTGAAACAGCTTCAGAAAGTGCTCACTTTACCGTGGACGGTTTGTAAGAGTTTTGCAGTGCACTATAATCACGACGTCCTGTCGCCAGGGGCCGTTTCGCGGGCAACCGCACGACGCGAACACCTTCCACCCGCCATGAAAACATCAACCAGAAACACGTCACACTCGCTTGTAGTCGCACGCACGTGCTCTTCTATAGGGTGTCCCGGAAAAGTGAGCACTTTCGACGCCTTAGTTACTTTTCTACTTCAGCCACTATTTATTCTTTATCGACCACCTTTGTTTAAACAAATATTGCCATGTGAGTAGTAAACACAAGCACAGTGCGTAGAATATACCGCACACGAAAGTTATTGTCTAAGGCAAAAATGAAATATACTTACCGACTGATGACTATTATTCGAAATCTTTCAAAAGTGCTCACTTTACCTTGAGAAGCCTAGAGATTGCAGTGGTGTAAATGGCGCGCACTGGTGTCAAATTACTCCAGCTATGTGACGTAACTGACAGGCTGATTAACGAATGGGTGGCGAAAGAAACGGCCAGATTGAGAGAATTTTAGCTCTTTACGTCACTGACAACTCGTAAAAGAATCCAATCGTGCGACGCAAAGCTAAGCGGCTCCTTTGAAAATGAAACCTTCGAGAAGACCCCATATCATTGTGATTGGATGACACGAAGGCAACATGATTGTGGTATTTTTTTTTCGAGGCTGCAATAAAGATAACTTATCAGGCAACAGCTCACGCAGGAACAAGGACAGCGATAAGACATAAATAGGGCATGGGAAAGAGAGAGAGAGATAGTGAATGTACAGTATTGTCCATTTCATGCAAGTGGGGTAAATTTTGACAGTTATAGAAAAATAGCACGGCCACAATGTATCCTTCCACCGATCCTGCTGTTTTGGCACTGAAGGAAAAGACGTTTGTAAACAAATGTTTTGAGTCCAATGCACACTTGCATTTTCCTCCTTCCTCGTGTTTCCTGTCGTGACAGGCACTGAAAGGCTGACGTTAGCTAACTTCCGTCCAGTAATTAATGTAGGATATTATAGCTAGGGAGGCATTCCAACCCGTTTTATTTTTTAATTATAGAGTTAAATTTGTTAAGGGGGAGGGGCTATAGAGTGACGTCTTTCGTGAGAACGGATTATTTTGATGTCCTTATTGTGTGGCATTTTGAGTTCCATATCGTTTTTGATGGAGCAGTGGAAAATTTAGCTCATATGGAAATAGCGTTTAAATTATTTAACTGCGAAAATTATAACTTTAATGAAAACACAAAACGCGATACATACATCGCTGTTCGTATTCGTACAGTTGCAGCAATATACACACGTACACTTTGACCGAAGTTAACCTTAGGCCTACACTCGAATTTACGATGTAGACAAAAAAAAATATTACTCATTACAAAAGTGTGGAAAGTGCGGCTTTTTTCAGGCCACGTGCATTTCAATAATTATATTAACGGTTCACAGATACATTTACAAAACACGCAAACTTACCGTTTGCAATATTTACAACCTCCTGAACACGTGTTTGTCTTTGGCAATCCTTACGAGTTTACTTCACTAATATCACGTATGTTCGTCACTAGCATTAAATCCATTATTTTCAAAATCGTCCAGTAAAATTAACACTGCGCATATTTCGTGATACAGACAAACTTAAAATATACACGTAAATTATATTCGTGTCACTTCACTGTGGAAGGCAGTAAGGAAAATGGCGGAACGAGAAGTTTCACCTAAAGTACTTAATTTTTTAAACTGTTGCTAAGTTATTAAAAATGGATGCAATCAAAAGGCTTGGTTTAGGCTGTTCACTACTTCTTCCAAACTTTTTGAAGCCGTGTAAAGTTCTACTTCCCGGATATTCCTCCGCCTCATGCAAAAAGAGCTTTACCAGGTGTAGAAAATTACACAAACGGGACAACGTACATGTAATGATATTTCGCATAAGAACTATTTCTTACTAGGCGTTACCAACACACTTGTTCTCTCCCTGCTTTCGGTCACATTAATAATAAAATAGTTAATTTAATTTGAAGAAAGAATATAGGTAAAAGTACAATATAATTAAAAACAAGGCACTTAAATGTTAGCACGTGTAGAAAACGCTTGTAATACGCGACATCGGCTACTTAAGAGTGGGATGTACCGCCGTGGGAACCCCCGCCTCCAAGGTCAAGAAGTGAGGGAGCGATACAGGTGACACTAACACGCATTTCTAACGCTTCATCGCTCTTACGTGCAAAGCTTGCAGTGTTCCCGTCGTAACGATCTACTGTGCAAATTAGATATGCAACAGCGGGACTTTATTACACGCTATGAAAAACCACAGATTAAACTACGCCCGCATCATTGTACTTTTCTCTTGCCGCTTACGGAAACTGCATGGCCAAGCTTTCAAAATGAAGAATATTTGACCATTTTCACGATTTTTTTCTCCACGAATACACTTAATATGACAGAAGTAAAAAATAGGGGCATAGATAATAGTTTTTTTTTTTTTTGTCTTTTCTGTCAAAAAGTCGTATTTACATAACATTTATTTACAGAGATACGCGTATTCGCGCAAACAACTATTTCTCAAAATATGCGGGTGTCCATCTCATTCTTAAGAAACCACCAAACACGTACAACGTATGGTGATTTTTGGAAGGTTCGATTCACAATGCGTGAAGAATCCGCGAACAGACTATAGGCTTTCACCCCCTTCAGGTTAGGACTATCTCACGCCAAGTGTAATCACACCACTCATTCGTAATTCGCTTCAATCTCGACACCAACGGGATGGCGCTGCGAGGCACATCGACTGCACTATCGCGCAGCGCGGGAGAAAAAAAAAATATATTTACTGAGATTAAGATAAGGAGCAAGGCTGAGGCCGATAAGCAGACTGGACAAGGTTTCCATCCCGCCGCAACATCGACTCCAGCAGGCTGTGTTTCACAGCAAACTGAGCGCTTGTGTGAAGCCCTCCTCAAGGCATGGTGCACACGTGCGGACAGCTACGTGTGCACTGGTACACATAAGCGGACTTTGTCCGAGCGTGTGCACACGGCCTAATGGGCCTATGTACTGAAATGTTTACTGTGGAATCGTTGTTTTCTCGTAAGCGCGTGTCTCGGTAAATAAATGTTCTGGAAATACGAAGTTTTGCCAAAAAGGATTTTAAAAAAAATCTATTGTCCACGTCGCTACATTTTTACTTTAATCATATTGAGTGTATTAGCGAAGAAAATAATAGTGACAGTGGTCAAATATCGCATTTTTAAAGCTTGCTTATGAAGGTTCTTAAGCGGTAAGAGAAAAGTACGATTTTGAGTTGTGTATTTTCTTCGCGTGTAATAAAACTCCACAGTTACAGGTGTAATTTAAACAGTAAAGCGTTAGGACGGAAACACTGCACGCCATGCGCGTAGGAGCGATGAGGCGCTAGGCGTACGTGTTAGTGTCGCCCGTATCGTTCCCTCGCTTCTTGACCTTGAACGTGCAGGTACATTGGATCAATAAAGGCGCCGCCTACTTGGAAGTTCTCGGCTCGTTTGAGGCGGGGAATCGCTGGAGCGATAAGGACTAGACTGACACGGGCGCCTGTTGCCTTTTCGCTCTTACGCGCAAGGCGCTGAACTGCGTGCAGGGTTCTCGTCGCACCGCGAGTATCAATGGGACTCAACGGGACTATCAGTTTATTCGTGGAAAGTCAAATCAAGGTCCCTATAATAGTCTCCCATGTTTCCAACCAGTATATTATGAGACACAGTGAGAAAAAAAAACCATTTATAGAACCGTTGGAGGGCTCAGAAGTAGTATTTATAAACTACATGACGTATTGAGAGTATTATACGTACCTCGCATGAAGTGTGTTTTCTATTTTTACAGTGGTATCATGGGGACACGTTTATGGTTTGATAAAAAAAAAAAGTATTTCAAACACACCACAACGCAATCCAATCGCTAGATAGCCGGCGCTCTTAAGATATAAGACTACCTGTATGCACTTTTTGTCTTCTGTCAGTCACATCCTCGTGTATGCCACTTATTAACGGGCCGCCTGCCTGGGTAGTGCGGGACCGGCAGAAGGAATGGGTTTTACATGTTATAGGCTTCTTACATGTAACAGGCGAACCGGGTTCAATTCCTGGCCGGGTCACCACCGGATGTTCGTATGTGGGCATCGTGCCGGACGATGCCGCTGGTCGCGGATTTTCTCGGGGTTCTCCCATTTGCCCCGCCCTTTCATTCTGGCGCAGCTCCATACTCACCTCAATCACCCTCATCAGTTCTCAAGACATCGCTGTTACGTGCCGCCACGCTCTTCACGCATTCCGCAGGGACTTGCCGATGAATTCCTCCGGGTGCCTAAAGGGTTGCCTACTCACTAGGCCATGCTACTGTTACCATTGTACCTTTTCATTTGCGATTTAACCGGAAACGGTGGGTCCTAGAGAGTTGCAAAAAATGGGGGGGGGGGGGTACTTGCTACTTATGTCGTTCTGCTTCATCCCATGGTATCCACAATCAATTTATCCTCATAGTGTATGTGTTACATGCAATCAAAGGGTGCCAACCCCTGTTATTTACATGATGGGGGTATGTACGAAGGACCATATCTACCGTGTATCGAAGATCTTGCTTTTTGCTTCATATACCAATTTGCGTTCTTCTAACGCAAGTACATTGTCTAAGATTCCACGTAATGTCCTTGCCGTCCACCTCATTTAGGGGCTGCTACAACCCTTATTGAGATGGACCATGGGTGTCCAGTATCAATCTTCCTCTTTTCCGGTCACGAATCCCGTGCCCGAGTTTGTACACGTCTCCTATACACGCTGTGTACGTTAGTTACAAAACAAATAGTCCCTTGTTTGATTCTCAGTTTGGCTACATTTTGCATTCGGTTACAGCCATTCTGCTACACGCTATGGCCTAAAATTAGGCTACGTGTACTTTAATCCATGCTGCGTTTGGCATCACTGGCCTGCGCCGTTCCGAAAAGCATATCCTACCTTTGGAACGAGTTGCACATCATTCTGACTCTCAGCCACTTAGGGGATCTCGTACCGCTACGTGCCCTAACGACGTGTCGGAGAGATGTATGGTTCACTGGCACATGCAGTGCAAAGTGTGTGTGTTTGAAAGACATGAAGTAATAGCGGTAATCTTGCAGTTCTGTACATTATCGTTCGTTAGTTTGAGATTGCACTTCCAAGAACAATATCAGGCAGAGCTGTTTGTCCTTGCAGATCCTTCTGAGAGTACGAATCACGCACATCATCCTTGTCGCCAGACGTATTTCGTAGAAGAGAATGTCAATAAACAGACCCGCATAACAACAGGTAATAATCGCGCTAGGGGAAAGCGTGTCTTTGATGTGATTTCTCTCCGCCGTTCGCGTATTAATAAAAAACAAGTTCCTGACCTAGTTAACATCTTACCCAATTAAAAAAAAAACATGATAATCCATACACAGGGTTGGAGTTTAAATTTGTCGGCAATCACAACCGCGGCAGAGAAAACTGTCACATTAAAACCGAAGACTATTACCAAGTGCGACAGGCTAGAAGTTTGGCACAGACAGCAACAAAACCTTACGTCTCAAATACCTGACCAGCAAGAGGGTTTCCATGTCCAACCTACAGTATATTGAAACTTCCCAGACGTTAAAACTAGAATCACCAACCTCCCTTACAGTTTGTATATGAATGACCTAATGTTGGGATGGACGTTTTTATCAAACGCTTTGGTAATCCCGCAGATAGTAGTTTTTATTAAAAAACCGTCCAAAATGTCTGACAGAGGTCTGTTTACGAATAGCATTTAAAGAAACGTTACGCGTCTGTATAAGTTTTCCAGTTCCTCCATTTCTTTCTAAAGCATGTTTTTTTGTGATAGTGAAAATGGCTGATGTGGGTGTTTTCACGGTCATCTTTAGGTATGAACATCCCGGTACGTAATATTATAAAAGGAATAGGGCGTGTGCATAAACCTTTACTTTTATTATTACGTTATAAAACCTCATAGAGGCGCGTCATCAACGTCAGGACTACACGCCAGTTTAGTGCCTTGTGCGTAGAGGCGACGACGGGGCTTATGCGCGTGTCTCGGTCGCCTCTAGCGCTCCCACGCCTCCGTGCAGAATTTCTGCAACCAGGGAGATTGACGGCCAGCACGTGGGCTAGGCCACGCCGCATCCTGCATCGCGCTGCCCTTGGGTGGGGACGGACCGGTCCGCTCGGGAGAAACGCTAACCTCGTGTCGACTACAAGGGGCGATACGGAAGTCGCCGGACGGGTTGGCGACGTATCGCGCTCGATGCGGGCTGCCCCTCGCGCGCTGTCACGGACACCGCCGTAAACTCGTCGTTCACACACACACACGTGTGTGTGTAAACTCGTCGTTCACACACACACACGTGTGTGTGTATATATATATATGTATATACACACACACACATAGATATACACACACCACGAGCTGCTTACCCATATTCTTTTAAAGACTGTTTAAGGTAAAACGATCATCCCTGCTTACGATCTACTTGCATGCGCGTTGTGTATTCTTCCGCCTTGTAAAAAATTAACATTGCCATGGGCCTCATCCCTTTATACGCATGTCGGTAAAGTAAAACTTTGAAATTATTAGGAAAGTAAACATTTTACAAATCTACTAATTTTTTCACTTCGTTGCATTAAAAAAACCAGAGAGGGAAAGAATATTTAAGTTAACACAAATGGTTACCTAACACTTTTTATCCGGCGTTAAGATATGGAACTACTTTCAACCATAGTTACCAACTTTACTGCGCGCATGTCACTCAGGTCGCCCGTTAAAATATATGCAGGCAGGAACAGTGACTTTTTTATAAGTTGATTTCAAAAGTGCTCACTTAACTTAATAGTGAACAGCCTTGAACTGGATTTGACTGGTTCAACATTTTCCATTACCTAGCACTTGCCAAATAAATCTGTGAGAAAATAAAGAAGTCTTCTGGCAATTGTACATCTGCAACGTTAACGTAGGGAGAGCGAGAGATTTGATATCGCTCTTAACGTAGAGGTCTTGAGAGCTGATGAGGGTGAAACGAGGCGAGTATGAAGCAGCGCTCCAATGTAAGGGCGGAACGATACGGAAGATCCCCGAGGAAACCCACCGACCAGCGGCATCGTCCGGCACGACTCTCACATGCGATAATCCGGAAGCGGCCCCGTCTGGGAATCGAACCAGGTTCGCCGAGGCGAGCAGACTAACCACCACACCACCGCTGCTCCCAATGCTAACAGAGACTGGAGTTTCATTTCGTGGCAACTAATCGGGAATATTAAACATATCTTTTAAAGTCTCGTTAAAAAATTAATGTTTGAATAAGTGACAAATAAAATTTGCACTGAAGCAAGAAGAAAAATAATACCAAGACAAGCATGCTGCTTACAATTTCGCAATGTCGCAGTGTTAAGCCTGCATAACAAACCGTCACGGGAACAGGAATCATACAAACGGAACGAACGCAAGGACAGGGATGAATTTCACGTATTCTACAATATACAAAGACGTAACAATCTGCAAACCACAAAAAATAATTTCCTAATACTACTTAAACAGTAGGGCTTACTACCAAAACATGCACGTCTTTAATATTAACAAAAATATAACAGTAAACTCAAATAACTTCTTGGCCGTATTACAAACAAACACAACTTGAACTCACACATTTACTTCCTCATCTTTCACGTGGAATGCATCAACTCCAGCATCCCACCCAACCACCATGATCATAGTAAAGGGAGGGGGGGGTCACTGTTCGCCAGCTGCGGGATTGGATCAACAAATAATAATAACGGTATTTGAACATTTAATTGATTTTCTTCTTTGTTACATAGATTAAAGATGAGGTAGACCTATCTCGCTGGCTGCGCACAGCCAATCTCCGTGTCCCAACATAGAACTGCTTTTTGACAACACGTCAAGCGAAAAACGGCATGGTTTCGATTTTGGGTTAGAAACATATTCGTAAACAAGTGCTTAGAGATTTTCATATACTTCCTCTGACCAGAAGATTGATTAAATTCAAATCGGTAAAAGTATTTCATTAATTTAGTACTGCATATCATTTAAAAATTAAGATATAAACAAACACGTTCATCAGTGTTGATCATGTGACTTTGACAGTTGAATTGGGGTGGGGTAGGTCAGTCAATGTTGGGTACATGCGCAAAGACGAACACGCATTGCGCATGGATATAACATACGCTCGCCACACGCACTGTCACATGGAACAGCACTTTAAACACATATGCGTGCATATATCGCATTATCTGAACAATTCTACACGCACGCTAGCAAGTATTATACTTAATGCATAATGGAATAATCACTGAATACTTCTACTACTATTACGCTAAGTTAAGGTTAATTCTAGTCAGGTTAGGAACGAGTTTTCATACGAGAGAGTTTTGAGCTGGAAAATTACCACCGCTAGGTGCGCAATGTTCTAAAGAAATCACCTATAACTAATTGAGTAATAAAAAAAATTGTTTTTACTTGGTTAAGTAGTCATTTTATATTTTATCTATGTTTGTTGCACTAATTGTTTTTTAACGTACAAAATAGTGAAAATTTGGTACACATGCGACACTAGCGCTCGTCTAGTGGCTAAAAATTCTAGTCGCCAAACTAAAAGCATTGAACTTCCGAACCTGAGCAGAATAAAAACTTTAGCTAAGTTACGGATTGCTGCTGTTTAAGTGCAAGTTTTGTCGTCTTTGCAATGGTGGCAACACTGTGCAAATAAAAGTATCCGCCTTAATTCCACGGACGCTCTCAACCATCAAACGCCGACGCAACCCAGAAATATACTTTTTCTAGTTTAAGCTTTCCGTGCGAGGGCAACGAGCCGTGTTGCTTACGCCGCAATTTGAGGAATATCTTCCACCAAGAAAACTGGGTCCATCCTGCGTACCGCGCGTGCGCAATTCGCAACAGTCTCGGTGTAATATAAAATAAACATTTTCTTTTTCCTTATAACATTAATTTCTCCAGACACTAAAGATAGCAATATCAATAATAAGCTTACACGCCGGTATTGCAGTTATCAGTTGTAAGCGCTTAGAAAACAACCTCATCGTTTCCTGGGCACGTTTCCAATGTTCACGATTCACTGCTGTCAGAAATAAAAAGTAAACGTGTAATTCGTGGTGCACGTAAATTTAATATGTAGGGTATTAAAAAAATATATGTGACGGGAAATGGGAACAGAGTTCGCATTTGAACCATAGACTAAAGATGGAGTAGATCGCTTAACCGTTTTCTGCGCATGTGCCCAACACTGACCTACCCCCCAAAGTCGCATGGTCAACAGTGATGAACGTGTTTGTTTATATCTTAATTTTTAAGTGACAGGCGCTATTATATTAACAAAATACTTTTACCAATTTAAATTTAATCAAACTGCATCACAAATCGGTCAGAGGAAGTATACAGACATCTCAAAGCATTATATTTAAAAATCAGTTTCCTAACCTCAAATCCAAACAACGTCGTTTCTATTAGACGTGTTGGCAGAAAAGCAGTTCAACGTTGGGACACGGAGATAGGTTTAGCACAGGCAGCGAGATCGACCTACCTCGTCTAACCAATTATTAGAACGAGGAAATGGCCACACTCCGTCTTCCACCATTGGACAGTTTATCTGCCAATAGCATTATCAAGTTTAAGTGCTTTCATATGTTCTTAGACTTCTTCTCACGCAGTTTCTGCCAAAGTAATATATTCGTGTAAAAGTGTGTACCTTGACAGTTCCACCGTAAACAAACACTTGCTGGCCACGCGGCTCGGCGACGGGCGAATCAACGTTAGAGACGCGTGCAAGATATTGACAATCGGTCTGGTCTACTGCCCAACCTTGGACTACATTGCGGCTCACCTCGTAGAAAGTATGCGGCCAGCATGAGGTCGCGCAGACCGAAGCTCGGAGGCCAGAGAGTGCCGGCAGCCGACGGCTGATGTCCGTGCTGCTGGTGCAGCAAGGTAGCCGTACACGCTGCAGTCTGGTCCGTCAACATCTCGCACAGCTTGCAGCGCATATCGCCGTACTCGAATCTCACTCCGCCATCCACATGGTACACGCGCGCACTCATACACACTCCCGCACACGCGTGCTGTTGGGGACAACTAAAAAAAAATTCTAAAATGGGAGGGGAACGAGGAGGCGAACGTAAACGAAATATAAAAAAAATTAAAAGACCAGGACGGCGCGTCCTTCCACGTAGAAGCGCGCAACTCAACTGATTGTGTTTTGTTGACTGGCTTCGAAGGAAAAAGCGGGGTAGGAGGGGTGGCCGGTCTGGTAGGAGGGGCGAAGTGGCACGAGGGCACAGGAGTGGTGGACGCTCGTGTCGTCAGCGGGGAGAAAGGGGAAGGGTAAAGGAGGGGAGGTGAACTACGCCGCTGGCCGCCGCAGAGGGCACCTCCAATTCGCAATAACTGACAATCGCGGATTGCAGGATACGGCGCCGCTAGCTCGCGACAATTTTAGCAGCTTCTCAAGCGTAAGTTCTTCGGCAGTCGGCGACGTTTCGGTTCGGATTTTGTGTATCTACCTCGGCGTCGGAGTGCAACGTCATTCTGTGTTTTGTGCTTTTTGACGGTCCTACGATTTTTGGATGTTTCGTGCTATGTAGATTTTGTCGATGTTGGCCGTGCGCACAAACCGTAGGCCATTATTATAAATAAAAAATACAAGCTCGCCGTACGCCCTAACTACAGCCTGTCGCCCATACTCTTTAACTGCTCACGGGACTATAGTCTACTCACGGGTTCCTCACGCTTTTTTACTCAAGCCTTTGAAAATCACGCCATGAATGAATGACGTGTGCTTGTTTTCTAAATATGTCACGTATGAAAAGGTGTTTTATACTTGTGCTAACACAAAAGTATATTATTTTTAATTAAATTGACCTTTTATGTATATTTAAGCTGTAAATTATAATATTTTATTTACAATCAATATGAATAAAAACAGAGAGTAAATATGCCCATTTGGTGCAATTTTCTAGACTCGGAATTAGCTTTGTTCGCATGAAGCGGGGTAATACCTACCCTGAAGGAAGAACTTTAGCAGAGCCTCAGAAAAGTGTGAAGTGACCTGTATTTTTACATGGAGCTCGAGCTACGGTGCAGAGTTTCTGAAATACGCATGGTTTTTACGAGACTATTCCACTTGCGTCGTATGTGCTCGTCTACGAAAAGAAAGAACACTGGAGACGACGTGCGAAGACCACCTTCAAGACGCCACGTACATTGCACAACACACTTGCCACTCAACCATGCTACAGACTCTGCACTACAAATCCCATTGGGCAGGATTTACAACCACCCGTCGCGTCAGCCGTTCGTAAATCACGTGACCAACAGCCAATCGGAGGTGACCATTAATTATATCCCTCCGTCCGTCAAAACTTTGGCAAGCGAGCTTTAACTTCTGACGGACGGACGGATGAAACTTGCACCTTTTGTTACTCGTTCATCCCGAGTTCTTTACAAGGCTATGTAGTGTGTACAGTGTTTTGTTTTCATGTTTGTCTATGCAACTGTAAGAAATAAATTAAGTTACATTTTTCCTGAAAATTGATTGATAATTACGTTTGGAAACATGAGCTCCTTCTGTGCAACAGTAAAAGTAATAAAATCATGCTTTATATGCTATTTTAATTTTTTTTACACTATATCTCCAAACATGTTCCCTTTTTATGGAGAATTTTTCCCAATTTGTAAAACAGTTTTGTTTTTATCAGTTTGCAGCAATGAACTTACGATGGACGTACGAAGTTGTCATGTAAATCGCTCGAGTGGTAGAAGAGCGGGCGTGCGACGGGCTATTGTACATCCTGCCTTAGTTCCAGCGGTAGAACGGGGACACTGCACGCTATTTCAGAACCAATAAGCATGTAAAGACCCCGCGGCAAACTACCTTGCCACTGCCTCCCCTTAATGGGCGATATTCATAGACATATCTGGAGCACTAGCTTCGTCAATGCAATCTTACTACGTGTCTCGAGTTCGTATTTACATTTCATGGACATTGCTTAAGGCGGTCTTCACTAATAGAGTCGCCGTACGACGGAATATTTCTGCTCCATAGTCACTGATCGATATCGCAATTTCCAACCACGTATCATAGTTATCGAGAACTTGCTTAAGACGACAAATATGCCCGTTTTCGCCAAGTCCACTGTAAAGGTGAATTGAGGTGTTTTTTATAAACGGCAGATTCTCACGAATATTTCTGCATAGTAGCGATAGTAAAGCACGTGTTAGATTCGAAAATCTAAATTGTTCGGCTCTGAGACAGTATTTGCAGAGCTGCAATTCTACAGATAAGCCTTTAATTTCTGAACGTAATTCGTGTAGCAGAACTTAAGTTCCGCTAATAGAAAGTACAAACTTGATAGCACTAAACGCAATACTTTTTATTTACAAAAAAAAAAAGTCTTTCTTTTCAAATGTAATCGTAATTTTGTATACACGTAGGCTACACGTACTTAATTACAAATACATTATACTTAACTATAGTGCGTGTTCAATACTTGTAAAAGTTTTGTAAATATAAATTTGTTGTACACTGCTAATTTTTGATAGAAATGTTATTTAAAACGTCTTTGTATATTTGGTTTTGTTAATTTCAGTTCAAAAGTGACGCTGTTGATTGTGTGTTCAGGAATTTTTAGCCTGTTTGTGTAAATGCATCATACTGTTCATACATGTTTCTTTAAAATCTCTTATTACACTCGCCTGCAACATTTTCCTCAATTTCGTTATTTTTCACCAAATTAGCGTCAGTTGTTTATGGCCGTGTTTTTTTTTTTTGTATTTGCAATACTTAAGTATAATTTGGAATACTTTCTTTTTTCAATTTACATAAAACACCGTGCAGACATTACATCGTGGTGACAAAAAAATTCCTATTTATTTATATTTCGTGTCTAGCCGCCATGTTCCGTTATAATTCGAGCCATTATACCGTGCGTTAATCCCGTGCTTGACCAAGCCGGAAGTAGTAAGACACAAGTCATGCCTCCAGCACGCCGCCTTCACGAAGATCGTCTTGTTTGTAGACTTTGAAACGTGGCGCGGAAAACACTGTCTTGAGAAATAAGATGGTCTTGACCACCAGTCTTTAAGCTCGGCCTTGAGACGTGACTATGAATACTACTCGAATGGCCAAAAAAAACCTCCAGAGTGTCCTACATAGGACACTGTAACAATGTCAAATTCTAGCCTTAAAATGTATTTGGCAATAAAATTTAAAGACAAACTACAACCATGTCCCCCCCCCCCCCCTTTTTTTTCCCATCCAACGAATTTGATCAACATCATTGAATGTATTTGAAAATACGAGGTAGTCCGAATTTTTATTTAAAAGTTATTTTCACAGCGAGACATTGCTGTTGTGCTTCTACGCAGCTACCACTATTGCGGGAAGAAACGTAACAAATGCGATTTATTTTCATGTCTCTACTGAATTTAAATTTTGTTTGCCAGAGATATTATTTCCAAAATGGAATTAAATACTCCTGAGTTCGTACTATTAATGTGCAAAGCACGAATCACTTCGAATACCATTTATGCTCAGAGAGCTTGTATATTAGTGGATTACTCTCCACGACGTTATTTCGTTTCCAGCAATTGTTCCGTGAATGTCGGGAACGGCCATTTTTGTCACACATTATTCCGATTGGCCGAGCTCGACGAACATCAATGAAATCTTACTAGGCTGTAAGTCCAATAATAAAAATGAATGGCGGAAACATTGAGCTATCCATACTTTCCAGACGAGTAAAGAGGCGATATTGAAGTTTCGGTGACGACAGGACCATTATTCGACCAACTTTATTTAAAGCAGTCTGACAAACATTTGACAGCGTGATAAGGCCTTGAGAAGGAAGGTCGGTTAGAATTCACATGGGAGCTGCGCTGTAGTCCCGCGTGTTCTAAAATTAGAAAACCTCTTCCGCCTACAGCGGCCCGTAAACAGTCGACCTTCGCCCATCCGACATGCACAGGCAGTAACCGCTCAGCGATTCGAGCCGGCAAAACCCTCACCCCGCCAACTGGCGTAACGCTGAGTAGTGTAGAATCCGCCACCACGCACGGTGGCTGAGCGGTTAGCCTGCTCGCTTCCCACCAAGGCGATCCGGGTTCAATCTCCGGCCGGGTCACTCCGGATTTTCGCATGCGAGAATCGTGCCGGACGATGCCGTTGGTCAGCGGATTTTCCCGTTTCCCCCGCCCTTTCATTCCGACGCTACTCCATACTCATCTCAATCAACCCTCATCGGCTCTCAAGACCTCGATGTTAAGAGCCGTCTAAATCTCTTCAGTCACTTAGTGTCACACGCGCGGGAACCTTCCTGTGTGTGTGTGACGTCTGGAATGTTCGCGAGGTTCCACTGGTTTTCGATTTGGTGGATTTCGATGCCGTGATTGTTCCCGATTTACTGCACTATTCATTTCCCCCGAGTCCTCGTATATTTCTGGCTGTAAAGACTTCGTTCCTAAGGTCACGTACATTTAGTACCTATACAGTTCAAGTGAAGTGAAGCATAAAGTTGAAATAATTTCGGGAAGCTTCTGTGAACGGTTTACCAAAATGAAAACACTGTCGTAAAACTCTATACATTTCGACATAGAATTGTAACTAATTCTCTAATTACGTAAGCCTGGGACAATTTTTTTATATCTAATACTTTTTAAGTAATTTTACGCTGAAAACAAGGTCTTAATAATACCTACACTAGCCAATTTAATTCTTTCAAAACTGTATTTCCATTATAATTCAATACTATGTGATATCGCATATGAAAACATCAAACTTTTTTTAATGGGGATGTTTCGTATTAACACTATCATTTTTCACTACCCCAACTAATTTGCATGTTATAAAAAATTAGCTTCTGCGTAAAACTGTGATAACGTTCTGTCATCCAGCGAAAAATAGAAACGGTATTACACAAGTATTT
Organism: Dryococelus australis; assembly: GCA_029891345.1. Lineage (NCBI taxonomy): Eukaryota > Metazoa > Arthropoda > Insecta > Phasmatodea > Phasmatidae > Dryococelus > Dryococelus australis. Next base: position 35,700,071 of record CM057004.1, read on the forward strand.
TCTTGCTACTCAAACTTCATTTTAAATCCCAAATCAGTGTAAGAGTAAACTTACCTCGAGCTTGTTAAAATGCTGTATCCGGTACGATCTTCGGTCACTAATCATTACGCTTGATATTGATTTTTTCTTAATAAATGTTTGTCCGCGCAACTTTTACCGCGCGGATTATTAACATAAGGAGCGAAGTTTTAGTTTAATAATGTCCTAGATGCGAGGATGCGATAAGTCAACACGAGGAAACCCGCAATTATCGAATGCTGTCCATTTCTTGGCTCTCAGTTGCGACGAGGAAAATACTGACATTAGTAGTGGAAGGCCTCTCAAGATGCGTGGCAGATGTTTCCGGAAAAGATAATACACTTCATCATTTATAATAATGTTTCGCTCTCTGCAATCAACGTCTTTTCCGACGGCACAATACAAATTGCCAGTGTTCTGTGTCTAATTACGCAAAGATACAGCCAGTTCCCAAGTCCCGTTTACAGAAGCCGCCTGGCGTAGGTGCTGATATAATAGACCACAATTAGCGATAACTGCGAAAGCTTAATTGTGTAGTTAACTCCTTTACTTTAATAAAATGTAAGACAGTAATCACAAGTCAAGAAACTTCCCCCGACGACTCTAAAATAATATCCGAACAATGTAATTAATACTGGAAGCGAAGATAATTTTACTGGCATACCTACGTGGGATTGCGTTTTCAGTACGGATCATCGTAATGTAAACTAAACACGTGCTGTAACAATGCGTGATTTGTAACGACAACTTATACCCGCGTACGTGTCGGCTTCAGACAGGGGAGCGAATAAATTTGGGCGGCTCTCAACAGCGAGGTCTTGAGAGCCGATGAGGGTGATTGGAGTGAATTTGGAGTGGCGCAGAAATGAAGGGGCGGGGGAAACGAGAGATCCCCCAGAAAACCCGCCGACCAACGGCATCGTCCGGCACGATTCCCACTTGCGAAAATCCTGTGACCCGGCCGGGGATTGAACGCGGTTCGCCTTGGTGGGAGGCGAGTGTGCAGAGATGTAATGAAGTGATCCGGCCTTAGCTGAACGGCCTACTTGATCACACCTTCAAACATTGAACCAGGGCCCGAGCGTAATTGCAATAACACCTTGCTATAGACCGTTCACGGTAAAATGAGCACTTTTTGAAGTTGTTTCATAAGACATAATAACCAATAAATACGTTTCATTGCGGCCTCGGACTTATGGTTTTGGGTGTGGTGAATGTGTACACTGTGTTTATTACTCGCAAGGCAGGGTTTACATTAACGAGTGATGGAAGGATACAAAATGGTTGAAAAAAAAAAGTAACTAGGGCTTCAAATGTGCTCACTTTACCGTGAATGGCCTATAAAGACAGCTGCAGAAACACTCTCCACCGGATAGCAAACGGGGCCGAAAAAATTAAGAGGAGTGTGAACTTGAACATTTTTTGTGAAATCGTTGTTTGCGCGTATTCGCGTATCTCGATGAATATATGTTTTTGTAAATGCTACGTTTTGCCGAAAAGAAAAAAAAACACACGCACACGCACATACATACGTATATATATATATATATATATATATATATATATATATATATATATATATATATATATATATATATATATATATATATATATATATATATAATTTTTAAAGCTTGCCTATGCAGTTTCCTTAAGCGGCAAGAGGAAAGAACAAAGATACAGGCGTAGTTTAATCTGTGGTCTTTCATCACGTGTAATAAGACCCCACTGTTACATATATAATATGCACAGTACAGGACCACGACGGAAGCACTGCACGCCATGCGCGTAGGAGCGATGAGGCACTAGGCGTGCGTGTTAGTGTCGCCCGTATCGCTCCCTCGCTTCCTGACCTTGGCAGCGGGGGTTCACACTCCTCTTAAACAAAGCGTCCGACAAACACTTGGGAGCGGCGTCTTTTGTCATCGGGGCAACGGACCAAGAAGACGCGGAGATGGGTGAGCCTGCAACTGTCTTTCGAGAAGTGTTTGTTGCAATCACGCTCGTGCCCTGGTTCAACGTTTGAAGGTGTGATCAGGTAGGCCGTTCAGCTAAGGCCGGATCCACTTCGTTACATCTCCCAACACGCCAGGTTTTTACACCTCCACTTCACATGTTCCCTGTGCAGTATCAAGTTGAAAATGAAAAACTGAAACAAGAAAGTAAACAATACTACTGTGTTTTCATCTGCGATTGGGAAACATAGTAATTACGTTTACTCTTTGGCGTGCGTGACTTATGATAATACTCACATTAACAACATGCAGTAGAATGAGATAAATATGCGCGCTCACGGTATTGCAATTATGTGAAATTTCTCAACATGCCTACGCAATACGTGAAAGAAGAATAGAATGAAATTGTATGCTTGGTCATCACTGATACACATCGGGCGATTTCATCATGATATTATCCATTTACTGTTACTTCTAACTTTCCTGAAGCCCTGCTGAAGTTCTACTTTCAGGCTATTCCTCCACCTTCAGCAAACAAGGCTCAACGAAGTTTAGAAAATTACACCAAAGGTACAACGCACCGCCTTGGTGTGCACACAGTACAATTATATATTGCATAAGAACTATTTCTTACTAGATACCACCAACTATCCTCCCTTTGGCTTTATTAATATTAATAAAAAATGAAATATTATAATTTATATTAATTAAATAACACAGGGTGGCAACAGTATCCTTATAGAAAATACCCTGAAATTTCCCTGACTTTCCATGTATCCTGTTATATTTCCCTAATCAGCTAAATCGGGAAATATTGAAAAATATATTTACGTTTATCGTAAAATAAATTGCAATTGTTTACGGGTAAAAAAACACAGCTTTCATTTATGGATGCTTTCCTACGCAAACAGAAAAACTTAGTACAAAGATAGCAAATGGAAAAAGGCGACACATGTCAAATCGTTCTCATAACCAGAAAAAAGTCATGATACAAAGAACAAAGGACTATACAACGTATCAACTCAATGAGAATCGAAGGAGTTTGAATAGTTTTTTGAAATTTTCAAATATGTACTTGCAGAATCTTACACTTACATCTATAAACACATTTTCCACAATGACAATACTTGCTGCATGAACAAAAAAAATTAGGCAAGAAATTCTGTGTAGGCCTAATAATAGTGTCGATTGAATATAGGCCTACAGCAAAATTGTCCCCAGGCTCATAAATCTGCCAATAATAAAGGTGGAAGAAACTAAAGTAATACTACAATTCATAGGACAGTGTGCATGCAGCAGAAGTGCTGGAATCTAATATTAATGTTCTTATTAAATACACTTTAAACCATTATATCTTAATTTCCTGACCTCACACAAATTTCCCTGACTTTTCCAGGTTTTCCCTGTTTTCCCTGATGCTAGCCACCCTGTAAAATTAAAAGTTGCATTTAACTGAAAATAAGATACTTTTTTGATAACACAAGTACAAAACGCCTGTGATTCATGACCTATGTAGGAAAAAACCCAACATGTCTTACATAGTGTGATTGTTCAAAGGTTTGATTAAAAGTGTGAAGAAAATGCAAATAAACTATACATTTAATTTTTTCCTAAAACAAGTTTCGGTGTTGAGAGCTGTGGTCTGCGAATGGCTGCAAGAATCTCGAGCTGCGATGAAGACGGGGCAGTGGCGGAATGCAAGGGCGAGAGAAACGGTAGTGCCCCGAGAAAACCCAACGGCGAAAAGCAACGCCCGCCACGGTTCCCAGGAGCGAAAATTCGAGTAAACACGTCAGCAAGCGAATCCGGGTTCGCGTTGATGCGAGGCGACTACCACACTACAGGCCGTTCACGTTAAACTGAGCACTTTTCAAATCAACCTTGGAAAAATATCACTGCCCCTGTCTGCGTATATTTCAACGTATTCATTGGTTAATATGCACCTAGTAAAGTTGGTAACGATGGATGGAAAGTAGTTCCATATTTAACGTCGAATAAGAAGTGTTTGGTAACCATTTGTAATAACTTAAATTATTCATTTCGCTTTCTGTAATTTTAATGCATCGGAAGTGTAAAATTTGCTAGATTAGTAAAATATTTACTTTACTAATAATTTCACAGTTTCACTTGACCGACGCGTGAATAAAGTGATTAGGTCCACGTGTGAGTGAAGATATTTGGGCGGCTCTTAACAGCGAGGTATGAGGTCCACGACAATGTTAATTTTACATAAGGCGAAAGAATACACTACGTACATAGGAAGTAGATCTCAAGCAGGGCTTTAAAACGTGCTCATTTTGCCGTGAACAGCCTGAATGAGAGTCGCCGATAATAAACTCGTAAAGAAATTTATAACATTCGTGTTTTATTGCGTACATACAATGGCGTAGCAAATTTGCGAACAATTTCCTACAGTGTAGGTCGTGGGCTTTCTGGGAGGAGATGACTTGACTCTTCAGAATCTCGCACGTGTATCATTTTCCTAATGCCCGAGTGTTGTCTGTTGTTACAGAGCCTGTTTATTGAAGTTCTCTTCTACGAAATACGCCTGGCGCGTGGGGGTGGTGTGCAGGAATTACTTTCCACGAAGTGTGTGTCTGTTGCGTCAAACATTTCTGCCTTACATTTGCCTTGGAAGAGCAACCTCAAAATAATGAAGACTGGTAGAGACACGCGCAAAATTGCCGTTACTTTTCAATGCGTCATGAACAAAAGATTATTTTTGTATATCTCCAAGTACCAAACCTGTCGACTCTAAAAAAGATTACGAAAGAAGGAAGCCGCATAACTCACGTCATAGTTTTAGACAGAGAGAAAACGCAGACTCTGGGAGTTAAGAAATTCTGGTGCGTTATGCGTCGTCACTGTTTGAAAGCACAGTATAACACTGTTAAAAATTTCCGTATACTTACGGAATGTTTTACGGAAATGTTCAGTGTATACGCGGAAAGGCAATCTGTAATGACGAAAAACGGAGTTAAGTTCGTAAATACAAAATACGGAAAGTCCCCGTATTCCCTTTAGCTTCGAGTTACGGGGGCGAACAATGCCGATTCTATTCGAAGCTTTCTTCGCCACTGTAACAAGAAAATTATCGTTTCTGCGGCAGTTAAGGTTATCCACGCGACTATGACCTATTCTTTCAAACATATATTAAAAAAAAAATAGCATCAGGCGTCTGTAACATTTGACCACACTGAAAATACACTAAATTTAATAGAAACTGAATTTTTGCTTTTGTCTTCGAAAATAAATACAAAAGTTATACCTCAATTTTCAAGTGAGAGTTGTAGGTAAAGACTTTGTCAGTAAAACCTGTTCACCGAATGTTCATATCGTTTTGTGCCCCCATGTAAGAATTGCGTAGATATTTTATTGAGTATTTTGTTACTGTTTATATTGTGTGTTTGAATGTGTACTGTATAGTATGTTAAGGGTAAACACCTCCGTACATTGTTTGCGACAGTAAATTTATTATAAAAAATGGATAGCATGGAAGACTGGTAATTTCTTGACTGAAGTTTAGACCTCGCTTAAGTACAAAATATTTTAACTTTTTTAATATCATTTTTTTATACACGGTAGAACACCCACATAACGAAAATTAAAGACATTTTCATCATCTCTTTCTATTTTAAACGGAAAGTACAGAATTCTAACTTGGAAATTAACGGAGAGGTTTCATGAAATTTACGGGAAGTCCGTTTCTGAAAATCAATGTGTCTGTAATTTTACGGAGAGTTTACGGACACTTCTGGATAAATTTTTACCAGCACTTTCCCGTAAAATGAAGGAAATTTTTTTTAACAGTGCAGCTACCGATCATTTCCCGTAACGTAACACTGAATTAAATAGAGAGGACTGTTCGGTTCTGTGTAAATAAGGCACAAGCTCCCGGGCTGAACTATGACGCGAGCATTCGTCTGATGTTACATTACATCGCGAGATCGCCTCTAGAGTGAGCGAATGGTTTCTGAACCGATCAGCAAAGCAGATTTTGTTAGGCTCATTGTTGCAGGGTTTCGTACAAGATGTTTCATAATTCCCAGGACGCTACAATATAAGACAATAAAACACAGCTGCACTAACTTACCTAAATCTCACAATGCTAATAATAACACTACATAACACTATTCGTGGAATAACGCAATGGGATGAGGGCATCGATTGGATCAGTATGACGTCCATTTCTTTCGTAGCACAAGATAATTTCACGCCATGTGGGATGCGCAAACCGACGCAACATGCTGCGTGTAATGCACTCTAAATTCGAATCATTGGGAAACCACTGATTCGCAGTGAAATTCAACTACTATAATCAGTCCACTGATTGTTTCAGTGAAAAATTTCACTGCTTGAATTAGTGACGTGAAACAATTTCACTGATTGAATAAATGAACGCTGACTACAGTGACGAATTGAATATTGCTTTTATTGAACGTAGGCAAATAATTACATTAAATAAACATATTTAAGATAATTTACTATTTATGTTGTGCAATTTACCGTAATATAAAAAAGTAAAAAAAAAAAAAAAAAACTGACGAATCAGTGAGAAATGTCACAGAATCAATCAGTGAAGGAAATGTGGCTTTTTTTTTTTCACTGGTTCATCAGTCAAATTCACTGAAGTGACTGTTGTATCAGCCACAAACTTTTGACTGATTGAAACAGTGAAATTCTCACTGATTCAGATTTAGAGTGTGGTTGCGAATGTGGCCTCAATCCGTTGTCACAGTTCGCCAACAGTTGCCACGCGTTGTTCTGCAACCTATGCTTTGAAGTACGCCCACGCAGCATTACCACATGTGATCAAGGTCGGTAAGATCCCCCGACTAGGTGGTAAGGGAAAACTTGATCGAAATAGTTCCGTTCTATATATAGCACCCCCGCCCCCCTCCTCGGTGACCGGGTCCAGCAGCACACCAAGTTGAGGGGCGCAAAACATGTAAAAAACGTGAAGGTGAAATTTTAAATATTCTGTAGATTTACACGCCTTTACTAGTCTGCCTTTCAATGAATTTCTTTTTGCTATATTAATCTGGTATTTCAATTATTTGTTTAGTGGGGCTGATGTGGTGGGCTTAGCAATGAGAACATTATCTAACATTGCCTGTACATAACTTGGTCACCACGAAGTGGTTTTCAGCGCTTAAAAAAAGATACAGAACGGAAAAAATCATGTCGTCAGAAGAAAAGCATAGTTTCACGCTTCATCGCACGCAAAGTGATATGACCACATTGAGATCGTTGAGGGCTTTTCCTGTACTAAATCTCACAAATAAAAACCGCTAAGAGTGAGATGAACCCCCAGACATTTTGTGTAATAGTTGTTTGCACGAATACGCGTATCTCGGTAAATAAATGCTCTGCAAATACAACTTTTTGTCAGAAAAGATTAAAAAACAATTATCTATGCCCCAATTTTTTATTTTACTTTTGTCATATTAAGTGTATTCTTGGTGAAAAAAATTCGCGAAAATGGTCCATATTCGCATTTTTAAGGCTTGCCTATGCAATATCCTTAAGTGGCAAAAGAAGAGTACAAAGGTAGGGGCGTAGTTTAATCTGTGGGTTTTAATAGCGTGTAATAAAATTACACTATTACAGATCTAATTTGCACAGTACAGCGTCACGGCGGAAATACTGCACGCCATGCGGGTAGGAGCGACGAGGCGCTAGGCGTGCGTGTTAGTGTCGCCCGTATCGCTCCCTCGCTTCTCGACCTTGGACGCAGGGTTTCCACGAGGGTTTATCCCACTCTTAAGGTGAAATAAAGTAAAAATTTCGAGAAAACAATCTAATGACAGATGACAAACTAAACCAAATAAATTAGTAGCTATGGACTACATAAAATATTGATAATGAGGGTTCGTGGTCCGCGACAGTGAAAAAAAGTTATTTTCGCAAAGTTATGACAATACACTTGGATAATAATTTTTTTACAACTGTTGGTTTGCCAGTCCGAAACACGGTGCGTCGCAAGGTGGTGAGTAATAAACGATATTCGGAACGAGACCTAAGGAACAAAGGGACTAATGCGTCTCAAACCAAAACTGGCATAGTGGCGGGGGGACGCCAATCCATTCTGTGCCCAGGGCGGTAAAAGCCTTGAAAACAGGCCTGTACAAGCTGCCGAGCACCGCGATCGGTCACGTGCCGCTGTTACGTTACGGCAAACGGTCGGTAAAGGTGCGTGCGCAGTAACATAGCTTGTAACGACAATTCACGATAAAGTGAGCACTTTTGAACTCAACCTTAGAACAAAGCGCTGATTGCATATATTTTAACGGGCTCACTGAGTGACATTCGCTCAGTAAAGTTGGTAACGAAGGATGGAACATAGTTCCATAACTTCACGTACGATTAAAAGATTTAGGTAACCATTTGTACTAACTTCAAATATTTCTTTTGCTTTGTACTTTTTTTAATGTATCAAAGTGTAAAGAAAAGCACACATGTGAAATATTTACTTTTATAATAATCTCAAACTTTCACTTGACCGACGCACGAATAAAGTTATGAGGCCAGTTTCAGTGTTAATTTTGCATAAAGCGGGATAATACACAACGTGCATACAAGTGGATCTTAAACAGGGCTTTCAAAAGTGCTCATTTTACTGTGAACAGCCTATAACTATATAATGCCACGTTGTTAGAACCTAAAATTTTTGACAGATCATTGACGCCGTACTGTACTAAGATTTCCACCACTCGGTGCGCAATGTTCCAAAGAGGTCACTTTTAAGGCGGATTCCCTCCCGCCATCGTGGATTTATCGAGTTTTTCGTCAAAGTTTCTATTTCAGAAGGTGTATTGAAATGTCCCGCATGACATAGCCTAAATAACAGCTGCCCAAACTTTCTGTCACAGCTTCGCTACATTTATTAATCTTTAGCTGGTAACTGTCGAGGCGAAACGCGAGATTATTTCTTGCGAACGATTACAAAGGCAACGATATTAACAGTAATAAAGAAATTCTGACCGCAGACAATGCACTACGCAATGCTCTGTGCTCTGTCGTTCCAAAAAAAAAAAAACATGATACAAAAATGTATTCCCAAAATATGGCCAAAATGCCATAAATCGAAGATGGCGGGTGGGAATCTGCCTTAATTAAAATTTTAAGCTACGTATATAATAAAAGAGAAAGTTATTACTTAGTTACAAAGTTATTTTATATATGATTTATGTTTATTTCATTTATTTTATTTTCTAACATTGAAAATAAAATAAATCTGGTACACAAGCGACACTAGCACTTACCTAGTGACGACAAATTTTAGTTGCCAAACTAAATAAATTGATTTTCCCCAACCTGAGAAGAATAAACCTTAATTTTATTAAGAACAGAACATAACAAACAAACAAATCTTTCCACCGACATTTCTGCGAGGGCGACTGAGTAGCCTGGACAGCAGTGGGTGCAACAGCACACTCTGGTGACGGGCGCGGGAATCAAATATGACTGCCTACAACGGAGGAGGTCCGTGATAGAGACCGCGAAAAGCAAGAGAGGGGTGGGGGCCAGAGAGAAAATAAACGCGGCCGGAAGGAATAGAAGAAAACCCCAAAGGATAGAACGGACGAGAGAGAGAGGGCGGACGTGGGAGAGATTGGCAGAAGGAATGCCAGAGCGTGAGAAATAAGAAGAGAAATGCAAGTGGATTAAGAGATTGGAAGGAATGATAGAGCAGGAGGGAAAAAGGGAAATTCCGAACGAAAAAAGGTTACCCAAGATAGCCGCCATTTCTGCGGAATGACAAGAGCACAAGGTTTCAGTTTGACGTCATCCAAGATGGCCGCCAGATCGTCCGCAGCCTGCGCCGGTGAACATACATTTTATAACTACTTTTGTTTATTAGTCATATGGCAATGTTTGTATTAAAAGCGACAAAAAGGTCGAAATTGGCTGATAGTAAAAATTTGGCAGGGTCTTAAAAAGTGCTCACTTTACCGTGAATAGCCGAAAGTTCGCGATAAAGGCGGCAGATTCTGTATTTTCAAGTGCTCTGTGCCAGGAGTTCCCCATTCGGGAAGCGCGAAGCCAATTTACAAAAGCGGACTCTGCGAGACTCGCTCGTCCAACAACAGCTCGGACACAATTACCCGCTGCTCGTAAGCGAACTAACTCCCCTACAGTAATTTTACGACTTAAAAAACAATCGAGACGAAGTGAATAGCCGATGGAAATGACGAAGAGAAGGTGGGGTTACGGGAAACGTGCAGCAATCAAGCCTGTCCCGACGCAGCAAAGCGTTCCCGAGAATCGTAATTAGCAATGGCGGACTGCGCTTGAGCCGCCGACAGATGCGATGCGGGGCGCAGGAAGGAAGACAAACATTCCCGCCGTCCCGTTTCGCGTTCCGAACTGACGCGACGGCTGCTGAAAGCGCACGATGAATTGCTGGCGACGTGTGTCACGCCTCCGCTTGTGACGTCCGCATTAAGGCGTGTCTGCAACCTGCCGTTCCTGTGGATGTGGACGTGTCTGAAACGTCACATTCACGAGGTCCCAATATGGTCTACAAATGCGTCGTCCGAAGTGAGCTTTCAGAATCTGACACTAGACAGCAGTAAATTCGGCACATTATTTGTCGTTATACGTTATGATGTTTAAACTTGCCGATTTATTGATTATTTAATGTTTACGATATGGGTGATTTTAATACTAAATTTTTTATAAACACTTTAACGGTTTAATTTTTAATAAGCTCGTCAACTGACATCAAATAAATTGTCAGACCGAAGGAAGACATCACTAATTATTTATTAGCATTTCATTATATTTGTTTTGAGAAAGCCTACCTTTCACATCCATTGTTTACACTAATAACGTAATCATTCCACGAATGCACGCGAAAGTATTTGTAGTCTTCTTATTTTGCTATCAGCTTAGAGCACAACTTCCGATAAAAGTTCAATTTTCCGAATGATTCAACTTGAGGCACAGGTTGACTTGGGACCGCGTCATGACGTCAGAGGGTCACGGGCACCAATCAGCGCATCCTTCTCCTAAGACACATGTTGGGATAGCGCAATTGTAGATAGGCGTTTACAGTGCCGCCGTCTGTAAGCTGCTTACGGTAAAGTGAGTACTTTCGAAAGCCCTCTTATTAAAAATAATAGTCAATAAATATATTTTATTTTAGACTTAGACGTTAACTTCCGAGTGTGGTGGAATATACAAACTGTGTTTATTACGTGCATGGCCATATTTATTTTAAAAATATTGGTTAAAGGATAAAAGATGGCTGAAAGGATGAAGTGACTAGGACCTCCAAAGTGCTCACTTTACCGTGAACAGCCTATAATCTCATTTATGTGTGACAAGTGCCAGCAGTCGCTTAACTCACGACCTGACGTCAGAACAGAATTTTTTAAGATGGCGTAACGCAATTCACATCTCGTGCACAGAAGCTTCAGGGTAATAACGTTCGCAGTACGCGGGCAGATGTTTTGACTTTCCGTAAGCAGTTCGTGAATACGACAAACCTAACGTACCTGCAATAAGGATGGCGTCATGCAGTCCCATCACGCGTAAATGTTAACTGTGCTGCTTCCAATTCCAGAGAAGATCAACACGGATGATATAGGAAGTTCAGCACTTCTGAAATCAACCTTTGAAGATATATCACTGCCCATACTGACTGACATGCGCCCATTAAAGTTTGTAACTAAGTTTGAATTAGAAAGTGTTGGCTAAATATTTGTGAATACTGAAATGATTTCATTTTCTTTCTGTTTTCTAACGCATGTCAGTGCCAGAATTAGTACATTTGTAAAATATTCACTTTCCTAATAATTTCACTATTTGACTTGACCGACGAATGGCCAAAGTGATCCGGCCCGTGGCAAGGTCAATTTTACGTATGGCGGAGGAATACACAACGTGAATACAAGGCGGGATTAAGCAGGACTTTCAAAAGTGCTCAATTAATTTAGGACAAAATAGAGAGCAGATCCGTAGGGCTATGTCATATCACGATCAGAGGGGCTCAAGATAAACAATGGCCACTACTATGTACGAATCGAATACGGGAAAAGTTCTTCCAACGTTAAGCTTTCCATGATGATACTAATATTCCATGGCGTTAACACAGTGATCAATATAAAATTACACGTAATTTTTTTATAAACCGTTGTAGTCTGGCTATAGTGAACTTGAAAAAACAGCCTCTGAATCACCTGGTAAATGCAGTTCTTCGTGAAATGTGAGATCGCTTGGAGCAGCTTCGGTTTCCGTAAACAGGTAGTAAACAGTAAGTGTCAACTCAAAGGACGTATAAAACAGTGGCTGTGTTCGAATTCACCATAAGGACCCTCGCCTGGCTTTGTGTCCTTGAAAAGTGCACCCCCAGGATGTGACGTCACGTTGTCGCCGTCCGAAATCGCGGTAATGGGTATATGCGCCCTACGTGTCCCCTTAATCTAAGGGCACGAGACACTTCTCATTTTCCGATGTGAAACTATTTAAAACATTCATCTGTTTGTTAGGTTTGTGTTTACAACTCTGCATGGCAGCGGAAAACACTTGATATCGACACAATGAAAAATACGCGCACACGCGCACGCACGCACGCGCACACACACACACGCGCACACGCGCGCGCGCACACACACGCGCACACACACACGCACGCACGCACACACACACACACACACACACACACACACACACACACACACACACACACACACACACACACACATATATATATATATATATATATATATATATATATATATATATATATATATATATATATATATATACACACACACACGCACACACACACGCACACACACACACGCGGTGCTATGTTTATGTGGAAACTTATTTGCTCTTGGAGATAAAACTCTCACTTTTATTGTTTTACCGATTCATTGGACTATACCGGAATCAAATAAAAAAAAAATTGCAATCAGTCAACATTTCATTTCGTAAGAATAAAACTGTTATTTTTAATAATTTTTCTAATGAACATGATGGATTGTAAAACGCGTTGAAACGTGTTGGCTCCGTTGCGACACATTAATTGGCACACAGTCAACGCGTGACTTCATTGGCCGACGGCCAGCCAATAATAAACGTTGCAGAGCACATTAAGCATGCCCAGTGTAGCCAGGACCAATAAGACGATGGTATGTGAAAATACACTGACCAACACAATTGATACTGCTGTAGTGGAAAACATAATAGGTAGCTCATTTCAATATTGTCCTCAGTACCAGTAAATTTGTGCAGCCTTAAAGGGTTAAGCTCATCTCTGTACAGACAAATCTGTTCTGCGGGCTCGAGGGAGAGAAGATACTCGATGGTGGCGCCATGCTGGGAACAACACAATGGTGAGGAGGGAGTGGAATGATGAAGACAACGAACAGTGTTGGCGGGGAGGGGAAGGGCGCTTCGTTATGATTCTCGGCGGCGCGTCGCGAGCTGTCGACGTGGCTGAAATATGGCGCCCGGAAAAGTGCAGCGAGCTAACACCGCGACAAGTTAGCACGACGGGAACATAGACCACTGATGAATACAGAGGCGAAATACGTGCTCTTGTCGCGAACTCCACCCGAGTGACGGTACTATAGTCTATTCACGGTAAAGCGAGCTCTTCTGAAAGTCCTTTCATTTGGAATAATAGTTTTACTTTAACGTTATCCGAGTGTGGTGCAATACACATACACTGTGTTTATCACTTTACATTGCAATATTTATTTTAAAATGTGGTTAAGGAGTAAAAAATGGCTGAAAGGAAAAACAAACTAGGGCTTTGAAAGTGCTCACTTTACCGTGAACAAACTATTGCTCCCAAAATACCAGAACGCCGTTCCAATCAGCGCTTGTTCCTACTTGCAAGGAAGCAGTTAAGATATTAAGCAAAATTGCTTAAATTTACGCAAAAAACATAATATTATTTCTTAAATTACTTCATAATTTTTATGCGGCCGAGTGGTTAGCCTGCCTGCCTCCCACAAAGGCGAATCGGGTTCAAACTCTGGCCGGGCCACTCCCGGATTTCCGCATGTGGGAATTGTGCCAGACGATGTCGTTGATCGGCGGGTGGTTTTCTCGGGGATCTCCCGTTTCCCCCGCCATTTCATTCCGGCGCAGCTCCATACTCACCTTAATCACCCTCATCGGCTCTCAAGACCTCGATGTTAAGAGCCGTCCAAATCTCTTCAATCACTCGCTCATTTCTTTTCTTCTTTTCTTTTCACTCTCTGAACATAACACTAACTTCGCCTGCACCTAATCGTGATTTGTGTGCGCGGTACAGTTATCAGGGCAGGAGCGCAAACGAAAACGCGTGAATCTGCATTTTCACCGCCACCTGGCATTTAATCATGTATACCAGTGGCGTGTGGTGAACTGTTGGAAGGTATGCTGGTGCTTGCACACTGCCGTACATTCTCGGTGCTCGCAGCAGGAGCTAGTAACCACCGTGCAGCATAGGGAGTCATTAAACACGTCATGTGACGTCACATGCCCAACTATGTTTCTATTGGGGGGAATTGCGAACCAGCAAGCAACAGAGTACAGCACAGAGCTAACGCCAGTTTACCTTGCAACAGGTTTGCCACACGCCACTGGTTGTACACCTCTGACTGCGGCGCGCTGTTTATGGCGAGTTTGAAAATAGCTTTGAGGATGATTCGTAAAGGCTGTTGATAAAGTGGGCACTTCAGAAATCAACGTTACAAAAATGTTACTGTCCCTGCCTGCATATATTTTAACGGGCGCACTGAGTAACATGCGCCCATTGAAGTTGGTAATGATAGAGAGAAAATAGTTCCATAACTTAACGTCGAATAAAAAGCGTTAGGTAACTATTTGTGATAACTTGAATTATTCATTTCGCTTTCTGGTTTTTTTTTTTAATGCATCGAAGTGTAAAAAGGATTATATTTGTAAAATACTTATTTTATTTTCTTGTAATTCAAAGTTTCACCTGACCGACGCATGAATAAAGTGATGAGGCCCATGGCAATGTTAATTTTACATAAGGCGGAGGAATTCACCACGTGCATACAAGTAGATCTTAAGCAGGGATTTAAAAAGTACTAATTTGACCGTGAACAGCCTATAAGTATGAGGATACCGACACGTAGCTTTCAAAATTAATTCGTCCAAAGTAAGCGTATTAGACATACATAACCATAACTATAATAGGGCCTAACTTAAATCAAGGATAATATTCTATTCTGTCCTATGCTTTCCCACATCGAAGCCTTGTTAAGCATCAAAATTACAAAAGAAATCCCGTCCCAGAAATAAAAATCGCCTACACCGAGACTATATGCTGTTATTTCAAGGCTACGTACCTTGTATCATTGAGTTGCTCATAGTTTGGTGCTAAAGGTCCTTTCACACGTACAACGATCACATTAAATTTTCTTCAAATTTATTGACGCTGTGTGACGTCACTCGGACGTCATTTTCGCGGCAGTTTTGTCTTTCGAGCCGTAGAATGACTCAAATTCGTTCAACAATTTTCGTATAGAACATGCTCTATATTTTCTTGAATACAGTTTTTCAACTAGCAATCCGAATGATTAATAGAGCGTAAATATAATGTGTCGTGCCTTAACACAGTGATTTTTCCGCATTTAAGGCACAAAAATATTTGCATATATTTATTTCATGCAAAGTAAATATATAATCTTAGAAAATAAAACTTTGTTTCTATTTTAAGAAATTATTATTATTTTTTTAAATGGCGTATTTGTGGAAAATGTTTAAGTTGCCATTTCAATATTTATTGAATACAGCTGCATGTGTGAAAAGCCTTTCCAAACCTTAAATTTTTAATTCAATTTCTATTGAATTCAATCCACTAAAGTGCATGTGAACACTTCCTGTATTCAAGTTTAATTCCATTGGTTAAATTCAATCAATATTTGATTGTGTGGAATGACGGTACGGCGTGTGTCAGGTCAATTTCTCTATCCTTCATAATTTTGTAAAGTTGACAAAGTAAGTATTTGGAAATATACAAAAAAAATATATTAATTTTCAGTTTGCGATACCCTGACATATTGAGGCAACTCCTCTGGGTGTTATTATATAGTTTGGAAAAAAAATTAGCCTAATCCCCTCATTGGTATAAAAAATTACTTTTCAGGATTTATTGAGACAAAACAATCGTTATACAGCATTATTATTCAGCAGATATATTATATCTAAAGGCCGTTCACGATACAGTGAACATTTTTGAAATCAACCTTAAAAAAAAGTCACTGCTCCTAACTGCATATATTTTAACAGGCGCAATGAATGATATGTGTCCAGTAAAGTTGGTAACGATGGAGGAGAAAGTAGTTCCATATATTAACGTTGAACAAAACGTGTTAGGTGACCATTTGTGATAACTTAAATGATTTATTTTGTTTTCTGTATTTTTTAATACATCGAAGTGTATAAATAAGCAGATTTGTACAATATTTACTCTTTTAATAATTTCACAGTTTCACTTGCCCGACGCGCAAATAAGTGATGAGGCCCATGGCAATGTTATTTGTACATACGACGGAAGAACACACAACGTGTATATAACTAGATCTTAAGCTGGGCTTTCAAAAATGCTCATTTTACAGTCAACAGCATACAGTTAGGCCGACATCTTATTTGTTATTTTTGTATTTCTTCGTCGTGTATACTAGTACTTAGTATTTAGTGCTTTGTTGTTCTGTAGTTTCCGCGTGTATTTTTGTAATTTACTGAACCTACTGATGTGTATATACGTATGTATGCACGCATTACTCAGACCAGAACTGTTGGGTGAGACAAATACTTGTATGTTGTTATTATTATTAGCTTTACTATTCAGCAAAATATAAAGTCCCTACCATGACACAAAACTCTACTGCAAGTAAGGTTAAGTCTACTGAGGTTGGAAAGCTTAATGCTTTTGTTTTGGCAACTAAGATTTTTCGCCACTAGATAAGCGCTAGTGTCACACGTGAACCGGAATTTCTCAATTTTCTACGTTTGCAAAATAATCGCAATAAAGTAATCACAAATCAAATATGAAATAACTTCCCTTTCATTATTCACTAGCTGTACCCTAGTCCACTTCGTTGGGCACTGATTTATTTTGAAAATTGGAATCGCTCTAGCCACTCACTTGGGATCGCTCTAGCCACTGGGTCACTGCGGTCCCACTTGAGAGTGCTCTAGCCACTGAGCCACTACGGCCCCACTTGGGATTACTCTAGCCACTGAGGCACAGTGGCTCCACTTGATATATTTATATCCACTGAACCGCTGCGGACCCACTTGGGATCGCTGTAGCCACTGGGCCTCTGTGGCCCTACTTGATATATTTCTATCCACTGAGTCATTGCGGCCCCACTTGAGAGTGCTCTAGCCATTGAGCCACTGCATCCCCACTTGGGATCGCTCTACCTATTGCTCCACTGCTGCTCCACTTGAGACGACTCTACCCAGTGGGCCTCTGTGGCCCCACTTGACATATGTCTATAGCTATATGGAAGAATGTAGTTTGCTAACAATGAAAGCATTATAACAACCGGTCCTGCTGTTTGGGTAGAGCATGCACAGCAAGCAGCAAAATAGCTCATTTTTCCCGACTTGATTCACAAATACCGTTAATGCTCAGCTACTATAAGTGCTACGGCAATTTTTAATACACATAAACCTTCCTTGATAAATGCATATCGTAACAGTAAAAACCGCACCCAAATTCGTTTGGTGGTTCTCGAGATTAGCGCAGTCATACAGACAGACAAACGCGCTGTATTGACGTAGCTGAAAATCTGACTTTAGAGTGACCTTTTGGGAACACTGCGCACCTAGAGGTGGAATTTTTCCAATGACAAATTCTCCCATAAGAAAACTCGTTTTGTTGTTAACCTGAGTTAATTAACTTTACTGCAATGTTTTGCTTCAGTCGTCAGTAAGTACAGTAGGCACACATTACTGCTGGGTGCGTATTCTAAGTTATTCTTTAATTTTTTGCTTTCGTTAGGTTTCGAAAGCTCTCTAAACGGATAAAATCTTCGAGATGGGCAATGCGGTATTCTAAGTCATAATTCGTTACAACCATCCAGATGCCACCGAGACTTCGGGAATGTTCGGGTTTTCGTTAGCGAATTAAGGGTGGGAACATTATGCACATGAACTTTAAATGTTTTATGAGACTTTGTTTGTAAATTTAGATTAATTAAGAGTGACAAAATTAATAAACCAAAGCAGTAAAGCACTTGAAATATTTTGTCTGCTTTTGGCGTGTTTTAAATACTGTGTTATAGGAAAAAGGTATATTTCGGCAAATTTGCTGACGATATTGCACTATTAGTAACTCGGCTGAACATAACAATCTATTACACATAAATATGCTTTAATTTGCGTTGAGTTGAAATAGACTCACATGTACGCCGATAAGAGACAGTAGACAGAATTTGGTTGTTACATGCACAAAAATTTTCTCAATGACCATTTTGCTGTTTTTGGTGCAAGCTATTTACGAACAAGCATTTCCCTCTGTTATTTATAATAGCAAGATTATAAAATAAGCGATGGACAACAAACTAGACGCTGTCGTATTTCTTTTGGATTGTATTAATACCAATATTATAATTTTCACTCAAATATTTTCAAGAGAAGTATTTTGGTCGTAAAGCACCAAGAATTATTTACAGTTTTGCGTTACCTATCATGTGATTTGTGTACTACATTGTTCAAAGCAAACATGTTGAATAAATCAGTACAGTATTTATGATCTCTTATTTCATTATAAACAACTGTAATAATCTAATAAGTTCCTCACAATAGCCAGCTACACTGCTACTCAGATAGTTCACAAATCAAAAAAGAAAGTTCAATTGGTGCTATTAAATGTTTTTTTTCGGAAATATAATTTTATGTTCCTGAAATACATGAAGGCACATTACATCACGACTCTCTACTTTCACAGTCACAAAAAAAAAATCTATTTCACACACCAACCAAGTTTTTATAGCAAAACTCGGTAACGAAGGCCCAAAGGGATTCGTTTTCGTTTCGAGTTTCTTAACGAACATAGTGACGTCAAACGAACACTAGAATGCGCTTAGAATAGCTCCTTTCGTCAGTAAACGAAAATTCGCGTAGTAACGAATAGCCCCCTGATCACGCTAAGTCCCCGCAAGAGACGAACGAGAGTGGCGATTGTCTGTGGCAGGCCGGAGTGGAGCAGTGAGAAGAAATCGAAGAGGGTAGCAGAACAACCCTCTCGTGACCGATATAAGGACGGAAAACAAAATGGCGGATAAGGATCAAGTAGTAAGGTCACACCACGGAAGGAACAGCCGGACCGTACAAGATAACCAAGAAAAGAAACTCAGCAGCTCAGAAGTTGTTTATAGACCACTACATCATAAAGAAGAAGAAAAAGAAATAAGTACTCGTGCACTTGCGTAGCTCTCTCCCACACGAAATTAAACATAAACCATTTTCAGTGATTAAACAAAATACACTTCACTTACGTTTAAAATAAATTACGGGAACGATAACACGCCTTACTAATCGGCAATATGGCAACTGGTTTGAATGGAAAATTACTCTAGGCATAATATCTACACAGGAAATTTCTTTGTACTTTAATTCATTATTTATTTACGATATCTACTTTTTGATTCCACTTGCGAGCGTATTTGTCAACACACATACTCTTAAAAAAAAAAAAAGTGAATGACGTGAAAATAGATAACTTTACAAATAACAATACAAAACAATGTGACAAAATATTAACAACGCGTATCCTAATCTCATACCATATAACCTTGTGTAGCCGACATTCCTTTCATTAAATACACAAACGAAAAATAAGAAAAGAATAAAGAGATTCATTCACATAATATACGACAGCTGTCTGTTCTGGAGGCGAGCTTTTATACTTAAAGCGATGAAGAAAGCACTGTTTAAGATCTACTTGTATGCACGTTGTGTATTCTTCTGCCTTATGTAACGTTAACACTGCCATGGGCCCCACTACTTTATTCATGCGTCGATCAAGTGAAACTTTCAATTTATTAAAAAAAGTATATATTTCACAAATCTGTTCTTTTTTACATTTCGAAAAATTACAAAAAAAAAAAAAAAAAAAAAAAAATGTACAAAGCGAAATAAATAATATTTAAGATGTTACAAACGGTTACGTAGCAATTTTGATTTGAATATATGTAACAACTTTCCCACCCATCGTTACCAACTTTTCTTGGCGTATGTCACCAAGTGCGCCCGTTATAATATATGCAGGCAAGGGCAGTGACTTTTCTCTAAGGTTGATTTCAAAAGTGCTCACTGTATCGTGAACAGCCTTTGCAATTAAAATCTCATTGATTCCATTAAACCGCACTGACTGTACTTATGCAATGAATTACTCTGGTTACTTTTCCTGAAATATAATTTGTAAACTGCCCCCTTTCAGCGGCAGGTAGCCGGGTGGGGCAATGCCCGGAGGGGTGGAACTTACCTGGCTGCCTGGATACCAAGTGTGACAATGGAAGTGGCCAGCCGTTCTAGTTATACAGGTGTTCGATACACGACATAATTTCATAATTAAGATCCTCAATGCAATGTAAAGATTATTTAATATTTCGACTGATGGTGAGATGACGATAAGATATCATCCAAACAACAGCACATGAAATGAGCGTTATCGACTAAGTTGTCTGCCGTACGTTCAGGTTCGGCCTCATCCATTTTTCAAACATTCTTCGTTTCTTAATATCAGTTTCAGAGGTATTGTTGGAAATGTTTTACCATAGAAAATTTACGATTTACTAGTTGTTTAATAATTCGGTATCAAATTTTTATTGTGTGTTATTCCTGCTTGCAAAAAGGCAGGAATTTATTGATAAAATAAAAATATGTTCCCGACTTTCACTAGCGGATAACCAACAATTAAAATTACACACAAAAATATTAAACAATTCGTAAAATACCAGTTCTTTATAATCGTGCATCGTCAGTAGATTACTATGAATTAGAAATTATGACGCGAAAATGAAGAATTTCTGCAAAAGAGGTGCACGCGAGACTTAATTAAACATCTCGGAATACAATGAGGGGTCACCATATTCGTTTTACTCTCTTGGCCACTATCAAGGTAAAGTGACTAGTTATTAAAAGCGTTTATCTAATTATAATAAATCTAAAGAGGTGCGCAGCTAGTAGATACTCGCTATCTGTTGCTAATAAAAGTACTTTATGGTGTTTTAACGACAGGTAACTCTGCAAAATGCTACAGCACGTCTTTGTGATTATCCCATTACCGCATTTTCAGACAAACTTCTTAAAAATATTTTCTTCTGCCTACCGCACTTAAGTATACAATCTTACGGCACCAGAAATAATTGCACAGCGCTCTTGCAAAATTTTCGTTCGAAATTGTCTTTAATTTTTTTTGTGACGCTTTTCTTTCTCCCCCCCCCCCCCCCCCCCCCCAATCCTCCCAATCTCATTCAGCCGTTTACACGCTGTATTGAACGCTCCCTCGAAACGAAAATACGCACGTCAAATAAAAATGTGTTCCTGTATTACAAATTGTGGCAACAGCGGATGCTGTAATAATACTCCTGCTATCATTTCTAACAAAGAAGTGAAATTTATAAGAAACTGAATGGGAAACAGACACGCAAGAACCATTCGACAAAATCTCTCCCGTCTAAAACTTTACATAATCCAGACTTCAGAAGGAAAGCGAAGAATATGTTAATATACTAAACCATATTTTCAAAATACTAACCGCTTGTCTTAAGAGTTAAATATCGGGTGTCTATTTAAGTGTCGTAGGATGCATCCACCGTTCAAGAAATCGCAATCGGGGATACGTTATTATCCCAATAAAAATTCTCCTATACAATCCCCTACTCCCTATGCTAACCATTTATAGGCTGTTCACGGTAAAGTGAGCACTTTTAAAGCCCTCGTTATTTTTTAAATCTTTTAACCACCTTTTTTAAAATCAATATTGCCACGTAAGTAATACACAAAGAATGCATATTCCACCGCTCTCGGAAGTTAACGTCTAAGGCTGAAATAAAATATATTTATTGACTGTTATTCCAAATGAGAGGGCTTTCGGAAGTGCTCACTTTACCGTGAACAGCCTATAGCCCGGCGAACCCTACACTCACGTCGAACCCTGTAATCCACCCTCAAATAAATATGTTTAAGCTGAGATCTTGTTGTTCTCCTACGTCACGGCTAATTAATTAAAGTCGGCCAAACTGACAATCGAAGGTTGGTACGGCATTTAACATCAATTCACGACAGCTTGGTATTTGTAATGGCGAGCATACATTACCGGTAGAATTTTTTTTTATATTACCCGTAAAATACTAGTAGAGTGGGCAATAAAGAAAAATTCCGGGAACCAAGATTGTTTCCCCCATTTTGTAAGATCCTGTTTTATGCCAGGCTGCTAATCGGTGGAAGATACACGTACAAAACTAACATAGACTTACGTTTGAAATTAACACACACGTTAGTGGCTGAATCGGGATTCGAAACAGGGACCTCCAGAGACGTCTTAGCGACTTTGGTGACTCCGAGGGACGCAAATGAATATAAATAATAAATATTACCAACGGAGAGAACCATTTCAAAAATTTCGCGCGGGTTATATGTAAGTTGCCCGACAGAAGACAGTTCTGTAGTCGCTGCGTTTCATTTCCTTGAAAAGAGAGGGAAAGATGGATTGCGATACACTCTAAGAAATTATTTACAAACGTACCATGTAAGTGTATGCGTACAGTGACAAAGCGCGAATAGTAAAATATTTTCCGCTACATGCATAGTAACATTCCTACAGTTGCACAGGAAAGAGCCAAATGTGTAGGGAAGTTCCCAACTTGGTATAGTAGCGATGCCATATTTTCAGCCTGATGCGTAGTATTTATTACCATACATTGTACAGGTTAAAAACGCCTATTACAGTTTAGGAAGTCTACCAAAAATTTGTTTACAGCGTAGTTACATGTCTGCCAGCACAACGTCGCCAATCGAGGATCTGTGCGGGCTGACGTGGCCGTATTTAATCTGCGCAGCCATCACTATCGCGCATGCGTGTTTCCACCCGTAATTTTCCAACACAGCATCGCGACCTAACTAGACAAGGCCAATAGGCGAATGCGTGTTTTTACATTATAAACTAATTTATATAACACTCACGGCTACTTCAACCTTTCTGAAGCCCAACTACAGTTATACTTCTAGGACATTACTCCACCTCATGCAAACAAAGCTTACGCTAGTATAAAAAATTACACCATTAGTGCGCACTCGGTGTAAAAATATTTTGCATAAGAACTGTTTGTTGCCAGGTACTACCAACACACCTAATTTCTCCCTGATTTAATTCATATTGATTATAATAAAATATTACAATTTATTGTTAAAATACAAGCAAAAGTTTAATTCATCCAAAAATAAGGAACTTTAATGTTAACACAAGTATAAAACGCCTTTGATAGATGACATGTTTAGAAAATAACAACGCATGAGGTAATTTTTTTTTCAATGGTTTGATTCAAAAAGTGTGAATAAATAGCGAAGAGACCATAACTATTACTCCGCAGATACTTAGAACTTTGAAAAACCTATTTACCTTTGCAATGCTGAACTTAATGAAAGAATAAATATTTCCCGACCAGTTAGTAGGTGTACCTGCTCCGTCTCCGCGCCCGCTTTAAGAGATAATAACTAACAGCAGGGCCTCTTGTAACAGTCACCCAGGCTCGGAGACGTGGCGCTATTATAGTCTACTCGCGGTTCCTTCACACGTTTTTAATCAAACTTTTGAAAAATCACCCCATGCGTGGAGTGTTTGTTTCTATACAATATATCACATGTATCATAATCGTTTTTCACTTCTGTTATAGGCTTTTCGCGGTAAAATGAGCACTTATGGAAGCCCTGCTTACGATCTACTTGTATGCACATTGTGTGTTCTTCCGAATCATGCAAAATTAACATTACCATGGGCCTCGTCACTTATTCACGCGTCGGTATAGTGCAACTGTGGAATTATTACAAAAGAAAATGTCTTGCACATCTGCCAACTTTTACACTTAGCTGCATTAAAAAAAAAAAAAAAAAAGTGAAAGGAATAATTTAAATGATCAAAAATGGTTACCTGACAATTTTTATTCGACGTTGAGATATGGAACCACTTCATATTCATCGTTACAACTTTAATGGGCGCACGTCACTCAGTTCGCCCGTTACAGTATGTGCAGGTAGGGAAAGTGACATTTTTCTACCGTTTATTTCAAAAGTGCTCACTTTATCGTGAGCAGCCTTAGACGTAAAATTATCTTAATTTTAGTTAAATTAAATATTTACTTATATTAAATTTATTAATCATAATATTTATTTTACATTTAATATGAACAAAAAAAAACAGCGAGAAAATCGGTGTGTTGGTACTTCCCAGTAAGAAGATAGTTCTTATGTAAAATATTATTAAACTGACTGCGCACGAGTGCAGGACGCTGCCATTTGGTGTAAATTTCTAGACTTAGTTAAGCTTTGTTTGCATGACGCGAAGGGATATCCTGGAAGTAGAACTTGAGCAGAGCTTCAGAAAAGTTGGAAGTAACGGTGGATGGACTACGCGAAAGCTACACACGCACGTCTGCCTTCCTGAGGTTCGAACCCAGAAACTCGGCACCGCGATAAGACCAGCAGCAGTTCGTGGAACGGAAGGCGACTTTCGCTCTCCTGGAGGCAGCCTCGGCTGGCATGGGCCGCGAGTGTGGGTAGGGAGATCCGATAAGGTCCAGGTTCCCAAGTGGATCAATACCACCGTCGCCTTTCAAACCGCCTCGCAGAGCTTTCCCAAACAAATGCCGGCCGGCCTTCGTACAACCGCGTGATTACAGGGGAAAGGGACGAAATGTAGAAATACCAGTTCATGTACAAGTATACCTTAAAAATGACCAAAAATGTCATTGACATGCTCTTGTTCACATAATTTAAAATTAATTCCCCGTACTTAAACGTTTCATTCCGACTAGTCTGCATTTCACTGAGTAAACACAAACAGAATATCTTCGTTTGCACGCGAATTTAAAATGTGGAGTTAATCTGCCCACACTCAACAAATCTCTTATATAATAAACGTAGGTACACACAGTTATCTATTTTTTTTTTTAAGACATGAAATATTTCATGTGCATTTAATTATGCAATCTAAATTATTAGCATCTTACTGTAACAGACGTTCATCAAGCTAGATCCCATAGTGTCTTAGCGTCTACCGACGCATATGCTTGACTACCTTAGAAAGAAATACACCGCGATAATTATCGCAAAAAGGTGCCACGAGCAGAATGGCTGTAGAACTACCTTGTGGCGGGACAGGGAACTAGCGCCAAATATACACGGAGAAAATTTGAATTCACTTCGTTCTCTCTACAGTACTCTATGTTTAATGGTACGGAAGACACTTTACGAATTTTACCGGCAGGCATGACTCCAAGTCTACACATGTCTGGATTCTCTTCGTGATTGTAAACAACGAAAGGTGGAGAGCAGTCCAAGAGTTCCTTTGGGAGGCTGTGCAAACCTGGTAATGCCACTCAGTAATACAGGATCGCATGTTGCCAAGTCCCTCTGTAGGTGATGCTAAGTGGTAGGTATGTCGCGGGTGCTGTGCGACTGTGGGTATATTCGTGGTGCTGTCATGTGGACAGTACATATAGGTTGCCGCCAGTCTGTGATAAAGTGCCAATATTCGAGTGAAAGATGTACTCAGTGCTGGCATGAGTAATGTAGCAAGTAAATGAGATAATTTATTTGCATTATAAAGACCGACTTGATCATCACACAACGAAGTAGCACAATGCGGTTTATTGTGTCAGCTGTAAAGAACTTGTTTACATGAGTAGTGTTCTAACCTCAAACCCTATTCACGTTCCTTTAAGATAGTCGTATTGACAAAAAAAAAGTTTAACACATTGACGTCTGCACACATTTACTAGCACTTAAGACAAATTATAAATGAGTCACCTATATCCACTATTGCAAGAACATAGGTTCTGTTGGTGTCTGCCTCAGAAATCACCATCGTCCTATTGGTACATACCACACCGGACACTATCCTCTCTACAGCGTTCATTATTGGTCGGCCATCAACAAATGGAGAACCGAGCTGATACTGACCAAATCAAATGTCCTTTATCATACCGAAGGATTTACAATCAATTATGTCCCTTTGAGTGGCTATAAAAATATTGTTAGCTATATCATTGTTACTGCGGTGTCGTGTTCTTGTGATGTTGTGTTAAACACTAGCCGAACAAAGACTGCACATCCACGCGCGTTCTGTTCTAAACAACAAAGAAATTTTCATGTTAGCTTTGCCCGAGCTACACTCGAGCATAGTCTACCAAGTGTTAATGTCGGGAAGCGGAGAATTTTCAGCGCAGCTAGCGTGATCACTCTACCCCATACTTTCTCTACAGTAAAGACTGTACAAAATATTGAGACGGTACATACAACCTCACGAAGACCCCGCAAATAACGAGTATTGAATAATTATTTAATTTATAAGTGAACTTGATGAATTTGTAATTTGCTGCACTACTAGATTTAGGTTCGTGAATAATAATGCCAGAGTAGGAATGATAGCTTTTGGAACCAATATTGGAAGTGAATCAGTATTTATAGAATTTTGTAGGAACTCGAATTTTGAAAAACGCTTTACCGAAACTAGCCACCAAAACAAATTTAGATCACTTACAGGTTTTCTGAGACGGTTTCTTGTGTTTAATATACATAGCAGCTTTTAACCATAATTCTTGATATTAGAATAAAACCAACAAACTTATTCTTCGTGAGAATAACTGCTTCGGTATTAAGAAATAAAATTCAATCGGCCAACCCATAAAAGTGACCACATACATTCCAACTTTTGTTACACTCACAAGAATAATAATAATAAAAATCACAGGCAGTCCATGTCCAGCGAATATCGTTTACTGTCTAGGACACCAGATGTCGCTCCGCACACAGGGCTGCACGAGACGACCCAGCGATCAGCATCAGGAACGTCGGTGTCTCCCAATATGACTGGCGAGAACAGGCATCTGCCCCCAAAGCGCGAATGTTGGGACGTGGTCATGGACCAGCTGTGTACGGCGTCTATCTCCAGTTCTCCCTAAATGGGTTAGACGTGCGAGGCGTGGTAAACCAGCGACAAACAAAAATCATTATTTTTCTCTCCCGCTAAGTAACTTTTTTCAACCCAACGAAAGATTTCACTGCACTCATTTTTCGTTTATGCCACGGCATTATTAAAGTTCGACAAAAAAAAAAAAAAACGGAAACGTAGATGCAACCTTTCGCCACACTTGGCGGGAAGAAAAGTTTCATGTCAGAAAAAAAACAGTTGCCTAACTGATACTTGGTAAATAAATACGCAGTTAAAGATGTCCAGAGACGACGCTTGGGAGCCAGAAAGCTTACTTCAACTTCACACGCAGGTGAAATAACAAGTTCGTGGCCAGAAAAATTTGAAGCCAACTACGTTTCGACCCCAGTATGCTTTGCTGTGGTTTTTAATTTATTTCCCCCCTTGACCCGAACGATCCTATCGATACGGACCTCCGAGCATGCTGCGGTCGATATTACTGCAGGGTCGTAAAGAAAAGACCAGCGCCCGATGGAACGATGGCGTGTCGCTTCGACGGCACTCAGCTGTGTCCCACGGGAAATCTTCTATGGACGAGACCACACACAAATGATTAACTTCGCGGTATGTATTATTTTTGTTTTTCCGCGTGGACTTCGACAGCATTGTTTGAGCAGCATTCACACTTGCCTGCTCTTAGCCTGCCCACAAGGAAGTTCCAGCAAACGTGCATATAGTCTATTGGCCGTTTCGTGTCACTCTTTGAATCAAACCTTTGAAAAAAAAATCACCCCATGCACGACTTTTTTAGTTATTTCTTAAATATGCCATGCATCACAAGAGTTTTATACCTCTGTTAACATAAAAGTATCTTATTTTTAGATAAATTGAAGTTTTACGTCTATCTTATTTATAAATTATAATATTTAATTTACAATAATTACTAATAAAACAGCGAGAAAACATTAGCAGCCTAGTAAGAAATAGTTCCCATGAAAAATATTATTACAAAAGAGTGTGCACGAATTCGGTGCATTGTCCTTTGGTGTAATTTTCTAGGCGTAAATAAACTTAGTTTGCACGAGGCGGAGGACTATCCTGGAGTGGAATGGATTTAGGAGATATATGGACAGCTTTGAACAGCAGGGCCTTGGGAGCCGGTAAGGGTGAAGCGAGGTGAGTATGGAGAGGCTCCGGAATGCGAGGGCGGGGGAAACGGGAGATCCCCGAGAAAACCCGCCGACCAGCGGCACCTTTCGGCACAATTCCCACGTGCGAAAATCCTGGGAAACCGAATCTGGTTCGCCTTGGTGGGAGGCGAGTAGTCTGACCACCAAGAGCCTGCTAGAGCAATCAATTTAATGCACAAGTACAAAAATAAGTTATAGAAATCGTCGACGGTTGTTTAACAAAACATGTTATTTACAGCGTTAGAACAGTATCTCGTCGCCTACATAACCTAATCAAATATGACATCGCGGTCATGAAAACTACAGGCGGTTCACGGTAAACTGAGCATTTTTGACAGCCCTGCTTAAGATCTACTTGTGTGCACATTCTGTATTCTTCCGCGTTACGTAAGATTAACATTGCTATGGATTTCCTCACTTTATTCATTCGTAGGTTAAGTGAAACTGTGAAATGATTAAAAAATTTAATAATTTACAACTGTACTCATTTTTACACTTCGATATATAAAAAAAAAAAAAAAACAGAAAGCAGATGAAATAATTTAATTTAATCACAAATGGTTGCCCAACACTTTTTATTCGACTTTAATTTAGGGAACTACTTTCCCAACATCGTTACCAACTTAACTGGGCGCATGTCACTCAGTGTACCCGTTAAAATATAGGGCCTATGCAGGTAGGGGCTGTAACTTTTTTCTAAGGTTGTTTTCAAAAGTGCTCACTTTATCGTGAACAGCCTTTAACATCGTACGACTGCTAACATTTCCCAGGTTTTAGCTTTCCGGACTCTGCCGCTGTGTTATAGTGATCTTGCCTTAGTTAAAATTATTATTTAATTTGTCTTGTTAACCCTTACTACCCCCGCCATCCCGCCTGCAAACAAATAGAAGAAGAAGCGGACAGAGGAAAGTCCTTACAATCTGAGAACCAACGCTAATTTACATCTAAAACTGACGTGCACGCACGCAGATTAATCGGGATCGTGAAGGAGTCGCAGTGTAATAATATCTTACGCGTCTGTACTTACTAAGCTGTTATTCTGTTCGGTGAATACGCTATTATCCATTACTTAGTCACAACTAGGCCAAAGTGATGCTTTGAGCTCACCGTGCATATGGTAAATACGTGACCAGATACCTCTCCCAGTATCTTACATTCATACTGCAAGCACAATAAACACCTGGTTTTGAGGCATGACTAGCAAGCACAAGTTACGCGGCACAAGAAAATCAAAACTGGTGACAGGCGTTAAATTAGCTAGCTGTTTAGGCTGCTAATAACAGGCAATTTAATTCAGTCCTCTCCTCACAATACATGCATGCAACAAGACGTCCTCGTGAATTATAGATGAATGTGTGAATACAATGTTCCAGCACCGGTTATCTACGCTGCAAGCCACGTGTAAAATAACAAACATCACTTACCCAAAAAAAGTCAGGTAACAATAATGACAAGATGGTCGCCACAGCAAACTCACCTGGAACACAAAATTGAGAGTGCGTATTAGTTTACAATTCACAGCCCAGATTCTCAAATGAAATAATCACAGCTACAGTTATGACATTGGACAATGTTGTTTCACTGAAAAGAAGGTTCTCATGGACGAAACGAAACTTGCTTGGCACAGCCAAATTATTTTGTACCGGGCAATCAAATACTTTCAAATATTTCCAAGCTTTGTAGCTTTACTTTTTAGTTTTCTGTTGAAATTGTTTCATTGAGACTGTTTGTGCCATTATTTAGCATCAATAAATATACTAACAAACATTGTTTTGATCATAACTATAAAATAAATTATTAACAAACTCTCGAACTGTAAATACAAATAAAGTCAATCAATGACCTAAAATCTACAGCCAACAAAATAAATTCCGGTAATGAACAAAGCTGATTTCGTAACCGCCACAAATTCTGACACCACATACACACAATTATTGTTCCTGATAAACAAATTCTCATTCATTCGAAACGAAATATTCACTTGACTCTGCCATAATACTTATAATGTTTACGGCAACCGAACCGATAAACTGCAGGTGCTTGTGAAACGGCTGCGTGTAATGAATACGTGTAAATAACGTCGAAAAAACGAAGTTAATGTTCGGCTCAACAAATTATATTTAAGGCTTGGCTTTGCCCCTTTCGCAGAGATTCGTCGTTTTCGTGTCACAATTTCAGCTTCAGAGGCATTATTGGAAAAGATTTATTACTTACAGGAAATTTACAATTTACTAGTTGTTTAATACGTTAGTATATTATTTCCCCTGTGCGTTACTTTCTGCTTACAAAAAGGAAAGAATTTACTGATTAAATATAAATACGTTCGCAACATTTTACAATAAGCAGATAACACACAGTTAAAATCACGCAAAAAAAACACTAAACAACTCGTAAATTTAAATTTTCTACAGTAAAACATTGTCAGTAATTACTACGAATCCGAAATTATGACGCAGAAACGAAGAATTTCGGCTAAGGTGAGCTTTAAACGCTTTATTTGGTTCAAGTGAGCAACTGCAGACGTTTGGATCAAGAGCAGAGTAGACGAGTGAACAAAATATTGTTCAGTGTAAACAAATACAGATCAAATAAATTTGTTTGATATTTGAAACAACATCTTTCTCTCAGTGTAATAATCAGACCACGAAAGACGATCTCTTTCAAAGTTGACAAATGTACAGTAAAGAACATGTTTATTCAGTACAAAAGTACGCTCGTGACAGCGATAATTCAAAATAAAATACATTAAATGCGCGCCAAAAACTTAATTAAACGTTTATAACATAAGACGCGTTGAACAATATACGTTTCTTAAGATTAAGAATAACTTTAAAAATAGGTAAACGACTTATTTAGCTTTCCCCAAACGATTAAGACTTCGGACCACGTAAAAAGTAGCATATGTTTGCTTTAGCAATGAAAACAACTTCTTTGATATAGAATATAAGCGGGTGCATTTTTATGTACTTCATTTATTATACATGATTTTATTGATATCCTATTTGTCAATATCTTATCGATATAAATATACTCTATTATAGGTAAGGTTTATTACTTTATTATAAAATACCTTGAGCACTACCCTGCCAGCAGTCCAAACACAACTAGCACTTACGTTTATAATTACAGTACAATTTTACACATTAAAAATTATAAAACACTCAACGCCTAATGTAATGACAACAAACAAGCTATAGAAATAGGCTATTAATACAGTTTTCCTCTCAACTAGAGCAAACGACGAGAAAAGCAATGTACTATCAAACGCAATGAATAAACCACGGAAAAGACAACTGAGAACCTAAAAGTATACGAAGATTTACGTTAAGTCTTCGTTGGATAAAAATGTCCGAACTAGGTCTACTAGTCTAGTAAAATTTTAAGGAAAATATTTCGATAAAAGTATATATAAGGAAGTTAATACATCATCTGTAGGGGCAAGAAACCTTTGAACAGTGTAACAAGATTGAGTCGAAAGCCGATATGTTAAGGCTGTCTCGTTGAAATGAAACACGGCGAGCTCCAAATGCGGCAAATGCCAAAGCATGTCGTCACATGTGGTATAGGCTGTTCACGGTAAAATGAGCACTTTTAAAGCCTTGCTTAAGATCTATTTGTATTTAAGTTGTGTATTCCCCCGCCTTACGTAAAATTAGCATTGTCATGGGCCTCATCACTTCATTCATGCGTTGGTCAGGTGAAACTGTGGAACTATAAGAAAAGAAAATATGTTACAAATCTGGTCATTTATACACTTCGATGCATAAAAAAAAATAAAAAGCGAAATAAATAATTTAAGTTATCACAAATGGTTACCGAACACTTTTTTTATTCGACGTTAAGTTATGGCACAAGTTTATATTTATGACTACCAACTTTAATGGGCGCGTGTCACTTAGTGCACCCGTTAAAATATATGCAGGCAGGGACAGTGACTTTTTTCTAATGTTGATTTCAAAAGTGCTCACTTTATCGTGAACAGCCTTTACAAATAAATACATACACACTAATGAGCGTTGTTAACTAAGTGAGCTCGATAGCGCCTGTGCATGTCTTGTTCTTATTATCTCAAGTGGCTTGCGTAATCCGTGATATGTGGGGGGACTCTTTATTCTCACTTCCCTGTCTTCCATCCCTCTTCCGTTCAAAGCAGTACATATGCTCGCCTTGAATACCACGCATAGTACACTTATAATACAAGTTCATTCTGTCTGCTTGCCACCCCCCCCCCCCCCAACCGTCCGCCCACCCACCCGCGCACATAATGCGGTGCAACGTTGACATTTCGGACCCTCCGTGGCGCAGTCGGTTGGTGCGCCGCCGGCATGCGGTGCGGTAGGTTCCGGGTTCGAATCCCAGGTAAAGCATGGGTGTTAGTTTAAGTCAGTCATAAGTTAGTTTGTAAGCCGTCCCCTGATTAGCCTTCAGGCATTACGCTGCGAGGCGTTAATAAGCCCTTTCCATTGGTTCGTCACACTCTAGCACCGAGCCATTTGGTTTAGTGTCTTGACAGCTTTATTTCCGTCACGACTACAAGAATGACGTGATAAATCATGTACACGCATGTAAGTGTTCCATAATCTACATAACACAGCTGCAACACCTCGGCGACTCATGCAAACCTCACTGTTGCAGTGAGTCGCGTACACAGAAAAAATAAATTGTAAACTGAACTGTTGCATTTGTACTTGTGATAAAAAAACAGGATTTCTGAAACCACAGAAAAATTCTTGCAGTAATACTGACACTTATAAATTTTACAAGCTTTAACTTGAAATGGTACTAAAAACTTTTTCAGTAACCTGTTTCCATTTTTTTTTTTTTTTTTTGTAAAATCACAAAAAAAAAAAAAAAAAAAAAAAAAAAATTGTGTTTATAATTATTTCCAGTTCTTGGACTTAGCCCCCTTACTTTAACAGTGACAATACCAGCATGAAAATGCATAGATAAAAATACTTTTTTCTTGTAATCTTATTGTTGAAAGGTTAGTCGGTGGGAATACACACAAGGGAGGAGGTTACAAATTAACCAAACGCAATTAATCGCAGTATCTTACTACGCAGCCTTCGGCATCATGTTAGCTGACCTGCAACACAACACTCATTCTATATGTGAGCTATTCTGGGTGGGGGGCCTGTCTCCAAAGGACTGCAATACGCTCAGACAACACCAGCTAACACGGCAGCTGATTGGACACAAGCCTCAAGCAGGTACAGAACAGAATAGAACATTTTAAAAAGGCGCCAGTACCCAGTTGAAGGCCACAACTGGTCTTAGTTAATTAAATTTAAAATAAATTTGGAAAATAGTCGAAATATAAAATTTGTCACGTTATAAAAATTAAAAACTGGTAAATTTTAAAATTACAGAGGCTTTAAAATATATTTTGTTACAGTCTAAAAGAAAAAGGTTACGTTATAATTTTAAAACGTCAACAGTTAAAATTGCTCTGCCTTCGCCCTTGGATCCTCCCCCCGCCTCCCCCTCTCCGGAGACAGAGTGGCCGACGGTTGTTGTTGTCGGTTTCGTGAGGTGTCCGTCGTGTGTTTGATGTTTGTCTCTTGTGTAATGTTGTGTCAGTGTAATGTTGTTTGTGTAGGGTGTTGTACGGTGTAGGTGTTGTTCCGTTAGTTTGTGTGTATCTGTAATAGTGATGTCTTTGTGGGTCGGACGACATCAATATAACTTACGAGATTATGTTATTGTTTATAATGATATAAGCTGTTCACGGTAAAGTGAGCCCTTTTTTTCTTTCAACCAATTTATATCCTTCCACCACTAGTTAATGCAAACTCTGTCACGTGAGTAATAAACACAGTGTATACATTCACCATACCCAAAACCAAAAGTCCGAGGCCGCAATTAAATGTATTAGTTGGTTATTATGTCTGATGAAACAGCTTCAAGAAGTGCTCACTTAACCGTGAATGGCCTATATGTGATGTATTATTAGCGAGGGCTCAAGAGAAACATTTATTAATTAAGTTTTGAAACTTATACTACTAATAATAATTATTTAAACTCTCAACTACTATCTAGATTTGATTAGTGATTACAATTCAATAAGGGAGATAACGTCTAGAAACCTTTCCCAAGTGAACATTGCTACAGGAATCGATAGGTTAACAATTTTGCAGGATTACTACGGTGGGCTTGGAAATTAGGGGGGTCCCGGATCCGTGAACCCAAGCAGGTACAGCACAGTCGTGCATCTTTAGTACCCTCCGTCAGACCCCCGTAATCAGACCAACTCGTGAACCGGCCGACATGCTGCCCTCGCCTCTACTCTCTGTTGCCGCTGGCCGGCGGGTTTTCTCGGAGATTTCACGTTTCCTCCCGCCCTTACATTCCAACTCTGCTCCGTACTCGCCTCACTTCCCTCCCGTCGACTCTAAAGACCTCGATGTTAAGAGCCGTCCAAATCTCTTCACTGACTCGCTAAAATAAAATCCCCAGTAATTCTGCGATTAATAATTTATTTTCAAGCCGCGCAGTTCCTCGAAATATATCGTTCTGTTAAAAATGCAGATGTGTTGTCGACGAGCCAAGTGGCAGCCGACAGCGTCCGAACGGCCAATTACTAAACTAACGAAATGATCGGTTCGAACGCGGAAGACCTGGGTGCCCCCCCGACCCGCACGAGATCGGCAACAAACGAACGGCGTTCGTGCCGGGGCGAGGCAAAGCGGGCGGAATCCGGTAATCCAGCGGATCCGAACGCCAATCTCGGTAATCCGGCTAGAAGCCCGTAGTGCTTGCCGCCCGCCAACAAGCTCGAGAACTTGAGGGGTGGAGGTAGGGGAGGGGGCAGTTGCATCTCTGCGGCCAGTAACCACGTGGTTTCCGCGCTGCAACTAGCCGAAGTCGCTCCCTCCGAATTGCACGGCTTGAAAGAGTTGTTTGCCATATAGGCTGTTCACTGTAAAGTGAGCACTTTTGAAGCTAAAGTTAGTTTCTGCCAATCAGCCATTTTTTATCATTCCATCACTTTTTAAAATAAACATTGCCCTGTAAGTAATAAACATAGCGAATATATTTTACCGGACTCGGAAGTTAACGTCTAAGGCCACAATAAAATATATATACAGACTAATACTCGAAATGAGAGGGCTTTTAAAGGTGCTCACTTTACCGTGAACAGCCTATAGCAAAATGCTCCTTCAAACATAGTAAAATCTACACACAGGACGTTCACGACAAAATAACTAAACTTATGAAAAATTAAAATACCTTCTCATAGCTACATATACACGGTAGGGGAAAAAAAGTTCAGCAATATATTGAATGTTCGGGCAATAAACAGGACTGTAACAAATTAAAAAAGAACACGCTGTTACTTGTAGACTACTGAAGCTCGGTTGCTGCTAACACGAAACCCGGCTATAATCTACTCGCGGTTTTCTTCATACTTTTTGAATCAAATCATTGAAAAATCTACGCATGTATGACGTGTTAGTTTGTCATATATCACATGCGTTGTATATCCCCATTCACATAAAACTCTCTTATTTTTGGTTAACTTGAATTTTTTTCCTCATATTTTATTTATAAATTATAACATTTCATTTGTAATGCGAATAAAAATAGTACGAGAATCAGCATGTTGGCATTGCCCAGGAGAAAATAGTTTCTCATGCAAATTACTATCTACCTGAGTGCGCACGAATGCGGTGCGTTGTCCCTTTCCTGAAATTTTCTGGACTTGGTTAAACTTTATTTGCATGAGGCGGTTGGAATATCCTGAATGTGGAACCTAAGCAGGGCGTCAAACTAGTTTGAAGTACACCGAGAAAAAGATTTTGGTGAATCAAACAATATTTGTTTGGTGCAACAAAATTACTTGTTTGTATAGGGGCAATGAAATATTTTGTTGCTGGAACCAAATTATTTTGTTCTCATTTGATTGCTCCAAACTGTACTTTTTTGTTGTGCAACTAAAGTCTTGGCTACGCGTACACTAAACAGTTTGGGCCGATATGAAAAAATGTTTCAAGTTCGACGGAGTTTCGAACCTAGATCACCCGCGTCCTTAGTAATCTCAGCTAACGTGACAAATGATGACACCGGAAAGCTTTTAAATAGATACACTGCAAATATTGGCCAACGTGTGCAAACAAATATTTCAAGTTTTACAGCTTTACTTGTCAGTTTCTTGTTGCAGTGTTTTATTAATGAGTTTATACAAGTGTTAATTATAAATAGGTGCACTAACAAACACGGTTACTATCCTAATAGTTACAAAAAATAAAAACAAACAATAGAGCTGTTTTTTTTTGAACGAAGGTAGTCAAATGAGTGGCCAAACAAATATACACAGTTCACAAAACATTCAGTTGACAGTCTAATTTTTTTGGCCCAACACAGAGATTTTGTTTATTCAAATATATATTTTGTTAAACGAACAAAAGTAAATTTGTTGCTTTTTAAATCTTGTTTGCTCAACAATATATTTTGTTAGGGCAACTACATAAATATTTGGCTCTTATAAAAAAATCATTTGTTCGATTTTGTCTCAGTGCATCCGTGAACTGACTATACTGAACTGTTCTGTTATCACTTCTATGCTGATTTTTTTTTCCCCTTCCAGATCAAGTATTGCGTGGCTCTGCGCTCGACCTTTCCTGGTCTCGATATCTAGAATAGCAAGTCCGCGAGTCGTTTCATCTCGCCCACCCGGGTGGCAATAACTCGCCCTTTCGGGGCCCGGCGGAAAGGAGAATGGCTGTCGCCGTTGCAAAGCGCGCCCCCATAAACCTCCTCTCGCAAGCGGCGGCCACTTTTCAGGCGTGGTTCGGCTCGAGACTGCCGGGTGCTTTTTCGAAAGTTTAAACTGCGACGAAACGAAGAAACCACGCGCGCGCGCGCGTTCTGGCCAAGTGCCAACTGCACGAGGCATGCGCGTGCGAATATCGCCTCCGGAATAGCAATAGCAAGACACGGCTCGCTCTTTACCAGCGACGTGTGGTGAACTGTTGCAAGGTAAGCTGTGTTTTACTCTGTGCTGTACCTGGTCGTTAGCGGGTACACGTCATTAGACCTAAAGTCACTAGCCCTAAAAATATTTTAGGGGTAGTGACTTTAGGACTAGTGACCTTTACGTTAATCCGTTCTGTCCCCGTGTCCAGGATCGAAGACATGTTGCACATGAAAGATATTTATGATCGGAACTGTACACAACGAGGGGATACTGGCCGGTGTTTTGAGCGCCTCCCGTGTGAGGAATTTGATTTGTTGAAGTTTCTACGCGTTTCATTTGTGAATGGCCATTACGTACGTTGTTCACTGGTTGCGAGAAGCACGCTTGACACAAGTACAGCACAGATAAAAATATTGAACGATTGCAACACTTCAGCTTGTAAATTAATTCGGGACTGAGCGGGTTAACACCGAGAATAAAACGAAACGCTTGTGTGATACATGGCATACTCAGGAAAGAGAAAAATACCTAATAGATAGGGATGTTTTTTCAAAGGTTTGGTTTAAAATGTAAGAAGAAACAGCGAATAAGACTATAATAAAAATTACTACTGCTCCTACTTTACCCTGGAGATAGACGATGATATGTCTTCCGAAGAGTATGGCCAAATATACGACAGTGACGCGGCCAAAACCAAGAATCCGAGAACTTTACTGTAACTAGGGATAGGAAAATTTCACGAGTTCAATGACCTGTTTGCTAGACTCAACAATCCTTTGTATAGTCGAACCTCAGATGTTTGTTCATTGGCTGCTGCCCCAGTGTTAGCCTACATTTGACAGTACGGGATTCGCTTCTTGTTCCTTTGCAAGTCGACTATTGGTTCGGAGTCGTCCAGGGCGTGTCTAATAAGCTCTGATCCAATTGCAATGGCCACTTCAGTGTACAAGCATTCAAAATCTAACTTCTCCTGAAATGAGGTCGCGAATTTTTCCTATCCCTACTTATAACTAGAGACCTCCAAAATTCGCGTTATTATTTGGGGACACGTTAACCTTCGAACATATGTACATGTGCAATAAGTATGTCATTGGACCATGCTTTATTTGAGATGTCAATGGTAACTCTGCGCCAGAAAATGAGCGACTTCACATCTGCGCGGCAGCCAATGGAGAACCAACGCCAGCTCGAGTATATACAGCAGTGTAAAGTTTAGCCTGATGCCAAATAATAACGCGAATTTTGCAGGTCTCTAATTATAACTAATGCCAGTTTAGAATGGTATTAGGTCTTAGGAAATAGGGCGACGTGCATACAGCAGCGAAATCTGCGAGTAACGGCTGACGGCGTGTAACTTGAGCGGGACGTAGCATCGATTGCCCCCCCCCCCCATGACAATCCCCCTTCCGACAAACCCACCAGCCTAGACACAGAGCGGGTCGTGTGGACTCGGCACGCCTTAGTATACACGCTCGCGATCCGAAACGGTACTCTGCGAGTAAACTTTACTTTTTGGCTGTTCCTAAACTGCAGAGTAAATGTTTTACTAGCTCTTGGCGGTGTCCCAAAACTGCAGAGTAATGCACTCTAAATTCTAATCCATGGGAAACCACTGATTCGCAGTGAAAATTCAACTACTCGAATCAGTGAAAATGGCTCCACTTAAAATCAATGGAAAACAACCGATTATTTCAGTGAAAAAATTTCACTGATTGAATTATTGACGTGAAATTATTTCACTGATTGAATAAGTGTGTGCCGACTACAGTGGCGAATTAAATATTGTTTTTATTGAATGTAGGCAAATAATTACGTGAAATAAACATATTTACCATAGTTTACTATTTATACTGCGTAATTTACAAAAGTCAAAAAAAATTTTCAGGTGGCCGGGATTGAACTCGCACACCTTACGACTGTAGGCTGTCATCTTGAAGTTGTGAGAGGAAAATATGTGTCTCATACTTCCGCCGCGAAATCGTGTGCCTTCTCTTCATCACATTATATGCAGTTTAAACCGTCCACCAGAGCGCTGTGGCAATTAAATGAAACGAAATGAAAGACGTAAAAACGCAATGAAAGGCTGTGTGTTCCTATTACCTCATAAACTGGTGTTTTAAAAGACGAAACACATTTTAGAAAGTATTTTGTATTGGTTTTATTAGTTTATTCGTTGTTATTTCACTTGATACACTTTGTTAAACGGCAATTTTTACACGCTGTTTAACTGATCCATCAGTCAAAAATAAACCACTGAGTAAACAGTGAAAAAAATTACTGATGAATCAGTGGCAAATGTCACTGAATCAATAAGTGAGGAAAATATGGCATTTGTTTTCACTGATTCATCAGTTAAATTCACTGAAGTGACTGTTGAATCAGTCAGATACGTTTGACTGATTAAAACAGTGAAATTCTTACTGATTCAGATTTAGAGTGTAGCTTGGAGCATCTTGCCAGAGTAAAACATTTATACGTACGATTTTCGCCCGTAATAAAGGGTAGACCGGAGAATGATGGGACGTTTAAGCGCACGAATAAAGTGAACTAAAAGGAAATGTGCAAGTTCTGGTTACAGGGTGAGATGGGAGATTACAGAAATGATGGCCAGTAAAATTCGCAGTTAAAGTTGTATACAGTGCTGCACTGTTGGTAAAAATTTCTTTCTTAATAAGTTATGGTTTGTGGCAAGTATAGCTTATTGTGTACACATTGTTTATTATTTTCAAACGAAAGACGATCTGCAAAGTGATACGTATTTTGTGTAATTGACATTGGTTGTTTAATCAGGACAGGGTTTGTAAATACAACGTTACTATTTAAATATGCTTGTTCCAAAACCACTTTTACACAAGTTTTGCTTAGTGTTTACTGTACGTTACTACCATACTCTCGGAGTAGCGTTTTGGAACGCCCCCCTTACCACACACCCCCCCCCCCCCTTCACAGAAGCGTCCCGAGCCCCGGAAGACAGCCGAACCGCGTGGAGTAAATCAGACACAAGGGCAACACGTAGTGAATTATTGACTGAATACGTTTAAGTTAAAGGCACCGTTAAGCCACGTCGCTTATGCTTACTTGCCCATTGTCTGTCCTGTGCCGCGGCTGGTGATGGCATAGACCAAATATGAGGTAGGCCGATCTCGCTGGCTGCGCACAACCAATCTCCATGTCCCAATATCGAACTGCTTTTCTGATTTGTAAACAAAAGCTTTGAGATGTATGTATGCTTCGTCTAACCATTTTGTAATGCCGTTTGATTAAATTCAAATTGGTAGAAAAGTATTTTATTCACATAATAGTACTTGTCCTTTTTTTTTTAAAAATAAGATATAAACAAACACTTTCATAACTGTTAACCATGTGGCTTTGACAGTTGTGTTCCTTTGGGGTAGGTCAATGTTGGGTACATGCGCAGAAGACGAATAAGCGGACTATCTTATATTTAGTTTATGGGCGATGGCTGCCGTTAAAAAGTGTTCAATATTTTTGAGCAACGTTTGCTTATAAACAGCATTTAAGACATTTTTTCCATGCCCGAATACAAGTCTCCGATTTCTATTTGCGTCTGTGACGTGCATATTTTTTTAAGTGAAAAAGATACGTAACTTCCCGTACAAGCTACTTAATACAGCAAAGAGACGTGCAGCTTACTTGCCTTTGTCTGCTGTTAAAACCCTACAGCGGCAAGATAACAACTGGAAGTCCGATAGAGGTGAGGCGACGAGAAAACTACTCTCCAGAAGACAAATTCATTTTTGTGCCAGCACAAGGATGCCTGTCCCCCCCCCCCTCAGTATTTTACGTGCGCGAGCGAAAATCATACAGTTTCGTTAAAGAAAAGTTGGTGTGTTTCTCTACAGGACGTAGTTGTCTACTAAGTAAAACATATAATCCTATTTAGTGGTAAGTTTAAAGGATAAAATAATAAGTACATATTTAATGTGAAGGATATTCAAATAAAGTTTTGTTATAGAGCTGTCTGAAGTACTTACAAAACGCGTTTTTATAAATTAATATTTTCTGAGAGAAAAAAATTACAAATTATTTGTAGATCCCCCCAGCCCCCCATAAATGCCGTGCCCACACTAGAAATGACTTGCCGATCCCTGCTATAGTTTGACGGCGGCTTACTCCTTACTCACCGGCCGACATCAAAGTGAAGACTGGAGATGAAGAGGTCAGTCCTGCCAGTTTCACATATCTGTATCTCAGGACACCTTTGCGAATACACTGTTAAAAATTTCCGTATATTTACGAAATGTTTTTACGGTAATGTACATTGTATATACGGGAAGGCAATCCGTAATGACGAAAAACGGAGTTTAAGTCCGTAAAAACAAAATACGGAAAGTCTCCATATTCCCTTTGGCTTCGAGTTACGGAGACGAACAATGCCGGTTCTACACAAAGCTTTCTTCGCCACTGTAACAATAAAAATATCGTTTCTGTGGCAGTTAAGGTGGTTATTATTTGACTAGGGTTCAAACCTCGCTTAAGTACAAAATATTTTAACTTTTTAAATATATTTTTAATACACGGTAGAACACCCACATAACGGAAATTAAAACCATTTTAATTATCTCTTTTTAATTTAAACGGAAAGTAGAGAAAACCGACTTGGAAATTTACGGAGAGGTTCCGTGAAATTTACGTAAAGTCCGTTTCTGAAAACCAATATGTCCGTAACTTTACGGAGAGTTTACGGACACTTCTGGATAAATTTTTACTTTTCCGTGAAATGAAGAATTTTTTTTTTTAATGTGTAGAACATATTATCTATATCGATGTTTTCCTTTCAGAATGATCCATACTATCGCCTCTCAACGTATGTCCGTTTCCCACTGAAACACCCGTACAGTAAGTATAGGATATTTACAGTAAATTGAGCACTTTTTAAGGCCCTCCCAAAAGGCATCAACCACTAATAAATACACCTTATTGCAGCCATAGGCGTTAAATTTTGAGAGTCGTGAAATGTTTACACTGTATTTACTGGTCACATTGCAATGTTTATATTAAAAAACAGAAAGGAAATAGAAATAGGGTGAAAGCAAAAACTTAGGACATTTAAAAATATGCTCATTTTACCGTGAACAGCCAATACTCAATCATTCCGCCATTCTCGTGGTCGGATCTCGAGACCTCGTTGTTGAGAGTCTCCCCGAATCTCTCAAATAAAATTTCTCAACCGTTCGCCTGGAGTCATTACGGGAAACCACAGGAAACCGAAATCAGGATGGCCGACGAGTCTCGAATCCAGACCCTCACGAATGCGAGTAAGTTAAGTAGGTTTAGCCCTGAGCCACCTCGCTCTGTAGGTGATGCCCTAGTTAGAAGAATCACGTGTAGAGCAGAAGGATCGCTAGCTGGCGAAGGCAAGTTATACGAAAAGAACGTGAAAAAAGCTGTATTTACAAGAAATCACTTGGGGTTCTGAACAGGGGAAGAAGTGGAGAAAGAAGAGAATGAAGAGCCTTACATTAACTTGCCGGAGAACAGGTGCAGTGCGGGAGGATACAGAATGTGTCAACTTTCGACTCGGTAAAGTGCCTTAACGGCAAGGGCCCGGTAAAAACAAAATAACGGAAGACTGATTAACGCCCGGTTGCACAATCGTGGTTCGAAACTCGATCCGGGATCGGATCTAAGATCAACACACAAAACTGTTGCACCATTCTAGTTCAGAGCTCGACTGGAGATCGAGATGAACTTCATTTCGTTCGAATCGCCGGAATTAGCGATTCGAAATCTCGATCCGAGATCAGCAGC
The DNA here is from genome assembly GCA_029891345.1 of Dryococelus australis. Classification (NCBI taxonomy): domain Eukaryota; kingdom Metazoa; phylum Arthropoda; class Insecta; order Phasmatodea; family Phasmatidae; genus Dryococelus; species Dryococelus australis. The sequence goes on from CM057004.1 coordinate 35,743,064, forward strand.
CATTGTCGACAAATGTAGTTTGGAAATACGTTCTTGGGAAATTAAAACAACATTATACACACCCGAATGTTATTCAGTAAAATTCGTACAACAATAATTCGATTAAAACCGATAAAACATTGCACATCTAGTTCTATCTATAGTGAAAATTACGCATACTTCCATGACGTCATGTATTATGAACCAATAGCAACATTTGTCTCATAGTTAATCTCGATCTTTCACTTTGGAACAAATATCGATGAATCGGAGGTCCAGAATAACGAAATTTCGTTAGTGCAACACTTTTACATTGGAACCAAGATCAAACTGGATCCTGGTTTGGAACTAGGATTATTCGATCTTGGATCGGGGAAGATGATGGTGCAACCTGGCATAAGTGGACCCTTGCTGCCCTGTCCGAGAAACAGACCCTCGTCCACGGACAGTCTACAGAATGGATCAGATTAATCGGGGTGCGGGTGAAGAGGCAACGGAATGCAGTTGCGGGGGAAATGGGAGAGCTCCGAGAAAACCCTCCGGTCATTGGCGACTTCAGCCACGTTTGCCACATGTAGGAGATTCAAATAGGCCCAGCAAGTATCTATCCCGGATTTTATACGTAACACGGGGGATAATACACATACCATTTGTGCAGTAACCCAACTTTCAAGCCGCAGCATAACAATCATTTTGGCCAATAGATACCCACGTAGCTTGGAGACAGGTTGGCTCGAAGTTCGTTTTGAAATGTATTGACGTGTATAACAAAGCTACGTTACGCTAAATAAATACCATATTTTAAAAATAAAACTTAATTTTGTAGAAAACGTAAATGAAAACACAGGTACGCTACAAATTGAACACTTGCTGATTTTTGGCGATTCCGTAGGCAAATCGTGATAGGTACGTGAGACGAAAATCATTCTGTCTCATCTTCGATCTACGGTCAGTGGAGTGTAGAGTTTTGAGCGGCTAGCATAGAGGGTGAAGCGAGGTGAGTATGGAGCAGCGCCGGAATGTAAAGGCGGGGTGGGAACGGCAGATCCCCGAGAAAACCCGTCGACCAACGACATCGTCCGCCACGATTCCCACACACTCCAAATCTGAATCAGTGAGAATTTCACTGTTTTAATCAGTCAAACGTAAACGACTGATACAACAGTCACTTGAGTGAATTTAACTGATGAACCAGTGAAAAAATGCCATATTTCCTTCACTGATTGATTCAGTGACATTTCCGACTGATTCGTCAGTCATTTTTTCCACTGTTTTCTCTGTGAATTATTTTTTGACTGATGGACCAGTGAAACATCTGAGCAACTTGCTACGTCTCTAATTATTTTTTACTGATGTATCAGTGAAACCGCGCGTAAAATGGCCGTCGAACATCGCTTAAAAATGTCCGTTAAACAACGTGTAAGCCTATCAAATGAAGTAACCACGAATAAACGAATATAACTAATACAGAATACTTTATAAAAATGTGTTTCGTCTTTCAAAACGCCTATTTACGAGGTAATATGAACACACAGCCTTTCATTCTGTTTGTGCGTCTTTCATTTCGATTCTATGTAATCGTCACAGCGCTCTGTTTGAAGTTTTAAACTGTATTTAATGTGGCAAAGAGAGTGTTCTCATACATACTATTAGATTTAACAATCATCACGGTACCAATCAAACCAAACACGAAAAGTATGAGCATACAACTTCCAACTACACAATTTCGCAGCGGAAATATAACACATCTATCTTCCTCTCGCACACCTAACTTGGCGAGGTCCCCTGCGAAACATTTACTTTTTTAAAATTACAGAGACTTAAAATTTTATTTTGTTATAATCGTAAAGAGAAGGGTTAAGTTATAATGTTAAAATATCAAAAGTTTAAATTCTTCTGCCTCCACCCTCGAACCCTCACCCCACACGCGAAGATCCGGGAATCGGACCCGGTTTTCGCCCAGGCAGTAAGCGGGTGGTATGACCATCACAGCACCGCGATCCCTGTCGACAACCAGGATCGTCGTGCCGGGCGTCCGGGAGTGCCAATCGCGCGCCGTAAAAATTAACAAATTCGCGAAAGCTGCAAATGGCGCTTTTGACTCCGGGGACGGCGGGGCCCCGACAACGGCGATAACCCGCTCACGCGGCTGACTTGACTCGCGAACGCGCAATCGACACGGCTGAACCGCCGGAACGAATCACAGTAGTCGCTTCTGCGCTGTGTGACGTGCCGGCTGGCAGTGGAGTTACTGCCCGGCCCGGCCCGGCCCGGCGGCGGAGTGTTTCAAATTAAGCTTCTTATTACATAATAGAAAACTTTACCATTTCACTTTAAGTTTCCTTTCCTCTGACGAAACCACCAATACACAATACAATATTGTAAAGTCAGAGTTCAGATAACTGAGCATCGGTTATGCAAACTTCGTAAAAATGTGTATCTTTTTTAAAATAGGCTTGCCATTTATATTAAAATTTTATTTCAAAACAAAAAACTCATTTGTTTACTTTATTAAAAAATGTCAATTCATATATTTCTTCTTCAAATTATATTTGTTTGCCATTTATTTCATTTAAGACGAGCTTTGTTTAATACACCGAGATTAAAATCGCCCTACAGCAAAATAACGCACTTTCCACGTAACCTCTGTTAGATTCTCCGCAAAACGGCTGCTTGACTTTGACTTGAAATTTCAACTTTTCGAAATCGTAAAGCCAAGAGTGCTTGACTTTACCTTTGACAGTTCCATAGTGTCAAGTCATATAAGAAACAACATGTCAGAAAACAAACGTAAAGTCACATGTTAAAAGTTTTCAATTGTGTAAAAGGGCCTTTACTCGCAGCCGCCATACAGCGCCGCGCGGAGAGTCTTTACGAGCAATAATCACCTTCCATTGCGATTGCCGTACACCAGCCACCGACTCCCGCTCCGAACTTCCTTTGGAAACTATTCCAGAGAGATAAGCACACTTGTCAGCAGGCGTGATGGTCAGATTGGGGGCAACGAGACATTTCACGGCTGCTTTCGAGGCCAACAAACTGGGTTATTTTTTTATATTTTATATTTTTTCTAGATTTTGAGAATACTTTGTGGATTCGCGATGTATCAATTTTAATTCGATAAAAATTACGAAATAATTTTAGAAATAACATCTATTTGGTTTATTTAAAAAAAAAACCATATATACGCGAATTTAAACCTCAATTATCAAATTTAAAAAAGTTATTTTCACACAAATTTTGGTTTAAGTTATAACTATAAGTGTTTACTGCAGTTATAGGAGAATAGGAAAGGCGTGTTGGGATTCGTTTGAAATCCGACTCGTTCAGCTGTGGCAAGGATTTCACTAACACTATGAAAGTTAAAACTTTTTTTTTTTCGTAATGTATCTTTACAAAGGATTTCACACGCATAATGAGAGTTACATTTTTTTTCACAATGTATCTTCACAGACTGGAAATACAGAAAAAGCAACCAGCAAATCAAGGAGAGCTTCCGATGAAATCCCCGAAAGTTATGTGAAATTCCCAGAAAATCAATAATTAAAGGGGGAGGAGGAAAGTAGTGCCTGCAATTTAAGGAAGCTTTCTAGATTTTTTTTACCAGTACTTTTCCGCAATTTAATTTCACAGTAAATATTTCAAAGCGTGTGTATAGCTCCCCCAGGAGACGAATAGCGCCGGAAACGCGGGCGAAATTTCCAATGCCATCACTAACTCTTTAAAATAAAGATGATAATAATAATAACAAAAGGGTTCGCATCCTTTACAGCAGTCACGAACTCTTGTAGGCTTACTGAGCACTTCAGAAAGCCCTGCTTCAGAACTACTTATACGCGCTGTGTGTATTCTTCCGCCATATGTAAGATTAACATCGACATGCGCCCGAGCACGTTATTCACGCATCGGCCAAGCGAAACTGCGAAGTCATCGCAAAAGCAAATATTTTAACAGATGTGCTAATTCTTAAACATACTACGTATTAATAAACAGAAAGCTAATAAATCTTTTCGTTATTCGCGAATGTTCACCCAACACTTTTAATTCAAAGTTAAATAAATGAACTACTTTTCCCCCGTCGTTGCCAACTTTTACTGGGCGCATGCGAGCCAGTCTGCCAGTTAAAATACACGCAGGAAGGTTTTTTTTTTCAAAGGTTGATTTCGAAAGCGCTCAATCAGCCGAGAAAGTCCTATAAAAAGACTAAATTTCGTGGCGGGATGGCCCGACAACGTATTAGTGCAGCGAAACGAACACCAGAACGTGATGTCTACGCGAGTACAAAGATATTCCAATTAAAGAAAACGACGATAAAACTAATTCTGCCGTCGGTAAATCAAACGGGCGAGTTCACCGACCTCGAGTGGCTGTCACGAAGGGATAAAAACTGCTCTGTATTAAAGACAGAACGCAAAACATAACAATGTTGAAAGAAATGTCTCCAAATATTGCCCGGTTTCTTCTGCATTATTAACATCGGTTAAAAAATTTTATAGACTCTTAACGGTAAAATGAGCACTTCTGAAAGCCCTGCTTAAGATCTACTTGTATTATGCACGTTGTGTATTCTTCCGCCTTATGTGAGATTAACATTGTCATGGGCCTAATCACTTTATTCATGCGTCGTTCAAGTGAAACTGTAAAATTATTAGAAAACTAAATATTTTACAAATCTCCTAATTTTTGGACATGGATGCATTAAAAAAAACAGAAAGGGAAATAAATAACTTAATATATCACAAATGGTTACCTAGCACTTTTTATTCAACATTAAGATAAGGAACTACTTCTCAACCATCGTTACCAACTTTACTGGGCGCATGCCATTCAGGGCGCCCGTTAAATATATGCAGGTTGGGTCAGTGACTTTTTCAAAAGTTTATTTCAAAAGTGCGCACTTTCTCGTGAACAGCCTTTACATGTATCATACGAAATATTTCACAGCAGTATTCCTCGCACGCTCGAAGCGAGGGAAAATTTTTTATTGCGTATCAAAGGACAAGGATCAGTTTAGCAAACAGCGCTGTCCTCAATAGACGGGCTTAACCACTGGCGTCAGCTCAGATTGCATGCTAGAGCAATCAGCTGTTTTAGCACAAACATTGGTTTTCCTGGAATAAGGTTCCACGTTCCAGCATGTGTGCGACAGTGATTTACGGCTACACGAAAATCATATGGCTTTATTTCACGTTGCATAGCAATGTCATAAATGTGCTGTGATGACGCAAAGATCCATACTCATAATGATTTTTTGACATGAAAATAACTATACAGTAAATCCGGCCTCGCCTCACCTGGAGTCCGAGCCATATTGGATTATTTATTAATTTTAAAAAGTAATTACATATATTATATATGCAAGTTTTATTGAATGGGTACATTGTATATGGGCTTGTCTTTGTATTATAACGTAGTTATGGGTCTGAGAAAAATAACAACTTATCTAAAATTCCGATTTCTTGTTGCCTGCGAAATATCTACACGTGCAAGCGAAGACGCGAACATAAATTAAAAAAAACTACACAGAATTTTAAGAAAACGTGGCTGAGAGTGCAGTACTATAATCGTTGCATAAGGTTGTGTCACAATCCATTTGCATTTTCATTGTAGCAAGTCAAATCAGCAGTATACTGACCAAGAGCATAGAGCCATATCAATCGCTCGTTTTGAGTAAATATCCCCTCTTGCAGTCATAATACCTTACCCGGAATATACTTTGAATATTTATCACGTACAACTAATGGTTTTGTGCACATTTGTTTGGCTGTTAATTGTGGTAAAGCCAATAATAGCAATTCCTTATTTGTAGGAGCCTAGTAACTAGGGAAATTTATTTATCAATGAAAATTGGGCACATAATTTAATAACTTTTCAATAGCTTACGTTTCAGATTGCTTTCGTCCTCTTTAAATAACATGTGTGTTTGTGGAGGCTTCCAAATTCTGTTAGTGAAGTGTTTCTCTTGTTTTCAAAAAGTCATAAATAACAACCGTTGCGCATTTACAATTCAGCGTAATCAGAACTGTCTACACATGTCATTTGTTTGGCATTTTTCAATTTCCGCGAAAAACTCCTATTCTTGATAATTACAAAAAATTGTTACAATACTTATAAATACTGCGAAGTCGAGTTTCGTATCTATTAATCAAACTTAAGAACTAAAGTTGTAAACACTGTAAACATTTAATATAACTGCCTATACAAGTTTTCTTAAAATATACTTTACTTCAGATGTGCTACATTTGTTGTCAAACTGGCTAAATCGACGTATCCAGAAATGTGTGGTGTGTAGGGAGAACATTTTATTCCTGCTTGATACGCTATCTGGCGAAGAGTTTTGATCAGGGAGCGAGAAAATGTGAACTAGCTTGGCTAGCCGGATGTTAATATCCGTTATCATACGCTATATATATATATATATATATACAAATTTAAAATTCAATATCAGAAATGTTATTTTTATATACCTCATGGGATATTATTGATATATTCAGTGAAATACACAGTTTCAGAATATTTGCACGTGTTATGTACACATACAATCATTTATCCTCTCGGGATTTGTTAAATACATTTTCCTCCGCTGTTTGTGCAGAATTAGCTGATGGTACCCATGGATAAATGCGCCAATGTACCTGGTCAAGCCGTCTATTGGAGAATACGGATAACTGCAGTCCCTTGATTGCCAGGAAGTCATAAAAGCGAGGGGCTTTACTGCACAGATATATTCGTTAGCAAAGTGCATATCAGAATTAATTTAGGTACCAACTACACAAGAAATAAATGTGCATGTGTATTATTACGCCCTAGCAAACTCATCAGTAAATAATACTGCAACAAACTAAGGACCGAATCATGGTCCTCCTGGCCAAAAGTACAAGTGAGGACCCAATGGGACGGCAGCAACTGACGCTCTAGTTTAGACAGGGGTATTACCTTAAGTCGGCAGACAACTGACACGGAGGGATTCTTCTCGCAGTCCTAGCAATCGTTCATGCGACTTACAAACACTTCCTTCGTTGGGCGAGAGCCGTGGACGCTGAATCGACAGCGGGATAGAGGCGGGAGAGGGCGATGGATCAGGAGTCGGGGCCACGCCTGGCATTGTGCGGGACCGCCGTAAACACACGGGCTGGCGTGTCGAGCAGCTGTTCCCGAGTTGCAGGTGCCGGGTCGTCGCTCCTCCACCGAATCACTTGGCCCGAGTTCCTGTCTTGTATTCCTGAATATTTCTCCATTCGCTCAGAGCTACAAAAACAAGCTTGGAAAGGAACAAGGAATAAGTCATTTCGAAATCCAATTTTTTCCTCTCGTTACTCGTTTCGTATCAGTAAATTTAATATGATATACCTGAATCCGTGAATTCTGCTGTGTATAGTACTCTATGCCATGTGAAGCTTTAATCTTTAATGTCGATTACGAAGATTTGTGAGAAAATTTCACGATGAATGGGAACTTTCTACCTTAATAATATATCGAATGATTGAAAACATCGCCTACAACACTTGGTATGTTGTGCAGAAGGGCAAACTGTTACTTTCCAAAGGGCAACCAAGTCCCAAGTCCGGAAACGCAGGATTTGGACGCTGTGGGGAGTCAACGTTTGACAGCGCGTAGGATCTGGTGGTGGCTGTACCCTCACCATCGCGTACATTGTTAGAAATTTCCACGTACTTACGGAATGTTTTACGGAAATGTACAGTGTGTATACGGAAAGGCAATCCGTAACGACGAAAAACGGAGTTAAGTCCGTAAATACAAAATACGGAAAAATTGTTTGGCTTCGAGTTACGGGGACGAAAAATGTCGATTCTACACGAAGCTTTCTTCGCCACTGTAACAAGAAAATTATCGTTTCTGCGGCAGTTGAGGTTATCCACGCGACTATAACCTATTCTTTCAAACATAAAAAAAAAATAGCATCAGGTGTCTGTAACATTTGGCAGCACTAAAAATACACTAAATTTAATAGAAACTAAATGTTTGGTTTTGTCTTTTGACTCTAGATATAAAAGTAAAACCGCGTTTTTCAAGTGAAAGTTGTAGGATGGTTACAGTCGTGGACTGGTAACTTTTTTGACTCGGGTTCTAACCTCGCTTAAGTACAAAATATTCTAACTTTTTTAATATAATTTTTATACACGGTAGAACACCCACATAACGGAAATTAAAGACATTTTCACTATCTCTTTTTATTTTAAATGAAAAGTACAGAAAAGTAACTTGGAAATTAACGGCGAAGTTCCGTGAAATTTGCGGAAAGTCCGTTTCTGAAAATCAATGTATCCGTAACTTTACGGAGAGTTTACGGACATTCCTGGATAAATTTTTACCAGCGCTTTTCCGTAAAATGAAGGTTTTTTTTTTTTTTTTTTTTTTTTTGCAGCGAAACCACCACCAACCCAACAGAAGCATCACATCGTGCAGTAAATTACAAAAATGGTTTCGAATTGTCGATCGCCTACTTGATTACACAGCACACATCGGCGGTGCACAGACTGACGCACATGTGGTTTTGTGTGTTAGGTAGTTAGGTCGCTGCTTCGATTCGCGCGATAAGGTCCTCCCCTGATGGTACAGGAGGCTCATACACCCCATCCTCCATAGTCCCCACAGAAAATAGTCTAGAGGTGTCAGATCTGGTGACTGTGTTAGCCATGGAACAGGCTACACAGCAAACAAAGCATGCCTTTTCCGGACATGGCAGCCTCTTGGGGAAAAAAAGGTTGATCGTTTTGCCGTCTCGCATTACATATTAAGCATTGTCGGCACTACTTTGTATCGTGCTGTGGAGGTGAAACTGCAGTTTATATCGCGAACTAGAGCCACACACGCCCGCAAAATCAAATTGGCGTCACTGGCCATTGGAACAGTAGTCGCCAATCACCGCTTCGTAACCAACTGACCAGCCGGCAGAAAGCCTTTTGCAGCATGCAGTAAGCCAATCGGACACAAGGCCCATCGCATGGCCTAGTGGAGCCAGTCAGACAATATGGAAGTCCACATAGAAGGTACCGGAATGCCATTTCGAGCTGTGTACTTATTTACTCTACGCACTGGTTCGATTCTTCAGTAAATAATAATGTACAACTGTAACACACAGTTGACGCTCCAGTTCGCATGGAACCGTGGAGTCTCGGCAACAGACAACTGACACAGGCGAAAATTCTCTCCATCCTTAGTATAGGCTGTTCACGGTAAAAAGAGCACTTCTGAAAGCCCCGTTTGAGTTCTACTCGTATGCACGTTGTGCATTCTTCCGCCTTACGTAAGGTTAACATTGCAATGAGCCTCATTGCTTCATTCGTGCGTCGGTCAAATTAAACTGTGAAATTATTAATAGTAAATTCTTTACAAATCTGCTCATTTTTACACTTAGATGCATAAAATAAACAGAAAGCGAAATAAATAATTTAAGTTATCACAGATGGTTACCTAACACTTTTTATTCGACGTTAAGATATGGAACTACTTTCCCTCCATAGTTACCAACTTTACTGGGCGCATGCCACTCAGTGCGCCCATTAAAATATATACATGAAGGGGCAGCAACTTTTTTCTAAGATTTATTTCTAAAGTGCTCCCCTTATCGTGAACAGCCTTTACATATATTTCCGTCTTATATTTTTTGTACGGAATAACACGCCGGAGTTGGTCAGCAGTGTTAAAAAAAAAATACCCATTATCTGCCTGAAAGAGTTCAACTTGAGAAACCACATTCGGCCTCCTTTTCCATACCGGCGCGATGTACGCTCCCAGGACGCTGCACGTGGAGCACACACTGGTGTAATTCCACGCTGGACGCGCGGAGGCGTGGCTGGGAACGCTCGTGATTGGCTCGTTACCGGCGCCTGCTTTCGGCGCGTGGCCCAGCGGGCGGCGATTCGTGACGGCTGTAGCCGTACTTCGTGATCCGACAAATGACGGGCGCCCGGGCGCACTGGCACGGCCCATCATACCCAATTTATCACAGGAGTTTCTTTCCACGAAATAACTGCTGCTGCCTCCGGGGTAGATGCGTTCTCACAGACAACATTAACAGTGTTGCCAGAACTTACGACGGAGAATGCCACTAAGTCACAAGTGAAAATCCACCCGAATCCACAAATCATGAAAATCCACATAATCATCCTTCAAATAACGGAAGTGAGAAAAAAAAAACACCTCCTAATATCTAAATTAAAATAGCATGCAAACACGTTATTTTTATTATTTTACTTTAACGAATTCCAATTTGTTAAATGCACATGTGAAGTAACTAACCATTCTTGTAGCAAATTACCCACTGTTTCTCCACAATTAAGAATTTCCCCCCCCCCCCAAATCATCACTATTTGCTACAAGTTCAAATTATTACAAATGAATATAAACACGCCAAAAGTTGATACATTCATTCAGTTTTGTAATAAAATAAACTAATTATGATTTAAACCTAATGATTAGAGGTAGACAAAAATTACTCTATATCATGCACTTTAGCAGCACCTTCAACTTGAGCATACTAAGAGACCGTTTCTCTTTAAGTAGAAGATTTTTAAATTTTCACGGTCCCAAATATATGGCGCCGACCTCCCGTGGCGCAGCCGGTTGGTTCGCCGCCGATCTGCGGTGCGGAAGGCTCTATGTTCGAATCCCAGGTAACGCATGGGTGTTTGTTTAAGTTAGGTCATAAGTTAATTTGTAAGCCGTCCCCTGATAGATGTCCAGGCATATAACACCGGGGGACGCTAATAAGCCGTTTACAATTCCAATTCCCAAATATTTGCAAGACCTCCCGGGTGTTCCAGTTTTGCCACCAATTCACGATGATCAATTATTAAAGTATGCTTGAAGTACAGACTACTTTACCTTATACATATTTTGATGTAGATACTTTGGTTAATAACATACATTTTTTCCCCTACCAGAAAATTCTCCAACACTTCCCAAAAAAAAAATTATTGGCCACTAACTTCAACAGTAATTTTTCCCATTAGGTAGGTGTTAAAAATCCATCAAAACTGATGGGCGTACCCATTTTATGATTGGTCGCATGAAGCTCTGGGACCAGACCTTGTGTCTGATTGGCTATTTCAAAGGTGCGAAAGGATCCATATTAGCTGGGCGAGCGACTCATGAGTAGGTTACCAGACGCTGAATGGTATGTATAGGCCATTCACGGTGAAGTGAGCACTTTTTGAAGTCCACTCTTTTGGAATAGTACTCAATAAATACATTTTATTGTAGCCATAGGAGTTAACTTATTAGTCCGGTGTAATATATACACTTAACCATAAACAACCTTGAGGTAGGTGGTTGCGCTTAACGTCTCGTCGACAGCGAGGTCATTAGAGACGGTGCAAGTGGGGGGCAGGATTGGGAAGGAATCGGCCATGGCCGATTCCTTCCCAATACAACAAAGTACGACCCATCCCAGCATTCGCCTGGAGTGATTTCGGAAAACCATGGATAACCGAAATCAGGAATCGAATCGAACCCGGGTTCTCCCGAATGCGAGTCCAGTGAGTTACCACCGCGCCACCTCGCTCGGTCGCTGAATGGCGAACGGCGTCACAAGATTTTGCTCGCCAGTGACGCCATTTTGCTGGCGTGTGCGACTCCAGTTCGCGGTAAAAGCGGCTATTTCACTCCTATCAACTTTGCAGCTATGCGTCTCCTAATGACAAACCCGGACCAACGTCCTTGGTCGTATATCAACTGACCTCGTTAATGTCTGCCAAGTTCTAGTTCATTAGCTGGGGAATTTAACGGGCTTCAAAATAGTGGTCGCTTGCAAGTAAGGAATATTAAAATAACCACGACTAGTAAATTTATTTAAAAAGAACCAAAAAACCTTGGCAGTACGGTAGCAACACGCCTATATGAAGTTGAATCGTGTATTCTCACTAATAAGAACAAAAGCTGAATATAAGCCTCGGAAATTCGGTTTCTTCTCTGTGCCATAGCGGTGGCAAAGAGTAATAGAATACTAAACGAATATAAAAGAAAATTCATCAATATCTAAAGCTGAAATGACAAAATCCGGAACACCGCCAGAATTGGATATACGAAGTAAAATGGGTGAGCCACTACAAGTTACCTACAGTATTATTCATGTTATCAACCCTGAGTTTCCGTAATGTGGGTAGACTAAAGAAACATGAAAAGACCAGCAATAAATCAAGTCTGACGTTCGCAACCGGTCGAGGATTCTAATGCATGAAGAACAAGCACAAATGAAGTCCTTTGATGGTTTTTTTGTACAAAAACTGTTTTCGCAAAAAAAAAATAACACCCAGAATTGCCAACGTAACCTTAGGTCAAAATACGAGTAACTCGGCTAAGGTTCATTAACTCGACGACTACTGTACCAACTGCTACCGGTGATGTATGCTACCGGACATTCGTCTGTACACACCTGCGAGGCCAACACCCGACAAATCCTTCACACTTGGCCAGTGCTACAGGCTGTTCACGGTAAAGTGAGCACTTTTGTGGCACCGGTTACTTTTTATTTGCAGCCATATTTAATCCTTTAAACCAATGTTTTAATGAGTATTGTCATGTAAGAAATAAACGGTGTGTATATTCAACAGCACTCTGAAGTTAACGTCCGAAGCTAAAATAAAACATACTTATCGACTATTATTCCAAATGAGAGGGCTTCCGAAAGTGCAGAAGAATGGCCGGCGAAGGAGTCTGATCCACAAATATGAGGGAGAGATGTGAAAACTCGAACAAATTACTTTCCAACAAAGATGAACCCGGTGAAGCATTATCCCAACACATAGCAAGTTAGGACAGAGCGTTCAGCCATCATGAAGCTCGCAGTGGGTTGGGAAAAGGAAGAGGGAGGAGGGGACATACACCGCCCCTCACTAAATTTAGTAACAGGGCTCAGAATGAGAGTAAATGGGTGCTCAAACTGTTTTTGTTCTCCGAGATACATATCTACATTGTACATAATCCCTTATTATTTGTTATGCTATATGCGTATTTCTGAAACTTGTATACATATTCGATTCGGGGTTATAGAACTTTTTCTATTGTTTATGCGGAAAGCAACTCAGATTTCGATCGCACCAAAACAAAATTTATAAGAACAGCACAAATGTTTTAAGAATGACGCCTAAAGGTCCCCCCCCCCCCCGGCCCGCCTTCTAACGATAAGTTTGTGGTTGTGTATCGCCATTCATCATGTCTAATGTGACAACTGAATATAAACAGCTTTCCAGGCTAATTTTCTCTCTTTTTGTACGAGTTTCAACAAAATCATCTAAATGAACGTCTTGGCGATCCTTATATTATTCAACAAATACACCAGAGCACATAAGTGATAAAGCCTTAATGCATGAATTAATAAATTAAAGTACGCAAAATAAATATAACCAGAATAATCAGTATTAATAATCCTACTATTTGCATCATTTGCAGTGTTAGATCACGACGAATTAATTTATAGAAGACGGAAGTGTAAAGCGCATAAACACAAGACAACTTTTTCATTCACCGTGTATGGTAGATTACTAAGCCGCACGAAGAAAGAATAAATATCGGGCAGTTACATTTTTTAATGCACACATGGGATTTAAAATAATCAGATTTAATAGAAAGGGGTTGATAACCGCACCCAGTATTTTATGGTTTACAATTCGCCGTTCAGTAATGCATTATCCAGAAACTAAGAGATTTATATAATGGAATTAGGTTATAGGTCGTATGTATATTTTCGACATAATTTTTTATGAGGAAGTTACCCGCCGAAGTCTGTCCGTAGAATACAGTTCCACCCTGTATAGGACTGTAAAACTAGGCGTACTCATTCGTGGAACAGACTACACGTGCCGAGCGCGCAACCAAGGATTGTGGGCGGGTGTTTGGGCGGCGCGGGTGAAAGGCTGAAACAGGCGTGAAAGCGCCTACTTTCACCGCGGCCAGGCCGGTTAAAGCGACGCCATTTGGCAGCCTCGTGGACCAAAACAACCGCCTCCCTCCCACTACGCCCCTCCCATTTGCTAATGACGTAAGGTGACTGACTGGTTGAAGAAATTTTGCACGTCTGAGGTTTGAAAGCGTGGGAGCGCTAGGGGCGGCCGAGACATGCGAGACTCTCTCGTCGCCTCTACACAGAGAGAAAATCGAACAAAATATTTGTTTGTATAGGGACAAATATATATTTAGTTGTCCTAACAAAATATATTGTTCAGTAAACAAAATTTGAAAACCAACATTACTTTTGTTCGTTTAAAAAAATTTATAATTCGAATAACCAAAATTTCTGTGTTGGGTAAAAAAAAAAAAAAAAAATCAGACTTCCAACTAAATATTGTGTTGAATCAACTGTATATATTTGTTTCGCCACTCATTTGACTGCCTTCGTTCGAAAATACAGCTCGAGAGTTTGTTTGTATTTTTGGTGACAATTAGAATAGTAACCATGTTTGTTAGTGAATCCATTGATGCTTAACAATCGTATGAACACATTAATAAAACAATGCAACAAGAAATTGACAAGTAAGGATGTAAAAATTGAAATATTTGTTTGCACACGTTGCCCAATATTTGCTGTATATCTATTTAAAAGCTTTCCGGCGTCATCAGTTGTCACACTAAATCTAATTACTAAGGCGTAGCGCTCGGACGCAGGTGATCTAGGTTCGAAACTCGGTCGAACTTGCAAATTATTTTTCTATCGGCCCAAACTGTTTCATGTACGTGGTAGCGAAGCAAATCTTTCGTTGCACCAACCAAATCATACAGTTTGTGGCAACCAAATGAGAACAACAAAATAATTTGGTATTCAGCAACAAAATATTTCATTGGCCCTATACAAAAAAATTATGCAGGGTCACCAAAAAAATCTTGTTTGATTCAACAAAACCTTTTCTAAGTGTACGCGCAAAGCACTGAACTGGTGTTCAGACTTGCCGTCGATAACTCGCCTCTACGAAACTTTCAGGGGAAATCCTACCATTTTATGACGAAATAATAAAAATAAAGGTTTGATGTACGTCCTTATTCCGTAACTAATGTTCTGTACCGGAATGTTCATACCCAAAAATGACCGTGAAAACACCAGTTTGAGCCTTTTGACTATTACAAAAACATGCTTTAAAGCAGAAAGGAGGAACTGAAAGAAGGTATACAGACGCGTAACATTTCTTAAGTGCTATTCACAAGCAGACCTCTGCCAGACACGTTGGACGGTTTTTTTTCAATAAAACGTTTTCTGCTGGAGCTCTGCACACCGTTCGGCGGCATACCCAGGCGGCCACCTTACGCGGCCAGCCTACCTGGAAACAAGGGAGCGATAAGGACCACGCTGTTATGTGCATCAAGTAGGCCATCGCCACTAAGCGCAGGGCTCTGAACTGGCGTACAGTTCGTGCTGCGTGTACGTATGGGACTCTCAGCGGTTACTCTACCATTAAATTACATTGGTGGGAAGTTTGTGGTGTGGCTCAACACAGAGCCCTTGAGTAGTTCTGTATGTATGTGGCGCGCATATTCTGAGACACGGCGCTTTAAAAAGGCTCCGAAATGGTGTTTCTAATACGCACAGTTTCTTGAAAGTAATCGACTGTTATAGGCAGGGCCACCCGTTTTTCGCGAAAAGATTTACGCAGAGGCTAGACTTCAATATCCTACGCGCACACCGCAGCCTTCTTTTGGCCATTGGCAGCTTGCCTTGTGTGAAGACAGTCTGTTCCTACATGAGTGAGCCAATCAGAATAAAGTTTCTCTTAAACTGACCATCCGTGATTCACGGGCAGACAGATAAGACACGTAACAACTCAAATGACCCAATCGCCAAAGTGGTTCGGAACTAAAGTGTTTCGGAACACAACTTGTCCTGAAAACTTATCGCGAATAACAGGTACCCCTAATTATAGGCTATTCACGGTAAAGTGGACACTTTTGAAAACCCTCTCATTTGAAATAATATTCAATAAACATATTTTGAATTAGCCTTAGGCGTTAACTACCGAGATCGGTGGAATCTACACACTGTGTTTATTAGTTACATTGCTATATTTATTTTTAAAAAAGTTGGTTAAAGGGTAAAAAATGGCTGAAATATAAAAAGTAACTTGGGCCACAATGTGCTCACTACCGTGAACAGCCTATAGCCTGAAGTGTGTGTTCTTTTAGTAAATCGGCACATCGGGCGCGCGTTTTATAGTTTCGGCAAAAAATAAATTGGAGTTCAAATAGTTTGCGAACGCAGTTCAGGCACCACGTAGGTTTATAAATGAGAAGTGAGTCGAGAATTACACAGCAAACGTTGAACGGACACCAGGAACCACGTTTTCTCTGTTTACGATTCACAGTTCACACAGTCGCCATTTTATTAATACCAACCAAAGGACAGTAGCCTTGAACGTGCCGTCTACGTTTTGTTGATATAGGCTGTGAGCACTTCTGAGGCCCTAGCTATTTTTTATCAAATGAGCCATTTTTTATCCTTCCGCCACTTTTTCAAATAAAGATGGCCATGTAAGTAATAAACACAGTGTATATATTTCACCGGAAGTCTACAATAAAATGTATTTATTGAATGTTATTCTCATTGAGAGGGCTTCAGAAAGTGCTCCCTTTACCGTGGATAGCCTATAAATAACTGTACCTCACGTCGCATGGCAGCATTTAGTAATTTCATTCTTCAAGGCAGGCGTTTTCTGGCAGACACACATCGCACTATACATTAAATTCTAAAATACTATACCATACTCACACAATTTCCTCTGTGTAATATTTTTAAATCTAGACATTAGCTTCCAGTCAACAACAACTCCTGCCATTGTCTGATTGGTCACAGCCACACAACCTTTACCTAAGATATAAAATATAGCAATTGTTTTCAACGCTTAGTTAAAATCCGATAAAGCCCACAACCTGCTATGTTCTGTTGTAAATCATCACACGTAATAACAGTTAAGGCTACTCTACATTTAATAATTATTATCAAGTTAACTTTTTAACTGTAAACCCATCCTAAGTCAGCTTGTCGAGAGTTGAGAATGGCGTATGTTTTGGTATAAATCAGATATGCTTGGTTTCTCTCGTTTCACCTGCTCCGCGCCAATAACCGAATGTATCAAAATTAACTTCCGCTAATAATTTCAACTAAAACGATCACCCTGCTTTATAGGTAGGTAAATGTCAGTTTATTTGGTTTCCTCTGAGGTTATGATAATTCAACGGAAACGGACGGAAGGAAATAGGACACGTACCATACCAAACGCGCATGCGCGAAAATGACGACCACATTACAGAAACGGTGAGCGGTTCTTCAGATACAAACCACTGAGGTATCAAGTAAAGTACGAATGCCGGTAGAACCAGAACCAATTTTTGTATCCCAATATTCAAATAAAACCACTTTCCTTTCTACAGAATCGTCAACACCACACGACTTTAACTGAGTTTAGCACACTGTTTACATTAGGGATATGAAACGGTCTCGCAGCGTACGATTTCCCGAAACATAAAATGAACAGAATTTGAACTGCTTAATTGACTTCGACTGGCCACGAGTGCGGGAATCAACACACGCTCTGGTGGTGGATGTGGGAATCAAACATGGATGCCAGACGACAAACAAGATGAACGACTCCAGCAGACGACAACCAAGATGGCCGTCCCCAGTATACGTCGGCAAAACAAGATGGACGCCTCCAGCAGACGAACACCACGATGGCCGCCACCAGCTGACGACAGTGGGGTGAGATAAAACCTCTCCGAGAGGAATAGAGGAGGATGGGGTGACCCCTCCGAGAGGGAGATAGAAAGAAAGAGAGGAAGAGAGAGAAACGAGAAAATTGGGGGGACTCCGAGGAAACCCTCAAAATGTCAGAACGTGAAGTGAAATCCAATATGGCCGCCGTATGAGAGGAAGATTCGAGAAGGAACTCAAGAGCATTAAGAGACGTACTGGCTGACAAGATGGACGCCGGTGTACAAACTGACAAGATGGTCGCCGTCCAAGTGGAATGAGAGAGTAGGAAGTTCCGACGACGTCGTCCACGATGGCGGCCATGGCTCCGGAGCCAAGCGCCAGTTTCGCTGGAGCTCACTATTTGTTAACTACTTATTCGAACATTATACAAAAATATTACAGTGCAGTCTCGTAACGTAGTTTGGCCTAACAACTGTCAAGGCGGTGCACGGCAGTAGCTACAACAATCCTTCAAGACGGGAGTGGAGTCAACCAACCCAGAGATCGTGAGAGACAGCTGAACGTGCGGCCTCCACTTTTCCCTCGGAAAGTAAACAAAACGGAAACCTTCTGTGCCTGTGTACACAAGGCACGTCCTCATGCGTCGCGCACAGCACAGATGCACTGCACGTAGCTTATTTGTCTGTGCGAGACTGGGATAGTCGCCACGTGGCGACACCTCCGTGACAGACAGCAGCAGTAACAAGGCACTATTAAGCTTGATTCACATTTACGTCGATCACGCACAGCGGACAGAACCTATACGGTTGTTTCCATGCAAGCATATTTCATACGCTAGTACTTCGTTAAATAAAAAAGTTCCCTTAATTTTACGGAACAGTGCCTCACTCTAAATCCGAATCAGTGATATCAATCAGCGAAACAACGTTCACTGAATGTCAGTTGATAAGCTACTGATGACCGACGAATCCAACAAATTAACTGGGAACAAGTGATTTATAATATTGACATTCAGTGGGAAATCACAAATAAATCAATGAAATTAAAACACTTTTTAATAAGCTATCTGGAACTGATTGCCAATTGTTCAATTCTTACTGTTTTCACCGATTTTGCTCAATTCTAGCTGATTCAAATTTAGAGTGTGGTAAACATGTATCCGGAAGTGTTCATAAACTCTCCGTAAAATTACGGACACATTTTGATCTTCAAAAACGGACTTGCCCGCAAATTTTCCACACCTTCCCGTCAATTCACGGAACTTCGCCGTTACTTTCCTAGTTAGTTTCCTGTACTTCCAGTAAAAAAAAAAAAAAAAAAAAAAAAAAAACACCGAGATTTGAACCAGTCAAAAAAACTAGTAGTTCAATAACTGGAGACATGCAAACTTCGCGTTATCTTTTGGTGACATGACAGTCTCTACTACCTTATAAACAAGTGACCACAATTCGTGATTTCATTGGTCGCTGCACTGTAATCAACGTCACGTATCTTCTAGATCTCTAAATAGATAGGTCACTCCACCGATGAACTTATATTATCGGCTCAGAAGTTCTCCGGGGCGTGCCTAACATATTTTTGGCCAATGGCTGAAGTCGGTCAAACGCACAGTAACTTGGAGTTCAGTCTGTCCTTGAATAATAACACGAATTTTGCAAGAGACTACCAATGGCTCTAACCGAACTCACTCACAGCCTTCTCATAGAGTTTTGGGCACAAGTTTGGTACTTACAGTACATACACAGAATCAGTTTTCCAGTTTCTATAATCCATTCATGGTTACTTCACACTTTTCTGAAGGCCTGTTAGAGTTCTACTTCCAGGATATTCCTCCACGTCGTACAAACTAAGCTTAGCTGTTTAGAAAATTACACCAAAGGACAACGTACCAAATTCGTGTGCACTCAGCTGTAATGATATTTTGCACGATAACTATTTCTTACTAGGCATTACCAACACCCATTTTGTTTTTACTGTGTTTCGTTCATATTTATTATAAATGAAATATTAGAATATATAAACAAAATACAGGTAAAACTTAAATTCAACGAAAAATAAGATAACTTCATGTTAACAGCTGTATAAAGCTCTTGTGATTCATGGCATATATACGAAATAACTAAACAAATAATACATGGGGTGATTTTTCAACGGTTTGATTCGAAATGTACGAAGAAACTGCGAATATACTACAAGTAGCGTGGCTATTCGACTGCCGCAGAAACAATCATTTTCGTGTAGACTCGGCATTGTTCGTCCCCGGAACCCGAAGCTATAAGGTCTCTTTCAGAATCCTATCTTTTCGTCGCTCAGCTCCGTTTTTCATTATTACTGAATCAGGGGCGTAGCCAGTAATTTACTTCGTGGGGGGAGGGGGGGGGGAGGAATTAAAAATTTCTATATTGTAATTATATTAAAGGCAAATATTGGAAAAATTTGTAGAAAAATTATTTACAACCAATGGGCTTAAAATACAGAGACAGAACTACAAATTCTTTAAACCTCCGTCATAATCAAGGGGAATAACATATTTATTGCATTAAAAAAATTATTAAATTTAAAGTTTTAAAGATGTATATTTCAAAATGATATAAACAGAGATGATATAAACAGAGATAATATACAGAGATGCAGCTAGTAAATGATATAAACATGTTTAAGATTTAAGTTGGATTACAAGCGTTTTGTGTTTACATATATATATATATATATATATATACACACATAAATTAACAAATGTTTGTAAAAAAAAAACTATTTTCTACCAATGGGCTAATATATAAAAATAACACCACAAAATGCTATAAAACTCCTTTGTGTTCAAGAAAGACCGCAAATGTCATATTTCATTTTTTTTTAAGTTGTACAATCAATAATCTAACATACTAAGATAAAAATATTAAATATATATACCTCATTCATGTTTAAGGGTGATTACAAAGTTCCTATATTGGAAAAAATAAAATTTATAATATTGTATTTTATTAGTTTAAAAAAAAAATATTTACGATTAAGGAGGTAATAAACAGAAGCGTAAACACCCTACAATATATATTTTTTTGAAGTTATAATTTTACATGTTAATAGTCATATAAACTGTTTACAATCACGTGGGCTAATACACAGATATGGAAGAATCACTAAATGTTACAAAACTCCTTCATGCTTAAGGGGAATATTTTTAATGTAATATATTTGAATAAATAATTATAACTTCACATATTTTTAGCTAAACAAATTATTGACTACAAATGGGATAACACACAGAGATGGAACTACAAAATGTTCATTAATCTCCTCCTACTTTATGATAGCAGTTCATTGAAAATATCTCAAAAGTTCAAACTCTCTTATATATTATATAAATAAACAGAGAAAATCCAATTGAATATGATAAGTTATAAATAGAAAAATTGGATACACTTATTTACAATTTAAAATATTTAAATTGAAAAGAATAAAGTTCTAAGACTTCTATGAGTATGAAGTTTTTATGGACCACTCCTTACGGGAGGAAATCCAATCTACGTGGTTTTTTTCGCCAAAACATTAATAACTATCTCAGGGTCTATATTCACTTCTCTATGAACAGATATAAAAGCGCCAAGCCGTTAAGCCTATTTTGAGAAGTTGAGTTTCTGAGATAGTTTTTCAGTCGACCCCCACTTGACCCTGAAAGGACAATGGCTAGTAGAAATGGAAGCATCTAAGTGACACCATCTGGCATCTAAGAAGTGTAAAATTCAGCTTACTTACCCAACAGAGCACTAACACACTGGATTAATCAAGAGTATCTTGCACTTTATCATTCATGGATATATATATAAGTTATATATATTATATAAGTTATATATATATAACTTATATAATATTTAACTTTTTTATTGAATTTTAATATTTAATATTTGAATATTTAATTTTCGTTTCGGGGGTGGGGGGATATATACCAATATAACCCCCCCCCCCCGGCTATGCCCCTGTTTCGGATTGGGTTTCAGTACATTTCTTGTACATTTTCATAAAAAAAATTCCGTAAATATACGGGTACTTTTAACAGCGTAGGAAGCTCTTCATTTTTTAACTATGTTAATTCGTTCGTTATTTTTAATACCAACTATCTGAAATGACTGGTAGAAAACAAACTAGATGCTAAAATTTTTTATTATACTTTAGTAATTTCAGTGTCGTACGAATTTTATTGAATTATATTTAAGTGTATATAATTTTGTTGTACATTTTCTTACATTTTTTAAATTTAGTGCTAATCATCGGAACATTTCCAGATTACATTTGTTTCATAAATTTAATAGTAAAATTAACACAGGAATTAAAATATTTCATTGTAAATACAAACATTTAACCACCGCAGACCGTTACATCACAATACGTAGATAATGCATAAAGTTGTTAGTGAAAAATACGTGAAACGATAGACCTCTGAGAAACTTCGGCAAGGTCTGCTCTTTCGGCAAGGTCTGCTCTTTCGGCAAAGTCTGCTCTTTCTGCGAGAAAAAATTTCAGCGTAAAATCAACTTCTCAGGGGCCGCGGTCGAATGGTGGTTGCACTACTCAATACCGGGTTCGATTCCGGGATTTTCGCATGTGGGAATCATGCCCGACGATAACGGGTTTTCTCGGGAATCTCCCGTTTCCCCCGACATTTGATTCCGGCGCTGCTCCATACTCACATCGCTTCCCCCCTCATCGGCTCTCAAGACCTCTCTGTTACTAACTGCCCAAAAGCTTTCATTCACTCACTCAACTTCTCGGCGTGGCACGTAGTGGGAAACGAGAATGTTGTGATTGGAAATTTTTTTCTTACTACCCTATTACTAAATCGTAAGTGTAGGCTATCTCGAATATAGGACGGGAGCTAATTGCGTCTCAGGGCGAACCCCTTACGCCTACAAGGAAGGTAAATCATGCAATGAGACATGCATCGCGGCAGAGAGGGATTGGGCAGCCATGACAGCAATTGGTGTCATAACTACTTTCCTAAGTGTACTTATAGCTAACCTGTAACTAAGAAGAGACTGGGAAAAACTGGCGTAGACACCGTAAAAATCCAGTCGACTGGAAAGAATTCAAAATTGTTACATGCATTTAATAGAAATGCTACGGGAGAAAAAAGGTTGGGCATCATTCTTCATTATTAGTAGAGATGAATAAACTAGTAGAGAAATTGGCATTGTTGTTGTCAATCTGATTGGCTGTTGGATTTCGGCGCGCATATGAACCAAGCATTAGGTGGAAGAGAGTGCTATGTAGGAGGAGGGGTGGGGGTGTACGAGGTCCCAGATGGGAGTGACAGTGCCGTGAGAGCGTGTTTACAGTTCACGCCTCGTCACACTGCCGTGACCTTGACGAGCCACGATTAGCGGCCACCGCGGCATGGAAGGGAGGCCAGGACGCCTATATTTACACCGACGACACTCGCTCGCATCGCCCTGCCTCCCGGCACTGCCTCGCGGGGGGTTATTCCAGCACGATGCGACGTAACTAGACTCGTACACGCCACTCCGGGGAAGAAAGAAAAATACACGTGCGAACCACGTGGTAGAGCAACGCAACAACGCGTTGTGCTGCAGTTCAACGTTAAACTGAACCACATTCGTGCGGCGAAAACGGGAAGTAGCCAAATACATAACAAGTGTAAATTTCCTTATTTATTCATTTATTTATTTACGCAACACACGTCTAACAATGACACAATGAAACATTTATCTTTCACTTGAATCTTCACGGCTTCATCCTGTCCATCTGAGAATACTCTGAGCATTCGAGAGCAGCGTACGTCGCAGATAAATCCTAGTTCTAAACTTTGCGCCAATATACTTACAAGAACCATCTACATATTTATAATAAAACATAGTAAAAATAACGCACAGTCGATACAATAAACGAATCAGAAAGTTAATTTTACTCCACAGGTAGTTTTTAAATCTGCGATTGGTAACATAAAAAATTTAAAGGAAAAACAACTTAAATATATATTTTTTAAATTCATTTAACTCAAAGTGTGTGCCCCAATGGTTTCACAATGGCAAAATTAAAACACGTGTTCTACCCGACCTGATTTCCACCATTTACTTCAGCAACGTGGTATTCAGCCACGAACGGACAGACGAGGTAACAAACTTTGCTTCCAACCACACGTTTGGTGCAACGCGGAAATATTGTTGACACATGATATTGTCGACAGGCGAAAAGCAGTAAATTCTACCCGACTGAATTTGATCGGCGTACTTATGAATCAGGCACAAGTCTCCTTAAGTCCACTGAAAGCCAGCCTGATACAAAACATGCTAACCGTGTCTTACGCGTAAGTAGAATTTCACTTAGCTGGATTAATAAGAGGTCGAGGGGACAACCGAACGGTCATTGAAATTGGCAATATAACAGGCGGTCTGTGCGCCAGTGTGTTGAATATAACTAGCACATATGTAATATTGATCAAAGGTTGATTTCAAAAGTGACCACTCCACCATGAACAGCTTTAAGTCAAATGAACTGAAGAACATTTCCTGTATCTAATTGCGATATTTCCACTATGAACGTGGCACCATGGATTAAAGATGAGGTAGATCGATTATTCGTCCTCTGCGCATACCCCCAACATTGACCTACCCCAAAGAAACACAAAATGTTAATTTCAAATGGTCAACAGTGATGAACGGGCTTGTTTATATCTCGATGTGCAAATGACAAGCACTTTTATACGGATAAAATTCTTCCATCAGTTGAATTTTATCAAACAGCATTAAAAACTGGTCAGACGAAGTATACATACATCTCAAATCACTTGTTTACAGATTAGTTTTCTAACCTAAACTCCAAACCACGCCGTTTTCGCTACACGTGTTGGCAGAAAGCAGTTCAATGTTGGCAATCTGAGATTGGTTGTGCGCAGCCAGCGAGATCGGTCTACCTCATCTTTAGGCTATGCGTGGAACACAACTAGAGATGTCCGACAGATCGGAGCCAGCTACTTTGTCACAGATATTTCCTTGTCACAAATATTTCATTTTAACGTATATATATCTGTGAAAAATTCACTGAAATATCTGAGAATGAGATAACGCATAATGAAACGTTCACAGTTTGTGACAAGAACTGTGACAGGAGAAATAGCTTACTTCGTCACAGTTTATTCAGCTGCCTGTGATACATCGCAGGGCCACAGCTAACCTTGCTTATTTACCAAGCGATGGCAACTGAGTGTGTTTAAATAAACTATTCAAGGAGTAACCAAACCTTCTGTTTAAAACGGTAGTAAATATATTCACGTGAATTATTTTAGTTTCGCTTTTATTAAATTTGCTCCAAGCTGCTGTATTTTTATAGTTAGTCTACCATTGGATGCTAATAAATACAATGCAGTATCTTCATTTTTTATGTACTATAATGTTAGTTTTAGCAAGAATACGATGACTCAGTTGTGGACGCCGTCAGGCGCCTAATCTGCCCTCCCCCCCGGCGGGTTTTTTTTTCACTATCCTTAAGAGTAGGGTGGAACCCTCCCTCCATTTTTTGTGAAATAGTTGTTTGCGCGAATGCACGTATCTTGGTAAATAAATGTACTGCAAATACGATTTTTGTCAGAAAAGATCAAAAACAATTATCTATACCAGATTTTTTTTTTTTTGTTTTTGTCGTATTAAGTTTTTGCCATATTATTCTGCGAGGAAAAAAAATCGAGGGAAATGGTTAAATATCGTATTTTTAAAGCTTGTCTATGCAGTTTCCTTAAGCAGTAAAAGAAAAGTACCAATGTACGGGCGTAGTTTTAATCTGTGTGTTTCCATCGCGTGTAATAAAACCCCACTTTTACAGATCTAATCTGCACAGTACAGCGTCACGACGGAATCACTGCACGCCATGCACTTATGAACGATGAGGCGCTAGAAGTGCGTGTTAGTGTCGCCCGTATCGCTCCCTTGCTTCTCGACCTTGGACGCGGGGTTCCCACAAGGATGCATCCTACTCTCAATAATGGTTTATAAATTGAAAACATTATTTTAATTTTTATTATTAACATCCAATATTTCATATACCAACGTAAAATAATTCAGCGGCGGAAAAATTCGTAAAATGACAAAACATCACAAAAGGAGCTATTATAAGTTCTATTGAATACAGATGTTTCAAATCAACACTGGTAATCCAATCATCATCACTTTTACAATGGGGTATTTTTTACCTATATATATATATATATGTGTGTGTGTGTGTGTGTGTGTGTGTGTTACTGTGACAAAATCGCAGATAAAAGTCACATATATTTATGTGCCACAGTAGTAATTGTCAAAGATAATTGAAAATGTAGGTTGCCGGTAAGCTTATCTGTTACACATGTCAGACGGCCTCCAAACTCAGCTCTGAATTTGACTGTTGTTTAAATTATGACACAGATAACTGCTGTGCCAATACTCTCGAGGCTGCCCAATATTTCCAAATGTCACTGTGTAAACATTTTATTTTATGTGACGTTAACTGAGCGGGTAACTTTGAGGGCGGGAAGTCTGGCGGACCCCTGTACGTCACGGGATGCCAGGTGGCTCGTCAATTAAACGACGCACGCCGCGACGCGGACGAGCGTGGGCGGAGGAAGACAGTGGATATTAGCCGCGCGGGCGGAAGAAACGAGGACTCTTTCCTGGACCGTCAAGGAGGGACACATCGTGTGCCCGAGGAGAGCGCTTCTCGGAAGCGCCCGATATAATTTAGAATGAGTGATCTTAACAGGCCTGACTTGCTCTGAAATAATCTTGGTTCAGATGGAGAGAAATGTGACCCGGTAGATTTGGAAATTTTGTTGTGCGTCCTAAGTTAGGATGAAGTAGATGGTCGACTCCGCTGGCACTGCAGTTCTTTAAGGTGGTGCGTTAAAACCCTGGTTATAAATTTACAATGAGTGTGGTTGATTGTGTCGAGGCGACGAACTGTCAAATTAATCATGAAATGCTCGTCGGTAAATTTGTATTGTTTTACCAGTAAAATGCGGAGAGGGAGATATATACAAGATGTAAACGATAAGTGTTTACAACTGTACACAACAGTGTCCAGGGCTCCGAGACGAGCAATTTGATGTAGGGCACTTGTGGTCCATGGGGTCGGGAAATATCCGTAAATCGCTTGCCAAATATGTACTAAGACACGTGCAGCGCGCTGCTGTGGGGCCGGCTTTAATTGGCCTGCTGATCAGCTGAAGCCGGTTTGTACAGAGGTCAATTCGGGCAGGAAACGTTTAGTAATAGCTTTTGTTTGAAACACATGTTGCATTATCACAATACTACAGATGGACCACAGGGGTCCAATTCCTTAACTGCTGTCAATAACATACACACTCAGTTAAAAGATGGCAATTACCACGCAATTGCTTGAGTACTTTTTTCTTTGTTTTGTTTTACACTTCGGTTTATGGCACAGGTGTTTCATTTGCAATTTCATACTTTCTTTCCTGATGTCTGTAACTTGTCTGTAGTATTGTGACAATGGAAGGTGTGTTTCAAACAAAAACAATTACTAAACGTTTCTTGCCCGATTTGACCTCTGTAAAAACTAGCTTCAACTGACCAGCAGGTCGATTAAGGCCGGGCCCACAGCAGCGCGCTGCACGTGCCTTAGTACACATTTATCAAGCGCTTTTACGGTAATTTCCTGACTCTATGGACTACAAGTGTCCTACATCAAATTGCTCGTCTCGGAGACCTGTACACTGCTGTGTACAGTTGTAAACACTTATCGTTTACACCCTGTATATTTTAGTTTAAGTAATTTGTCTTACAGTAATTTTTGTAATTCCAAAAAGGTAATTTATTGTTAAAGGGAATTTCATAAATAATTTTCATTTCAATAAAATGGCTCTTACATGCATTAGAAATGCCCTTATTATTCGTCTTCTCATAATAATTAATTACCTGAGAGACACATGGAATGGTAACAGATTTAGTTCTATGAAAATGAAACGAAGGAATATTAAACTTCATGAACAGGAATACATAGGAATAATTCCATGGGCTCCCTGCCCTCATTGTGGGAAGGGAACCCACGTTTTCTATCATCTCTACAAAATAATCTACACTAATAAAAAAACTGTGAACACTGCTCTCCAAGATTAAATGTGAAAGGTCACAGCAGGAAGTGTAATTGGACTTTCCATGTCAATCAGTTCTAAGATCAAACTCTTTTTAAATGCCTTGTAACTACTATGGTGTGAATGAAAGTAGCATATAGTATTTCATACAAATTTTTTTGGGAATTTGTCTTGATAATTCGAGTGCAGGACAACCTAGTCAAAGGTGTCCAATAAGGGAACAGCCATCCCTTCAAATGAAGGAGAAGAGTATATCAGATTAATTAAATTGTGTTCTCTCTTGTTATTGCTATATATATATATATATATATATATATATATATATATATATATATATATATATATATATATATATATATAACCAGTGTTCTGTTTTGAGTGTGCATGCATGTGTGTTACGCAGGGTTATGTGGGAAATCAAAAAGGCGAGTCTTCAAATGGAAGGCTATTATTTTATTACGTACGAATAGAGTTAATATTCACAGTTTCAAGTAAAATTTATTATTGTTCTATTCAAGACTCTTTTCCAAGATCTTTTGCGTTCCGAGTTTTCACCCTCCGCAATACCCCACGTCCCCCGAAGAAAGTCTTAAGGGGGCATGGGACAAAAATTAACCCCAAATACGTAAATTGATGTTTACAGGTTTTTGAAAACCAACATAGAAAAAAGTAAAAATGGCAATCTTGGATAATAGGTTTTGCCAACTTAACGACCAAGTATTTTGCAGTATTACTGTATCAATTTCGCTTAATGTCTTGCGCCACGAAAACACACAAAAATTGACGGCGTCAGAAATATCTCGGCAGAATAACGTCACTCAGGTAAAATATTTGCTCTCGCAGTTAGTAAAACTATTCTGTATGGTGGCCCTTTCTTTGTTTTCTCTATCGGCTTCCATAAAATTTGTAAAATACGATAAACCTCAATAGCATTAATTTATGTCCCGTGCCCTCTTAAGCCGTCGGTTGCCTTTGGTAACTGAAAATTAACGATCGCAACTACATCTCAGCGATATTTTCCCCAATCACCTGCAATTCATATTACGAAGGTGGGGTGGTGGCAGCATTACCTCCCCATAACATCTACCGGATTCATCGTTTTTCGACCATAAACTACCGCTTTCCTCTGAGGGCTGGCAGCGGCATGACAAACGGTCGGCATAGAGGTGGGATTTGTAAGTTTTTAGAGCTCGCAAGATGTCATCAGTGTAGCCAAACGGGTTTTATTTTTGTGACGAAAATTTTTAGTTTCCAAGCGCGTTTGTTTTTCAAGAGTTTTTATTTTGCGTCACCACAGATCCGCCAGGCTATATTTAAGTTGCGGGAAATTAGTGTCCAGATTAAAAAGGTTGAGAATTAAGACGGTGTAATGGTTTTGTACACAGGAGGCGCGCGGGCTTTGAGAGCCGATGTAGGTGCGAGTTATTACCTCACGAGAATTATAAATCATTTGCCCGCGCGTTACGAAAAGAGGAGTTAACTGAAAGATCGCAAAAATGAGTCAAGACGCGAGACAAGTCGGGTAATGTCCGTGAGCTGTCTGATCACGAAAAGGAGAGGCATTCGCTATTTAATTTAGGCGACTCTTTAAGTGCGGAACACATGGCAGTTTCGCAAGAACTGGTTAAGGTTCTAACTAGGCCCCAGATGGCTGAATGGATGCACTTTGTTGATTTTTTTTTTTTAATAAACAAGGTCAAAATACTGAGGCCTTCATATAAACAAGAGAGAACGTAGCCTCTATGCTTGGTTGGGGTGACGCGAGAAACTTATTTGTCGAAGTTAAAGATATGAGGAGAGCCGCAGAATGTTCTCCACGCGTACCCTCAAATGAAGGACACGCGAGTTGGGAAGGATTTTGTAGCATTCCTGTACAAGAATTTCAAGCCTCATAAGGGCCGCACAAGCTTTCACAAGTACGCAGAAATATAATGAGACGGTGCGAGAATACGCGACCCGGCTGAGGTTAGCAGGCCGTGGAACAGTCGCACACAACTGAGGAGAGGACTGACGAAGAAGTATTGCGGTAGACAGGGCACGCAGATGACGTCCAAGACGATGGAGAGGGTGTGGGGGACAGAAGACCCTGAAAGCCCGTCGACCTTGGCTGGTAAAGGCGGCGGAGTTATAATGAGGCGCAAAAACGGCGCGACACGACTGGCGGAGGTGT
This sequence comes from Dryococelus australis, assembly GCA_029891345.1. Classification (NCBI taxonomy): domain Eukaryota; kingdom Metazoa; phylum Arthropoda; class Insecta; order Phasmatodea; family Phasmatidae; genus Dryococelus; species Dryococelus australis. The sequence continues at coordinate 35,772,968 of CM057004.1, forward strand.
CGAGACCTAGAGAGTGACAGTGAATGTTTGTAGTCGATGTTTTTTTTTTGGGGGGGGGAAGGGGGGAGTAGGCGCCCTCCACGAACTGACCTCGGCACGCGACGAGCTCGCAAGCACGCCAACTAGTCCACACGCACGCATTTCTACTGTTATACTCCATTCACGGTTACTTACATCTTTCATGAAGCCTTACTGAAGTTCTACTTGGAGGATATTACTCTGCCTCGTGCAAACAGAAGCTAGATACTAAAGGTTGTTCCCCATAAAGTGAGCACTTTAGAAATCAACCTTAGTAAAAAATCACTACTCCCTACCTGCATGATTTTAAACGGGCGCACTAAGTGACATTTGCCCGGTAAAGTTGGTAACGATGGAGGGGAATGTAGTCCCATGTGTTAAAGACGAATAAAAAGTGTTACGTAACCATTTGAGATAACTTCAATTATTTCTCTCCCTTTCTTTTTCTTTATGCATCGAAGTGTAAAAATGAACAGATTTGTACAATATTTACTCTTCTAATCATTTCACAGTTTCACTTGACCGATGCTTGAATAAAGTGATGAGGCCCATGGCAATATTAATTCTACATAAGACGGAAGAACACACAATGTGTATACAAGTAGATCTTAAGCAGGACTTTCAAAAATGCTCATTTTACCGCGAACAGCCTATACCTGCATATATTTCAACGGGCGCCCTGTGAGACATGCGCTCAGTAAAGTTGGTAACGATGGATTGGAAGTAGTTGCGTGTCTTAACGTCGAATAAAAAGTGTTAGGTAAACATTTCTGATAACTTTAATTATTTATTTTGATTTATATTTATTTTTAATGCATCGAGGTATTGAAACGAGCAGATTTGTTAGAAGATATTTACTTTAAAAAATAATTTTCCATTTTCACTTTACTGACGCATGAATAAAGCGATGAGGCCCACGACTATGTTAATATTACATAAGGAGGAAGAATACCCAACGTGTATTATACAAGTAGATTTATAGCAGGGCTTTCAAAAGTGCTCATTTCGCCGTGAACATGCTATACCAACACACCTTTATTCTTCATGTATTTGTACATATTAATTATACATTAAATATTATAATTTATAAATAAAATCTAAGTAAAAGCCCAATTTAACCAAAAATAAGATACTTTTTATATTAACGTAAGTATAAAACGCTTGTGGTACAGGAAATATTTAGGAAACAACTCTACACGTCATACGGTGATTTTTCAAAGGTTTCGTTCTAAGATGGGTGAAGGCGACGCGAAAGACTATATGCAGCTTCACTGAGCACCTTTGAAATCAAATTTAAGAAAAAAAATCATTAATTGTATTTGCATATATATTAACGACCACACTATCATTCTACCAGTAAGGTTGGCAGCGAAAATAGTAGTAATAAAAAAACTTGGGGAAGTGACAATGTGTACTTCTGTGTATGCAACACACCACTGGATACTTTGAAAGTGTTTTGTCATCGAATTACTTTTTCTTTTGTTCTGTGGTTTGAGATTATTACGACACTATACATGGTACATAATAATTAATGTATATTAATAGTGGGATACGGAAGAGTTTTTTTTTTTCAACAAAGCTATGCGGTTCCTAAGATAGAACAAATGATGAATGAATTAGAGCTAGGCTGATAAGACAATGATGAAGAAACAGCTGTAACACATGGATACGTGACGAGAGTGTAGGATGACAAGAATAACTAAAGACAGCCACGACACCCCAAGGGAATAACTAAGAAGTCTAGATCTTTGTGGTTCCCGCGAGCAATTTCTCGCAGCAGCCGAAGTTCCAGCGCAAAACAAAGCAATCAACAGCACGAGCGCAGTTACTCGACCCAATCAAAGCAAGGTTGTTCGTTTTGGAGAGGCCTCGGCGAAGCTCAGTCAGCTTGTGAACTGAGGTCTGTGAGACCTGTTCCCATCCCCAGGTGAAAATAGAATATATCTCACTTGTTTATTTTCTCTGTCTCACTTTCATTGCAATTTCTTTTCTTGTTAGTTTGCTCAGTGTCGCTCCTTGTCTGACTGGGCCATAGTTCATTGTTTTTTTTGTCTCATTTGCATTAGGGTGTTCTTTCCCTTAGTGTCAATGCTATTTTTTCCGTTCATATTTGGACTCGTTCTGTTTGGCCTATCGGACATAAGGAGAGTTCTATTTATGGGTTCCTGCTGTACATTTTTTTATTCAACTTATTTGCCTTCTTGTATTTTTTAGATCTAGTTTCATTATTTTTGGAAGGATTTCCGAAATCTAGTTTACCCACAAGCATATTTTTATTGTTTGTGACTGCCAAGTTGAGGATATTTGTTTTGATATTTTCAGTTTTGCATGGTCATATATCACGTGAAAATATTTCCTCCTTTTTTCACATGTTCTTTTTCTTCCCTTGTTCCATTTATAGTCGGTATAGGCACTGGACTTCGTACGGTTAAATATTGAATATAATTATTATTAAAATCTCAAAAACAAGAGAAACTAGAAAAAGAAAAATTTAACCAACTAATAACTTGGGCAACATAAACCTCTGAGTCATGTAACTTAGGATCTGAGGATTATTGTAAGGCGATGGTAAAGTTAACTTCACACATCATAATAACTTGAAATAATTACTTCCTACAGATATTAACATATTAAATGTTGTGCACATATATATATATATATATATATATATATATATATATATATATATATATATATATATATATATATATACACACACACACACACACACGCACGTGAGGTACAAAATATATCACTTTTCTCATAGCACAGCCTTACGAACAACAGCTAGACGACAATGAGGGCGAGAAATAAACAAGACATTTACGGAAATGAAACAAAAGTAAAGTAGGTATTAAAAGAATGTCCTCTACCCACGTTGAAGAAACATATACTGGCCCAGATTAAACTGTTCCCTTTGCCCAAACAATTATTAAAGGGATCGCTTAAGTGGGTTATCAGCAGACCATTATGTGAATTGGAGGGTAAGGGTTGAACGCGAGCTCGGGCAAAGCTAGTTAAAGCAAACAGTGGCACTTCGGAGGGAAAGAAAAGGAGAGAGGGGAGCATAGGCACACGATAAAAACATCTGTGGAGAGGGACGAGCTGGCGAAAATAACGGACTCGTTCACAAAACCTTTTCGGCGAATTAATTCAGGGAACGGGAGATAGCGGCGCCCACAAGCCTTGTGGGGGGGGGGGGGGATCACAGGAGGAAACAAAACAAAAATTTTAATCCAATTCCGTTTAGTGCGCGCCCTTCAGCCAGGCTCGGAACGGGGCAATCTGGCGAAGATGGCGATTGCAATTAACTGGCGGATTGTGTGAAAGGTGAGCTTCCCTTCGCAACTTCCACCCACACCTCAACCCCCCCCCACCCCCCCCCCCCCCCCCTCGCCCCTCAAAGCCTGTGCGACTGTTTGCCTCCTACCACGGCCGGTATAGGCTATTCACGTTAAAGTGAGCCCTTCTGAAGGCCCTTCCATTTCAAATAATAGTTAATATAGGTCGTTCATGGTAAAGTGAGCACTTTTCGAAGATGTTTCACCTGGCATAATAACCAATAAATACATTTCATTGTGGCTTCGGACTTTTGGTTTTGGGTATGGTGAATGTATACGATGTGTTTATTACTCACATGGCAGGATTTAGATTAACAAGTGGTGAAAGGATATAAATTTGTTGAAAAAAAAGGTAACTAGGGCTTCAAAAGTGCTCACTTTATCGTGGATGGCCTATAGATATAGGGCCTATGTTATTATGGCCTTAGACGTCAAATTCCGAGTGCACTGGAATATACACACTGTGTTTGTAACTTGCATGGCAATATTTGTTCTAAAAAGGCGGTTAAAGGATAAGAAACGGCTGAAAGGAAAAATTAACTAGGACGTCAAAAGTGATCACTTTACCGTGAACAGCCTATACTTCACTTCCGCGTCGCTGTATAATTCAACAACCCAGGTAAGGGGGAGACGACAGAGAAGGATTTTACCCGCGACACTTCACTTCAGTCGCTCATCGCGCACGGTTGGCCTATGTCAGCCAGCTTGACTGCGGCCAACCAACTGTTAAGTCAATTCAAGATTACTTATAACTTTCCTGAAGCCCTGTGACAGTTCTACTTCCAGGCTATTCTTCGACCTCGTGTGAACAAAGCTTAACCAAGTTTAGAAAACTACACCAAAAGGACAACGCACCGCATTCATGCGCAATCAGTTTCGTAGTATTGAGCATGATAACCACTTCTCATTAGGCATTACCATAAAAATGGTTGTCTCATAAATAAATCGCATAACACAGCCATTTTATAGCTTCCGTTAAAAATACCTTCCCGTTTGTTAGATATATGTTCACTTATTGTATTGTATTGTATTGTAAAGTGCTTTTGAACGTCCCCCGGATTTATCCTTGAAAACTTAGCAGGGAACGGCTTACAGACTAACTTATTACGTAACTTAAATTAACACCCATGCCTTACCCGGGATTCGAACCCAGATCGGCGGCATGTTCACTTATATTTTGTTTATAAATTGTAATATTTATTTCATAGTCCACCAGCAATAAACTCGTAAACAAAATAAGTATGCTGATAATAGCTAATAAGAAATAGTTTTATGCAGAATATTATTTGAGTTTAATTTTTACGATACTTGTAGTAAATATTTTTTTTACTCAGATATATCGATTTGAAAGTATGGAATGTTCGAAACACATTTCATCGATGTATATAACAGTTCTTTTCTTCCAGGCTTGTTTACGTTGTTCCCACGCGACGGAAGGATACTTAAGTACGTAACCAGAAAGTAGAACTTAGGCATGGCTTTAAAACAATTGTATATAGCACGGAATATACTATCTCACTGTAGCAACGACAATGCCGTACTTCATTTCAAAGGCCGCAGCCATCCTATTTATTATTTGCTTACCTTATTTCAATATATACAATAACTATCAATATATCAATATATCGTACACGTAAAACTAACAAAACCACTGGTATAAAATAACTGATAACAAGGTTTTTTTTAAATTGCCAGCAATGTCTGTAATTTTTTGCTTGCTGTAATTCAATACGAGTATATCCTATTCACTGTAAAATGAGCACTTTTGAAAGCCCTGCTTAAGATCTACTTGAATACATGTTGTGTATTCTTCCGCCTTATGTAAAATTAACATTGACATGGGCCTCATCACTTTATGCATGAGTCGGTCAAGTGAAACTGTGAAATTATTAGAAAAGTATATATTTCACCAATCTGCTCATGTTTACACTTCTATGCGTAAAAAAAAAAAAAAAAACAGAAAGCGAAATAATTTAAATTATCAAAATGGTTACCTAACACTTTTTATTCGCCGTTAAGTTACGGAAATACTTTCCATCCATCGTTACCAACTTTACTGGGCGCACGTCACCCAGGGCGCCCGTTAAGATATATACAGGCAAGGGTAGTGAAATTTTTCAAAACTGCTCACTTTATCGTGAACAGCCTTTACGCGAAGAAGATGTGGAAAATGACGGTATTTTCTTATTCGCTGTTAAGTTTTCTGTTCAAATCCCGTTCAGCTGATCGGTGTGCTTGCGAATCGGACCTAAATCCTGAATGTTCTCCTCCCTCCAAACGTCTCGTTTCTTTTTACGACCGCCTCGTTTCTCTTCCAAGAAGAACAAATACCAGCAACAATATGGCGATCTTGTTTACGGGCCGATTTCCTGGAAAATAAACAGTGCAGCAGCGATAAACTTGCTTGGTGCTTGTCTTAGAACTGGAACGCCAAAAGATAATGAACATTTATCCAAGTGAAACAGGCTATCGAACACAGACTGAAGATAAGCCAGAGTAAGTGTTGTGCTGAACAACGACTCGTGAACTGCCTGCATAGACGTCAAAATCACGCCTTCGAACGATGAAACGGAATTTTTTTCTACACTGACATAAAACAAAGGCGAAAAAAAAAACACTTGTATTTGGGAGAATCTGAGTTCGATTCCCACTCCGTGACTCCGTCTGTCACTAACATAGTTTTCCATGGTTTTTGTAAAGTCATTCCATGCAAGTCGGAATGATTCCTTATTATAGGCTGTTCACGATAAACTGAGCACTTTTGAAAGCCCTGCTTAAGATATACTTGTATGCACGTTACGTATTCTTCCCCTTATGGAAAATTAACATTGTCATGGGCCTCGCCACTTTATTCGTAAGTCGGTCAAGTGAAACTGTGAAATTATTAGAAAAATTTATCATTTACGAATCTGCTCAGTTTAACACCTCGATGCATTAAAAAAAGAGAAAGCGAAAGAAATAATTTAAGTTATTGCAAATTGTTACGTAACACCTTTTATTCGGCGTTAGGATACGGAACTACTTCCATCCATCGTTACCAACTTTACTTGGCGAATGTCACTCAGTGCCCCTGTTAAAATATATACAGGCAGGGGCAGAGACTTTTTTCGAATGTTGATTTCAAAAGTGCTCACTTTATCGTGAACAGCTTTATCGTGAGCAGTGTAACGTAATTGAACGTCACCAACTAAGGTAGAAAGACGAGATCACACGCAATGTTTGGAGTGGCAAAGACAGCACCGCCATTACAATGCAAAGCAGTGGAATACGGTCTTCCGTGGATTACTCAATTTAAGAAATTAAGCAGTAAGATCTGATAGTGCGTAGTAACCTCACAAAAATCTGGTATGCTAAATAAACGACAGTTTCGGAAAGATGAACACTAATAAAGACACTGGGATGAGTAAATACGAGGGACAATACAGGCGACGCCATAACAAGGAATATAAACACATCTAGAATATTACAGACGTGAGTAGGAAGAGAAGAATTTAATTATATGGACACATTCAAGTAATGGACTCAAACAGACTGACAGAAAAAATTTTTACCTACTTACAAAAAAATTTAAACAGACTAGCACATGGCTTAAAGAAACTGAGTAGGACATGGAGGAAATCGAAATCACACAAGAAGACATTAAAGGACGCTCACTACATAGGGACAAGATGCAAAAATGTACAGGTTTCCAGGAAAAACACAAGAAAAAGAGAAAAAGTCGTTTGTACTGAGGAGAGAAGACAGAAATTTCGAGAAAGGATGAAATAAATGTGGAAGCAAAGGAATAATGAAAGCAAGTTACAGTTGTAATAAATGTAGTTTTACAGCGACTAATACAAATAATTAAAATTCCATTTTATTTTAGTACGCGAAAACAGTTTAATTTCTATAAGCTGATGTATCTAACTGTAAGTAATGACTCCGACTACTTCCTTCAACGTAAGTAATTCGGGGCAAAATTAGATTCTGCATTAAATGCGTGAATGAAGTTTAATGAAATACATTGTCATCGGCTAGGTATTGTGTTTTTAGTATTGTTCTGAATTTTTGTTCATAGCAGTGAAAGCATTTCAATTTTTATAAGCAAAAGGCGATTTTTTTCCTAGTAAAAGCGGCAGGCCTTTAGAAACGTTAGTTTAAATGCTTTAAAAACTGAGTGGCTGGACGAATTCTCACGAAACTTGCAGCGAGTGAGAAATATTACTGTGGAAGTATGCTGTAAAAATAAGGATCTGTTCTGTGCGGCCATTGAGTTTCATAACACTTGTTTTCGTTACTCGTAATAGCAACGCCTGCCATTTACTTGTACGTAGTGTTGTATTAAAATATTTATTTGTGAGATATTCATGAAATATAATTCTACTCGTATGTGTTGTTAAACATAATTCTCAGGTCATTTAACGATTGATTGAGGCACGTCTTCTGTATGTTTTATTGTCTAAGTCCGTAACCTTGAAAACTAAAAACCCAAACATGCCCAAACCAATGAACCGAATTCGATCAAACAAACTGCAATATCATAACAATTACTCTAGCTGTATATTGGATCTGAAATCAACTATCAAATTACAACCTTAATACACCACAAGGATGTATTCTTCCTAATGAGTTCCCTTCACGAACTATAATTTCACTGTCAACTGTCAGTCATTGATGTAGGTAAGTTGATCAGGCTTCCTTTATGGCACTATATATATATATATATATATATATATATATATATATATATATATATATATATATATACATATAATACCATACTATAACACGCAATACTTACCTCTACTATAGGAGGTTCACTGTAAAGTGAGAACTTTTTAAGGCCCTCCCAACAGGCTTTAACCACTAATAAATATATATTATTGCAGCATCAGGCATAAAATTTTGAGGGTAGTGAAATGTATAAACTGTGTTCATTTGTTGCATTGCATATTTATATTAAAAAGCAGCCGGAAGATGGAAATAGAATGAAAGGAAAAATTAGGAAGGGCCTTAAAAAGTGCTCACGTTACCATGAACAGCCTATAATGGCATAGTACCATAAATGATTATAAATATTATATATTTATAATTGTAATAAACTAAGGAACAGAAACAATAACATAACAAAAACCGATTATTACGGCAAAAAAGATTTACTTTAGTTCGAAAGGTCTTGTCGTTTTTATAACAAGAAAAAAAAAACTGTTTAAATCTTCTGATATTCTGTTGACAAATTAAACACAAATCAATATTCACAAAAAAAAATAGGCAGATTATTCCCTGAAATTAACGTGCGCTTGTTTATAGTGCAGACTGAAATATTGAATACTGTTATTAGCTTATTTGATGAGTATACAGTGGACATACGAACCAGCTGATGTAAACACCAGCTGAAAGCCACGCTACCAACGGGCTGAACGTAGACGTTTAGCAGGGTTTTCAAAAGTGCTCACTTTACCGCACTTGGGAGTTAAGAATGTGATAACAGCAAAGGGATAGTTAAAATTCTACTAGTTACACAGCTGACGCCTTTGGAATAGATAGTATAGGACATGCGGCGACTTTGGCCAATCAGTCAATGTACCTCCGTCCACATACATATTAGGCCTACATAGAAAGTGACCTTAAAGCAGGAATCACATCGCTCCGACAAACCCAACACGACACGACGAAAACAGCAGCAACGACCCGACAATTAAAGATTCACTGTGACTGCTTGAATTACAGCAAGACGCCACAGAACCAACACGCCGATCTCGGCATTTCAACTATTTAGATGGCGTTGATAGGCTACGCTGGTTTCAGAGGCGGTGGGCAGACGTTAAATTTGGAATACATGATGGCGACGAAGTGTTATATCAAAATCATACAAACGTAAAATTATTATTTTTAAAAGTTAAATACAGATATATATATATATTTTAAGCTGCGTTTTTGCCATTGTAGGGAAAGCTCGCCATGCAATTTCAAATTGCAAGTTTGTACACTCTGTGCGTCGTGTCAGGCCGGGATAGATTGAAACCAAACGAGACCCTGGTAAAGGGGCAAAAGTGCGTGGGGTAAGTATTAATCAATCATAAGTGGCATATATATTTACGTCTTACTACGTATTAGAACCTGGAACCTGATACACCGAAAGTTCGTGTTTGAAGCACCTACAGCGGCAGAGCTCATGAAGAATACAAAACAAGTTTCCATCGAAAAGTAAGTTGAGTTACGTAATACAACTGCGGTGGTTAACGCTTGATGTCAATGAGAGACCTAAACCTAGTCATTTCTCCTTTCTAAATGGGCGGTTACGTGCCAAATTGACTTGAAAGTACAGACAAATTACGAGCTCAAGAAATGGTTTGCTGATGTTATTAATTACAAGCCGATTCGCGTATATATTTCAATGACACCGCGAGGAAAACTGGCGAGATGTAGGGTAGTTGCAGAGTTCGCATGCACGACGATAAATGACTCCGGTTGCTCGCCATTTACAACAACACGACAAGCCAGCTACCAGTCGCGCCGCACACGGCCCGCCGCTGCTTACCACATGTATTACACCGGATTTATCTAGTTTACTCGCCGTCACGTGCCGTGATACCGGTACACGCGTTCTGTACATCTGCTGCCCGAGTCAGTACTGTCATTCCTAATGAGAATGAAACACTAAGTCAAGTTACATGTCGCTTCTTTCAATGACATAATCAGGTATATTCACGGAGGTTATGAATCGATTAAATCTTGCCCGTTGATTGCACATGCTGAAAATAAATTACTAGAAACACGCACGTAACTTTATACTTGTTTATTACAAATACAAGTGCTTCATTACAGCTTATCTGAAATATGGTAAATTACTGCTAAAAACACACACAGGAAATAAAAAGACATGTTTTTACATGTAATCCAAAAACGACAGTTCACTGTTAAATATGTTTTCCTTCATTTTATGGTGGAAAAGCTGGTAGAAATTTATCCAGAAGTGTCCGTAAAATGTCCGTAAAATTACGGAAACATTGATTTTCGAAAAACGGAGTTTCGGTAAATTTAAGAGAATGTTACGTGAATTCACGGAACATCTACGTTAATATTCGTGGTGTTTTTTTGTACCTCAGTTATACAAAAGACAGCAAAAAATATTTTATTTTCGTTGTATGGATGTTCTACTGTGTATAAAAAAAAAATACTTAAAATATTACAACATTTAATACCTGAACGAGATTTGAACCCGGGCCAAAAATTAGAAGACTGTGACTAAAACCACTTAACATACAATTTCTCGCATGGTTTATAGGTACAACTTAGAATTTCTGTTAGTCACAAGCAACATTTTCCATTTTTTTTTAAAGTTAATGAATGTTATAAATGTTACAGACACCTGATGTTGCTTTTTGATGTTTGAAATAATAGGTCTTACAATCCTTTCACGGTTACTCCGCACTTTTTGAAGCCCTGCTAAAGTTCTACTTTCAGAATATTCATCCGCCTCGTGTAAATTAAGCTTAACTAAGCCAAGAGAATTACACCAAAGGACGACGTACCGAATTCGTGCGCGCTCAGTTGTAATACTATTTTGCATGAGAACTATTTCTTACCAGGTGCTACCAACACACGTGTTTTCTCGCCGTTTTTATTTATATTTATTATTAATGAACTATTATAATTTACAAATAAAATATAGGCAAAACTTCAATTTAACGAAAAATTTAGATACTTTTATGTTCACAGAGGTATAAAACGCCTGCGGTACGTATCATATTTAGGAAATAACTAAACACGTTATACATGGGTGATTTTTTAAAGGTTAGATTCGAAAAATGTGAATAACAGGCGAATAGACTGTAGTAGGGTGGATAACCTAACCGCCGTAGAAATTATAATTATCTAATCACAGTGCAGGCGAAGAAAGGCTCGTGTAGACTCGGCATTGTACGTTCCCGAAACCCGAACTAACGGGATACGGAGACGTTACGAATTTTGCGATTGCGCAGTCGGCTCCGTTTTCCCTCATTAAGGACTGCGTTTCCGTATTTAACTGTATATTATTTCAGTAAATATACAGAAATTTTTAACAGTGTACACTCTGAATCTGAACCAGTGAGAATTTCGCTGTTACAATCAGTTAACAGTATCCGACTGATTCAACAGTCACTTCAGTGAATTTAACTGATGAATTAGAGGGGAAAAAAAAAAAATTGCCAGATTTCCTTCACTTATTGATTCAGTGACATTTTACACTGATTCATCAGTCTCCCCCCCCCCCCCCCCTGTTTTTCAGTGGTTTATTTTGACTGGCGGATCAGTTAAACAGCTGTAAAATGGCCGTCAGACAACATTTAAAATTGACCGCCACACAAAGTGTATCAAGTGAAATAACAACGAATAAACTAATAAAACGAATACAAAATACTTTCTGAAATGTGTTTCCTCTTTCAAAACACAATTTTACGACGTAACATGAACATTTAGCCTTTCATCTCTGTTTGAAGGTTTAAACTGCATATAATGTGGTGAAGAGAGTGTACTCGTATATAATATTCGTTTTAACAATCCTAACGATGCCAATTAAACCAAAAATGAAAAGTAAGGGCATACAATCAGTCCGATGATGCCATTGCAGCCAGTAGTTTTCACGGCTACTTGGGAATAGTGTACTACATAACAATTCGCCGTATCGGGACATGTTGACACAATCTAACAAGTGTCCTGAAATTTTAATACTGTTGCTACAAGAAATACATATGCGACAATAACTAGAAAGTAATTATTTATTCTGCCGATATGGACAGAAGAAATCATATGACTATATCGTTTGACAAGGGGGGGGGGGGAACAGCACGAGGAACTAATACATCCTCAGCAAATAAAAATTGAATTGAAATGCGCGGTTAAAATACAGCTTCTAATTTCACTGTGATGGAAGTATTTTCTTTTTTTCGGTCGCGTCTGATTTATTTGGTCAAAGGGGCGTATACATCTCATTAATGTATACGGCTAAAAATTGATTAATACACTAATAGCTTCAATTTTGACGGCTCAAAATGAGAGCTTATTTGGCTGTTCAACCTAAGAGGATGATGCTAGTTTAAGAATGAAAAAAATTATTCAAGTTGAAAACCCTATTGCAAAATCTATAAATAAAATAACTACGCTAGCGGATTGATCCGTTAAATCCATTCCCTTTAGCGAGTGTCGAAATGCCAAAATGCGTATTCTTGAGATGGCCGTAACCACTGCGGAATTTCAAGGAATCGACATTACAACTTGGCATCGCATTTCATGTGTCGTCATCCACGCTGGACCAATGATTTCAAATTTGTTGCGGACATGAAAATTAATTTTATAATACAGGATTATATTCTAGTTAATAAAAGGTTTCTCCCAATTTATATCTTTAAAGAAATACAAAAATATATAATGTGGTGACGACACTTCTATGTTTATTATCTAAAATCACGTGAGTTTGGAAATACAGTTGGTAGATAGCGTTAGCTACTATATTTACTATATTTAACATTATATTTTTATTTATTTCGTTTGTACTGTAGGCTTTTTAAAGTTAATTTTGTTAATTATTTTTAAAAGTTTAATAAAGAATTATTAGAAAATTTTGAAATGTCCAATATTTGTACATACAATTACTTGTAAAATAATCATAAATTAGATTATAATTTATTACTACATATAGCAAATATTACATATATTATGTTTCGTCAAAATTAGTTTTGCCATCATATGTATGTGAATACTTTTCTGACCAAAATATAAAAAATTCAACGGGTTTTGATTTGCACACGGGTGTGTGATTTGATACATCTTTTTTCAAGTATCAGACAACCCCAATATGAGGAAAAACTCTTATACACTGCCGAGCTTATGTTGTGTTTCAGTGCTTTCAAAAATTAGTTTTTGCAGAACATTTAACGTAATTCGTTTAGTATTTTAAGCGTTTAGTGTTAAGATCTGTTTGATTTCCACAACATCCCTGTCAGTTTTCATGTGCCAACTAAACACTACGTTAACGGCATTTTTTTCTCAGCGTTTTAAAGCCATTACAATTTGATATGTGGCAATGGTTCTAAGTATTAACTCTGTTTCGTCGATTACATTTATATTTAACCACGAGGGAGTGTATCACGTTTCCATCTATGCACAATGATATTTACAGACAAATCTCTAGAGGAATGACGATTTCGGTAGCTGCCTCGCTGTCGGAGTGATATCGACACTTTACAGCTCGATTCCGGTATACAATTTCGCTATCGAGTGTTCAAAAATTGACTGTACACATTCCTTTAGCGGAATGACGTCATTCCGCCAAAGGAATTATTCCGACAGTCTGAGGAATTGAGCCCCAGAGCCTTGCGCTTAAGGCGCACTGCTGCGCATGGCAGTGCTCCATGTAGCTCTTAGGGCCACGATATCCCATTTCCACAGCTTTTATGAGAATTAATTTTTTGAACCCAAACGTGAGCCGATATTGTAAAATCCTCTTACAGTTTTATTAAAAATTGTTCTTATTATGTAGTCTAATTTTTTCAACACAAAAACCCGTATAAATTTAACTAAATATTAAATGAACAAACTTTCGTTAATTAATTAGTTAGATGAAAGTATACTGTTTTACAATATAGGCTCCCGTTTGGGTTCAAAAAATTAATTCTCGCAAAAGCCACAGAAATGGGAGATCGTGGTCTTAAGAGTGGGATGGGCCCCGTGTCCGTGGTCAAGAAGCGAGGGAGCGATACGGACGACACTAACACGCACGCCTAGCGCCTCATCGCTCCTACGCGCCAAGGCGTGCAGCGTTTCCGTCGTAACGCTGTAGAGTGCAAATGAGATCTGTAACATAGAGGTTTTATTCCACGCGATGAAATCCCACAGATTAAACTAAGCCCGTATCTTTGTAGTCTACTTATCTCTTGCCGCTTAAGGAAATTGCATGGGCAAGCTTTAAAAAATGCGATATTTGATGGTTTTCACCAAATTTTCCTTTCGAAGGATACACTTAATATGACAAAAGAAAGAAAAATAGGGACATAGATAGTTGGTTTTTATCTTTTCTGGAAAAAAAAAGTCGTATTTGTAGAACATTTATTTAGCGAAATACGCGCATTCGCGCGAACAACTATTTCGCAAAAAAAATAAATAAAAAATAAATAAATAAAAAACGCGGGGTCCATCGCACTAAGTGTACTGCAGACGTCGCAACGCCGTCGCGAGGGGCTGAGAGAGAGAGAGGGAGGGATCAACGAGACGTCGAATTTTCGTGAGGCGCGCCCGAGATCGAGGGATCGACGTGGCGCGGCGGGCCGCAAGAACCTGTTCTGGTACTGCAAGCTACACGAGAGGTGGAGTAGCTAGCTCTTCAAACAGGCCAGCCTCCCTCCCTCTTTCCAACCGACTTTGTTTCCATAACGCCGCTGGAAACCTGTCCCGCGTTTCTTTACAGGAAGCAAGCTCTCCGAGCCGCCGGCATCCACCGTTTAACTCTTAATAAGGCCCCCGCCTACCTGCACTATTTCTCCGCGTTCGAGGACGAGAAGCGAGGGGAGCGGTAAGGGCGACACTGAAACTCGCATCAAGTGAGCCATCGCCTCTAAGCGCAAGGCTCTCGTCGCACTGCGTGTATGGGCTGTTCGCGGTAAAATGAGCACTTTTGAAAGACCTGCTTAGCATCTACTTGTATGCCCGTTGTGTATTATTCCGCCTCATGTACAATTAAAATTAACATTCCAATGGGCCTCATCACTTTCTTCATTCGTCAGTCAGGTGAAACTGTGATATTACTGGAAAATAAAATATTTTACAAATCTGGTTATTTTTATACTTCGATGCATTAAAAAAAACGAAATAAATAATTTAAGTTATAACAAATGGGTTAACCGTTACCAACTTTACTAGGCGTATGTCACTCCGCCGCCGCTGAACCCTCATATACCACCGAATGGCCTGTGTGTCGTGAGACCAGGAGCCTAGACTCCCATAACTCACAGGATGTTTGTAGAGACAAAATGCACCCCGACACGTACTCAAATCATTGGGTTAGGCGGCGGGGCGTCGTGTAACTGTGGTTTATTGGGCACCGGACCCGTGTTAAGGCTGTTTGAGTTGTTGCCTATTTTTTAAATTAAGTTACGTGTGGTTGTAATCGGCGGGGGAGTGAGGCTTCCCTCCAGCCTCACGGCTGGAGTGAATGTTAGTGTCGTGATGTCTGTCTAATATGTTGGTCTGTTGTTTGCAAGTGTACTAACTAAGCTAGCATTTTTTGTATAGGTGCGTCCCTAGTCTCCCGGGGCCACCCAAAGGGCACGTACGTTTCATCGTTTCAATGTGTAGTGTAGGAGAGAATTTAAAAATTCATAGTCAAATGTGTTTGCGCTGATGGCTCTTATTCAAAGATATAATATACTTATTAACATTTACTTTTACTTATACTTATGGCACACTTCTGTTTTGGTGCTGATATCACTTCATTTTTTTTTAATTAAGTTTTTTTTTTCGTATGTCACTCCGTGCGCCCGTTAAAATATATGACGTTAGTAGCAGTGACTTTTTCTTAGGTTGATTTAAAAAGGGCTCATTTTATCGTGAATAGCCTTTATCTACGGGACTTTCAGCAGTGACCCTATTATTTTATTGGTGGAAAGTCCCTAGGAAGGTTCACCGCAGGGCCCTTGAGTAGATCGTATGTATCTGGTGCGTATATTTTGAGCGAGAGCACTTTGAACAAGCTCTTTTGGAGTTCTGTGAAATGGCGTTCCTAACTTGCGTGACATGTTGAAAGTACTTTGTGTGACATGTTGAAAGTACTTTGCGTGACAAGTTGAAAGTACTCAACAACCCTCGTCTGAAGTGTATGTTACTACCGTAGAAAAGCACATTGGACGAACGTATAATGGTTTCGTTGATAAACGTGTATTTCAAACACACTGCACCGAAGTTCCAGCACTCAAGTAGGCCGGGGAATGGCACATGAAGGCAGTATATTTGCCCGATTTTCGATATAAGTCGTTTTCCAAAGGGTTTATCGAAATTTTTGACTCGACAAGACGTAAATAATAATTTACGCCTCTTTATGTTGTTGTATAATCATCACTGCATTCTCGGGGCAGTAATGGAAGAAACGAATTATTTCTTTCTCTTTGTGTTTTTTTTTTAAATACATCTGAGTGTAGAAATAAGCAGATTTGTACAATATCTACTATTCGAATAAGTTCACAGTTTCAGTTGACCGACGCATGAACAAAGTTATCATGTTCGTGGCAATGTTAATATTGCATAAGGCGGAACAGTACAAAACGTGCACACATGTAGATCTAAAGCAGGGCTTTCAAAGGTGCTCATTTTACCGTGAACAGCCTACAGTAATCGCTTAGAATTCCTAAGAAACAGAAGACACGCAAAGTTTGCTTACGTTATTTTTCATCGCCGTCGCAATGCTTCCTTACGGCCTGGCGTAACCTTGAGGCGTTAAAAAATTTTTCCCGAGAGGAGTCTTAAATCATTTTTTTTTGTTTATACATGTGCAGGTATGGCATTAACAGCCAGTCCCATTTTGCTACCGTTATTAAAACTTTTTAAAACCACACCTGAATATAAAGAGCCCGCCCGCCTACCTGCTGTTTGAAGGCCAGTGTGTTTGCCGATGGGCATTTACCATTGTCTGGTATGGGTGGAGGGATAATTTCTGTTACGAAAGGCCAATGATTAATTTGATGAAAGGAGTGGTGGGGGTGGGGGTGGGGGTGGGAGTGTTGGTTAGGGTTTGTGGGGTTGGGTAACATTTTCTTCGATTTTTATAATTGTTTTACATTTTTCATGATTTTTAATTTCAAGGTCACATGGAGCCAAGGTCATGGGTCACTAGATTGTTCAAGGGGTTAGGAGGGGGTAAGGGGTGCGGTGGTGAGGGTATATGTGGTTGGAGTTAATGACCATTCAACATGGCATCGAACCCTGGCTGCAACACCTACCAAGATGGTGGACGGTGGCCGTGACGCCTACCAAGATGGCGGACTGCATCGCCCAACATGGCCGCCGCGTTTGTGACGTCATGGAAGACAAATCCAACCTCTTACGCCTGAAATCCTGCTGTACTCGAAGGAAGATAATTATTCTACTCACCTAACATCACGTTTCTAACCAACCATGTTTGTATTTATATTGAACTCAATATATTGTTGTTAACTTATCTTTAAGAAAAATAACAAAATTGTGGCTTCATGTGCAGCAGTTTGTTGTCAGAACAGCGGTCATTTAACAACTGCCTTGTGAAAGAAACAGCCAATACTCATCGACAAAATTGTGGCATCACTGAAAAAATAACAAACTGTGTTGACAACACACTGCAAAGCTTATTACTTCAATATTATTTAAAGAGTGTCACTAAATGGTATAGTTCCAACAACTGGGCGAGCAACTAAACTTGTGCATTGTTCTCAGGTACATACTGAGCAGAGAAGTGAAGCCTGTGACGGCATAACAGAAATTTTTCAGGTCTACAATGATTACTCAAACGAACACTAGGAAATGCAAATAGGCATCTGAATGAGACAGTCAACTAGCTCCCTCACTGGCTGACAGTTGGCCAATAAGGAACGTTGTGCAGTGCAGGTCAGTATAGGCTGTTCACGGTTATGTCAGTACTTTTAAAATCAGCCTTTGGAAAATTTCACTGCCTGTACCTGCATGTATTTTAACGGACACACTTGGCTGGCAAGCGACCAGTAAAGTTGGTAACTACAGAGGGAAAGATATCCATATCTTAACATTGATTTTAAAAGTGTTAGGTTGTCAATATTGAAATTATTTATTTTGTTTTCTATTTTTTAAAATACAAACATGTGTAAGAATAAGCGAATTTTTTTAATTACTTACTTTCCTAATAATTACACAGTTCGACTTGACCCAAGCATGAATAAAGTGATTACGCCAATGGGAAAGGTAATTTTACAGACGGTGGAAGAATACACAATGTGCATACAAGTAGAACTCGGGGCTTTCAAAAGTGCTCAGCTTGCCGTGAACCCTGTGAGCTGCTACCTGTTGCCGAACACAGCAGGATTCTTAAGTCTGGGCTATACATCACTAATTGCGACGTGAGTATGGAGCAGCGCCAGAATGAAAGAGCGAGGGAAACGGGAGAACCCCTAGAAAAACCCGCAGACACCGGCGGCATCGTCCGGCAAGATTCGCACATTTGGAAATCCGGGTGCGACCCCGCCGGGAATCGAACCCGGTTCACCTCGGTGGGAGGCGAGCAGTTAAACCACTACACCACCGTGGCCCCACTTTCTCGTTCGTATACGTCTCTTTATTCGTAAAGCGTTTGACAATTTAAAAACCAATTGCGGAGCTGTGTTAATTTCACTCACAGACAAATGCCTATTAGTAAACTTTATTTAAATAAAAATTTTCGAAACTTTATTGAAAAAATACTACATGTAATGGTTTAAACAACAGCAGACCTAATAACTTCAAACAATAAGTTAGTAATGTAATCAAATCCGCTTCAGCATTAAAAATGTATTTATAGGTTTTAAATTATCGATTTAGAAAATTTGACCTCAATACGGCCATTTGTAGGAAAAATCTCACGAGAAACGTGGGGCATTCGCCTTAAATTGAATCAAAGAAATTGGTGTCAACTTGCTTTGTTTTTTGTATATTGTTTCGTAGATATAGTTTGTGACTATATACAGAATAAATATATAATATAAATTAAATATATTATAATAAATATAATATATTAAATAATTTCAAGACAATGGAACTAATACGATTAATTAATTTTCCGCTGTCCTTCGTCCTTATAGCCAATGGCTGTCCAGCACACGAAATTGCTGGTGGCAAAAGGAAGGAAACAAACACATTTAGGGAATGTGTGTGCTCACGGAAATTGTTTTTGATAACAATAAATTTCAGACGATCTTCGTGGCCTCCATGACCTAAAGGTCGATGCGTGAAAGTAATTTCATAATGGCAGAGGCACAGGACTGCGTTGTCCTGCCTAAAGTGCCATCAATCACACTCCGCAGACACAGTGGTCAAGAATTCAAGGAAAGTGGATAGAGATTGACTACTCAGGCCAGTTTGATACAGCAGCGGCTCAAAATGTACTGTTTCACATACAATTTGCAAAACGGATTAATTTATTTAACGATAACGAAGTATTTTTGTTCGGACATTTACGATATTTCACTAAATTACTTTCTAAGTTACGACTAATGGGCGCTTGAAGTAAATCGAGATTTCTCTATTAAAAACCTTTGGTACCAACTACTGAAAAAAAATATCCCTGCCCTTACCAAAATATCTTATCGTAGACGCAGACTGGATGGCAATTAGGAACCGTAATGTATGTCTAAAATGGCGACACACTAAGTAGATTTCTTCATGTCCTGTAGACATTAAAGAAGTCATTTATGTTGACCTTTTTTTTTTTCATGAATTTGTTCTAATCACCATGATCATGTCGTAGCAGCGGAATGATACTTTACGAGTAACAAATTCAAAACTGTTTAACAAATTATCGGATCAGCTACTGGATATTACTACTTTTTTTCCTCATTCGCAACAAAAAAAAGTTTTCATCCTTCAGTTACTAATTTTCTAGGCCGTGTTGATGCATGAGTTTCCTGTGGTCTATCTAGAGAAATGAGGTAGACTCCATCAAAACAAAAAGAAGCGCTGGCACAGGAAAGCCTAAGTACGGAAAATAGCACTCCCGTGCTTCGACGCCATCTAAGGGCGTAATAAGTGATAACTTTACAAAAAAGAAATGCGAAATCATTCCCAAATTGGAATTCTTATAACAACATTTATGTCACAGTAAAAAATGACGTGCAGAGGTTTATTCCCACATTAGATTTAAGTTTTTTTTTTTTTTTTTTAGAATTTAAACATAGTTAGACACACCTCTTATCAAAAATTCTTATTTTTACAATACCCGTTGAAGTTCCTTTAAAGTAAAGTTCTTAGTAATTTTTAATTCATGGTAATTCAAGAAGGAAAATGCGAAGTGAAATTAGTTTGTAATTCGGAAATGTGTGCACAATTTCGGGCTGCTGGCCTGGTTTTCAAAACGTAACGTGAACTGTTAAAACGAGATAAAACTCTCCCTCTTCCTTCCATACACATTTTGTAGACGTTCCTTTCTCTGAAGTATCATGCACAATCGTGTAAATTATGTTAGCAATTATATATATATATATATATATATATATATATATATATATATATATATATATAGTGTTTGTGTTGGCCCTCAAGGTAGTAATTAGTCGAAAAGGGCAAAGAGTGAAGCGGATAAAGACCTTCACAAACGCTGTATATGTGGGACCGGGCTGTATATCGCTTGGCCTTTTGGGAAAATGGTTCAAGTTCCCAGAAACACAGATGGAAGAGGGGCGGGGTGGTGCAACATAACAAAACAATGGGTTATTGCAAATTTCGCGGAAGTTGGAAAGGTGAGAAAGGGGCGTACACACTAAATAAGGGTTTGAGGAAATGTCACTTGAGTTCACACCACAAATAAAATTCCTTAATTCCTTTTCACATAGCGCCTACAATATTATTTTCAGTCGCATTTATTAAAAGCGCTATTTCAGTAATCTTCTCCACTGCATATTAAAGGTGTTTGGGACTATCCACGTAGCTCTAGTTTTAATAGTGAGTAATTTTTCGGGTGAACATGCTTTAACAATTTGTTAGTGGCGGGGAGGATAAGTCTACGATCTACGGCATAAGGTAGCATCTGGGACGCTACCGAATATTGTTTATTTTATTCCAACCTAATATTTACTTATTTTATATTTTGCGTTTATGTATTTTCACGTGTCTATATAGCTTGTTGATGTTAATTCTTCGTTTGTTAATGTTTACAAGGTAATTCCAAGTGTATTTTATTCACTTTAGTGTGTTATGATCCTTTGTTAACATTTTAAATAGATCGTGCACGATCATTAAGGGCAGTGATATTTCGCGAAAAGAGTTCCAGATAAGACACAGTTCAAATCACTGTGGGATCGTCTAGCTTCTTTGACTGGCTGAAGCATGTTCTTGTGCGTGTTAATTGTTCGACCGTAGAGTGTCAAGAGTTACGGAATCCTGAGTGGCTCTGGTCAAATGCGGGCATGAGACCAGCAACCAACGGAGGTATGACTATAGTGGAGGTGTATATATAGTATTGAAGTCTACTTACTGTGTGCTCCGATTTATTCGCGAATAATCAGTGGCCCTAAGGATCATGTATAAAGGCAAGTACGATGTGAGGTTACGTATTGTTTTCGAAGTTTTCGGCGGGAAATTTGTTAATAATAACAATTTTTATTACTATTCCTCCCGCGATGTTTAAAAGATCGTTAAATGTAACAGCAGAATTTTTGAATGTTAAGTATGATAAAAGTTTGTATTGTATTTTAATAATGGACAGTCGTAAAAACGTGTAAATTTTGTGACTTGTAATACTATAAAATTTGTGTTTTTATTTTCGGTGCCTGGACTGTGTGGCAGTAATTTGTATGTCAACGATAAGGGTATGCACAACGTGCATGACCTCATGATGTCTTACTTTTGGTGGTCAGAGTTGGCCGATCATATGATCCGAGTGTAGGTTGGATAAGAGCGTGCATACGTATCCCAATCTCAGGAAGAGGCTTTTCAAAGATCTGTCTGTGATTGGCTATATATGTACGGGGCCAAATTTAGAGGGTTCGTTCTTGACTCTGTCAAAAATGGTCTCTCTATGTGTGATGTCTTAATTGAAGGTGGATGTGCCAGGAGGGCCGTCCATTGTCAGTTGTATTTCTGCGGCATAAATAATTAAACTTCATGTAAAAGTGCTTTAGACATGTAACTAAGTGTAAAGTATTGGCCAGACAAGTATAAGAAGAGGCCTGAGTTCAAATTTAATGACATAAGAAGAAGTTGAATCGTAAGCCACCCCAAGAGATCGTTAAGTGTAGGCTCTGGCAGGTATCCAGGTCTCATAAGTCGCAGTTATTTGTTACATTAAGTATTGCAACTTTCTTTCTTCATTAAATAAATCGATTCCACACATTTTCTTCTTAAAGTGGAAGGACAGGCATTTCTTTTTCTTTACCTTCATTATTTATATGTAATTATCATCGTTTTAAAATAAGGCTGAATTCAAAATGACAGTTACAAATGTTTTAAATCTAACAGTGTACCTTAAGTTGAGACTTGTGAAAATAACCTACCACAGCTAACTGGAATAAATATATCCAGAACATTTTGAATAGTAATATACTTCAGTATTTGTACAGTTAATGACAGTAGTAGGCAGTACTGATGACAGGCCTGATGTGAAAATAAACATGTTGTTTCAACCAAGAGTTATAAGGATTTTTAATAATTAATTGAAATTAAAAGGAAAGTATAAAATGTGGGGTGTATTTCTTTATGACAGCTTTCATCCATACTGAGTTTTATAGGAGGAAACAATATTTCAACCATTCAAATTTTAAGCTGGTGCACAGTTTATGTTTTATAATACAGGTAAAAATCACACACACGCATATATATATATATATATATATATATATATACAATTCGCTTTGAAACCGTGTAGTTGTGCATCCTGGTAGCCATTGAATCCAAGAAACACTAAAAGAACATTTGTCACCTTATCATTCTGCCTCCGAGCTGAACATCTGCTACGCATGTTCATATCGAAGGAAGTATTCCGCACAAGTGGTTGGTTCCTTTACTGGATGGCGAACCCGACATCGAAAAAACGGGCTAAGGGAGGGAATTGATGCATACTGGTGCGTAGTGCAGACATGTCACGCTGGGGAACCTTGTATTACATAGTGGCTGACGCAGTTTATGTTTTATAATACAGGTAAAAATCACACACACGCATATATATATATATATATATATATAAACACTTGTAGAAACAGCTGATAACAGTTAGGGTGCGGTTCTAGCTGTATATTAGTTATGTTGCACAACACTGTTGTAAATATAATGTGATACATATGTAAGGACCCTGCGGTCACAGGCATATACGTACGCTACAATGCTTAAAATTTAAACATATTCCATGTGTTAGCGACACTCCCTACCTTTAAACCGAAATCAGTGTTCGGTAAAAACATCGATGAGTATTAAAAACGTAATTTCGATTTGAGGTGCCTAAGTCGATCTGACTAGTCTAATTACTATCGATCGCTAATGTATCTGCCCAGCACTAGCATTACGAAAAAAAAAAAAAAACGCACACCCATTTTACGTCAGTTTGATTAACTACGCAAGTCATCGACATATTGTAAAACGGCAGCTTTGCAACAATTACCTTTTAACGATTGCACAATATTTCTTTGAAGTGCACGTAAATGTCTGAAGAGATTGTAGGTTAAATATATATGCGCCCCCTCCAAATAAAATATAGAAACAACATATTCCATGATTATTTACAGGTAATATATACTGATTGATGTGCTCGTTAAACTCTTGAAGCTGCAGACAAATTGGACAGGTAAGTAGGGCACTAAAGTAGGTTTATGTGCAATTGCTGCTAGGCGGCTTTCCTGGGGAAGTTTTTCTTCTAGCCTATATCTTACGGCAATTAATCTTAAAATTAAATCACTTTATTCCATACCCAATGAAAACAGTTCAGCATCCCTGGCGTTTCAGTATTTGGGACTTATTAACAATGTTATACTACTATTTAAAATGAGCAGTTCATCAAGATAAACCGTTACAGATTAAGGAGATCTGAGAAATCTTAAATTCTTTTTTTATATAAAAACAGTTCTCTCTTTCTAATCGTGTAGAAATAGTAAATACATTAAATTTGTCGACTTGCAACTGTCAAACGCAGAAAGCAAACGCTCACATGAACGCGTAATTATTTTCTTAATTATTTAGGAGTGCTAAATCACGGTGACTGAAATAACTCCGGAGTGACAAACCCCAGCAGATTTCCGGTCTGCCGCAGAACGTCGCCCAACCAGTTTTATATTAGCAAACGAATTTAACCACCGACGTAAAATATTGTTTCTACCAGATCGTACTTCCCCGTTCTCATTCTCGTTCCCATTATTTTTCCGTCCGGGAAGTGCAGATCAATTGCATTACGAGCCCATCCCCTGCATGAAAAACGGAGCTAACAAGGACACCGACAATATAATTTTTTTTTTTTTGAACGAGGGGACTAGATTCTGTTTCAAATGGAAGGAAATTTAATCATGCGCGCCTGCCGGTGAACAAAATTACTGCGAAAAGCCACCACGAGCCATTGCTTATTAGGGATTCAAACTTTGGAAGCTGGAAGCGTCAATACATCCGGTCCTGGCGTATTGATGTAAATTTTACACAGCGGCGTGCTCCTGTTTTGTTTGCCCGCCCTCACTCGACGGCTGCGGGGGGGGGTATAAACAACGTCTTACACGTCAATTTTCAGCAACTTGTGTTGCGTCGTCTGTCATAGGGACCTACGCAATCCGCGTTATCACTTGGGGGCACATTAAACTTCAAAACACACGCACCTTTGCAATAAGTTTTTCATTGGACCATACTGACACGCCCTGGGTAACTCTGAGCCAATTAAAAAAAAAAAAACACTTCACACATGTATAGTCCAAACACGTGAAGTCCACTCAGAAAGTGAGTGGCTTCACGTTTATGACGAAGCCAATAGAGAAATGACGCCGACTCGAGTGTTAAGTATTCTGTGACGGCACAACAACACGAGTATTGAATAATGATTTAATTGATAAGTGTACCTGACGAATTGGTAATGTGATGCACGACTTAGCGTTAGGTTCGTGAATAATAATGCCAGAGTAGGAATGATAGATTTTGGAACCAATATTGGAAGTTATTTTGGTATTTACAGGATGTTGTAGCGACTCGGAATTGTGAAATACGCTTTACCGAAACTAGCCACCAAAACAAATTTAGATCACTTACAGGATTTCTAAGACGGCTTCTTGTGTTTAATATACATAGCAGCTCTGAACCACAATTCTTGATATTAGAATAAAACCAACAAACTTATTCGTCATGAGGATAACTGCTTCGGTATTAAGAAATAAATTTGAATCGACCAAATAATTAAAGTAACCACATATATTTCAACTTTTGCTACTCACACAAGAATAATTATATTAAAAAAAAAACAATCACAGGCAGTCCATGTCTATCGAATATCGTTTCCTGGCTAGGACACCAGATGTCGCCCTGCACACAGGGCTGCACGAGACGACCCAGTGAACAGCATCAGAAACGTCGGTGTGTCACAGCATAGTACTGTGAAGTTTAGCTACATGCTAAATAATACAGCGAATTTTGCAGGTCTCCAGTCATAATAATACTACAGACTGCAGAAGTGAATCAGACGCTTGTAAAGCCGAACTCCAGCCGCAAACGCCAGCGTCACCAGCCAGCAAAACGATGGAACGCCGTTCGGCTAATCAGCACGTGGCAACCTACTCACCAGTTGCCAGCACAACCAATAGGGGAAAATTTCGCAGTGTGGAGTAGCCAATCACCCGCGTGGCCTGATCAACGAATGGGTTCCGTCCCTATCTAAGAGATCGCTACGCAATTTCGTCTCTGTGTTCTTATATGTTCTGTGTTTTCGCCCTGCGCGCTCCGACGTAAGTCCAGTCCATAACACACATGAGGTAGACCGATCTCGCTGGCTGTGCACAACCAGTATCCGTGTCCCAACATTAAAGTGCTTTTCTTCCAACACGTCTAGCATAAACTGCGTGGATTGGATTTGAGGTTGGTATACTATTTAGTAAACAAGTGCTCTGATATGTTTGTATACTTCCTCGATCGACTTGTAATACAAGTTCATTAAATTAAAATTAGTAAAAGTACTTTATAAATACAATAGTGACAGTCATTTAAAAATTAAGATATAACAAACATGTTCATCGTAGCTGACAGTGTGACTTTGACAGTTGTGTTACTTTGTGATGGAGGGTATATGCGCAGACGAATAATCTGTCTGCCTCACATTTGGTCTATGGTACAGTCCATTAATGAGCAACCAGCCGTAGCCAAGTGCTGTGGAGCCAGCTTTAATTATAAAGTTGTCTATGATTACCTAGATTAAACTTAGAGCATTGTTTAAGCCTTGAGATAGACGTTCTTCTTTAGAGTATGCTTATTAAACTTGTCAAGGAATATGTATATTTTTTGCCTGCATCCAATTCGTTCCCTGGCGTTTCATATATAGGTTATTCGCGGTTTCTTCACACTTTTTAAATCAAACCTTATGATAGTGTCCCCATGTATAACGTGTTTGGTTGTTTCCTAAACTTGCAATGCATTACAAGCGTTTTAGCCTTGTGTTAACATTAAAACATCTTATTTTTGGTTATATTGAACTTTTATTCGTAATTCTATCTATAGATAATATTTAATTTCTTATTCATGTGAATTAAAAAAAGGGTAGAAAATAGGCGTGTTGGTAATGCCTAGTAAGAAATAGTTCTTATGCAAAGTATTATTACACTGAGTGCGCACGAATACGGTGTGTTGTTCCTTTGGTGTCATTTTGAAGACCTTCTTAAGCATTTCTGCATGTGGCGGAGTAATATGCTGAAAGTATAACTTTAGCAGAACTTCAGGAAAGACTGAAAAAGGGTGAAAACCGTTCGAAGAGAGCAAAGAAGAATTCAGTTAGTAGTTGTTATAAATAAAAAACGTATGATCAAAAATTAGTAATTATTAGTTAATCCAGGTCCTTTGACTCGGAACAAAAGCGGGCATTATTACTGGATGCTGTTTTGGTTAATAGTATTATCAAACACTACCAGTCGACAACTTCATAATTATTAGTTAATCCAGGTCCTTTGACTCGGAACAAAAGCGGGCATTATTACTGGATGCTGTTTTGGTTAATAGTATTGTCAAACACTACCAGTCGGCAACTTCATAATTATTAGTTAATACAGGTCCTTTGACTCGGAACAAAAGCGGGCATTATTACTGGATGCTGTTTTGGTTAATAGTATTATCAAACACTACCAGCCGGCAACTTCATAATTATTAGTTAATCCAGGTCCTTTGACTCGGAACAAAAGCGGGCATTATTACTGGATGCTGTTTTGGTTAATAGTATTATCAAACACTACCAGTCGACAACTTCATAATGTCTGAGCGCATACCGGACCGTATGCAGTACTGTCGGGATATATTGGTCACTACGTTATTATTTTGACTGTTCAGAAGGATACTCTAAGACATGTTTCACATTTGGATCTAACATCCACGATGACAGTGACTGTGAACGATGCATATAATCAGGAGGTGTGTTTTAAGGCAGATTCCCACCCGCCATCTTCGATTTGCAGAATTTTTGCCATACTCAGGAAATACACTTTTGCATCAAGTTTTTTTTTTTTTGGAACGACAGGGCACAGAGCATTGCCAAGTGCATTGTCTGAGGTCAGTATTTCTTGAATAATCACGCGTTTCGCCTCGACAGTCATCAGCTAAACATTAATAAATATAGCGAAGCTGTGGCCGCTCGATTAAGTTTGGGAAACTGTTATTTAGGCTATGTCGTGCGGGGAATTTCAATACACCTTCTGAAGTAGAAGCTTTGGCGGAAAACCGACAAATTCAATATGGCGGGTGGGAATCCGCCTTAAACTCATAGGAAGCAGCTCGAGTGCTATAGGCCATTCACGATAAAGTGAGTACTTTTTAAGGCCCTTCCAACATTCGTTAAACACTAAAATACCTATGTGAGTGAGGAAATGTATACACTGTGTTTATTATAGGCTGTTCACGGTAAAATCGACAGTTTTGAAAGCCCTTCTTATGAACTACTTGTATGCACTTGTATATTCCTCCGCATTATGTAATATTAACATTGCCATGGACCTCATCACTTTATTCATACGTCGATCAAGTCAAATTGGGAAATTATTAAGAAGGTAAATACTTTAAACATCTGCTTATTTGTACTCTTCCATGCATTAAAAAAGCAGAACGCGAAAGAAATAATTGTAAGTTATCACAAATGGTCACCTAACAATTTTTGTTAGACTTTAAGATATGGAACTACATTACATCCATCGTTACCAACTTTACTGGGTGAATATCACTCAGTGCACTCATTAAAATATATGCATGCGGTGGCAATGACATTTTTATAAGGTTCATTTCTACAGTGCTCACTTTATCGTGAACAGCCTTTAGTCACATCGAGATGTTTAGAATAAAAAGTGACGGAAAGGCAGAAAAATTGGCTCAAAGGGAAAATTTAGCAGAGCCTTAAAAAGTGCTCACTTTACCGTGATCGTGCGTGCGTACCCGGGAGGAAAGCTGTTAGGGCGCGAGCCAGGCCGTGTCGGCAGAGCGGGACGACCTCCCACAATTGGCCGTGGCGGTGAAGGGAGACCACAGTGGAGTCAACCACGTTTCGCTACGTTTCACCTGGGGCCCCGCCCAGCCCCGTCACGCCCATGCCCGCTTTACAACCACGGCACTTACAGCGAGGTCACGAGCCTTTGCCCGGGGTCCCGGCTTTGCCTGACCTCTCCGGAGACCCCTTGCCTTACGCCTATTTCTATCTCGTCACTCCCGAGTTGCCTCACGAAGCATACTATATAGTCCAGTCACGGTTACTCGACACTTCTCTGCAGAACTGCTAAAGTTATACTTCCAGCACGTTCCTCCACCTCGTGCAAAAAAAACATTAACCGAGTCTAGAAAAGTACCTACACCAAAGGGACAGCGCACCACACTCCTGAACACACAGTGTAATAATACGTGACTGTTTGTGCCAACGCACGCAGGACTGGTGTCTTGTGTCTGTATCTCCCCAATAAAGATGGCAATACCGAAGAGACTCGAGACCTCCATAATGTGTTCAAAAAGGGATTGGGTTTACTTCAGTGAAAGGTTCTTATAGGCTGTTCACGGTAAAGTGCGCACTTTTGAAGTCCCAGTTACTTTTATCTTTCAGCCATTTTGTATCCTTTAACCTCATTTATAAAATAAATATTGCCATGTAAGTAATAAACACAGTGTGTGTGTATTCCCGCACTCGGCAGTTAAAGTCAAAGGCTAAAATGAAGTATATTTATTAAAATTATTCCAAATGAAAACGCTTTCAAGAGTGCTCACTTAAACGTCAATGGCATATACAAAGGTTTACTCCATGTATTAAAGAAAATTCATATTACGAAACTTTTACCCGAGCTATACAATAAAAGGTTTATAAAAATATAGACTCAATATAAAATATTTTCTTCCTCACAAGTTACATTAAACGAGTATTTAAATTTATTACATAATTTTGATTAAAATGGCGGCAAGGACCCCTTCCCACCCCTCGTCTTAAGATATCTCGGGAACAGCAGTTGCTCCCTTCCCGACATTACAACACCCTGTACTGTCTCTCCGATCCTGGACGAGAACGAAAAACTTCGAGAACGTTAAGAAATGTTCTTCGTCCGGAAGTTCCCTGGTGGTGGCGTCACCGGCTGGTCGACGTCACGTCGCCAAGGAGACGATCAGGGGAGGGGAAAGGTGGTGGACAGCGAGGCTTCGCAGGCGACCGCGGAGCGCGCGGCGGTCATTTGCCGAGCAGACGTCATGCCAGCTGGACCTAAGGCGAGGTGGTCTGTGGAACGGTCCCTGGCGCACCAAAGGTAAGCCGTCCCTACGGCCCACTCTGTGCAGAAGCTCCATTTTAGGGTTCCGTAGTATTAACTAGTCCGATGTGCAGGGACAACGGCCACAAATTCGTTGCATAAGAACTATATCTCATAGGTTGTTCACGGTAAAATGAGCACTTCTGAAAGCCCTGTCTAAGTTCTACTTGTATTCAAGTAGTGTATTCTTCTGCCTAATGTAAAATTATCGTTGCATGGGCTTCGTCACTTTATTCATGCGTCGGTCAAGTGAAACTGTGAAATTATTAGAAAAATAAAATTTCACAAATCTGCTCATTTTTACACTTCGGTGCATTAGAAAAATAGCGAAAGAAATAATTTAAGTCATTGCAAATGGTAACCTTAAACGTTTTATTCTACATTAAGATGTGGAACTATTTTCCCTCCATCGTTACCAACTTTACTGGGCACATGTCGCTCAGTGCGCCCGTTAAAATATATGCAGGCAGGGACAGTGACTTTTTTCTAAGGTTGATTTAAAAAGTGCCCACTTTATCGAGAACAGCCTTTAGAAATGTTTTTAAATACAATCAGAATACTGGACAACGTGCGCAAATAAATACTTCAAGTTTTACAGCTTTCCTTGTTAGGACACCTGTTGAACTTGGTTTATTAAGATATATATATAATCAATAAATGCACTTACAGACACTGTTACTATCCTAACTGTCACAGACAATACAAACAAACTCTCGAGTGAAGGTAATCAAGTGAGTGGCCAAACAAATATATACAGTCGATTTAACTGAATATTTTGTTGACAGTGTAAATTCTTTTGGCCCAACACAGAGGTTTTGCTAATTCAAGCATGTATTTTGTTAGATAAACGAAATTAATTTTGTTGTTTTTTCATGTTTTGTTATTCAACAAAATATTTTGTCGGGGTAACCTTATATTTTTGGCCCTACACAAACGAATATTTTGTTGGCTGGGACAAACTTTACTCTAAGTATACGCTTTGGTTACCTCGCCATATTGCATTCTTGGCTTTGATAGCTTGTTTATATTTAAAAAAATAAAATTCCGAAATTACCACTGTACTCAACTAAAGCTGTTCACGATAAAGTGAGCACTTTTGAAATGAACCTTGGAAAAATGTAACTCAGTGCACCTATTAGAATATAATGAAGCAAGGGCTGCTTGCATATATTTTAACATGTGCACTGAGTGAGATTTCCCCACTAAAGTTGGTAACGATGGATAGAAAGTAGGTATATTTCCATATGTTAACGTCGATTAAAAAGTGTTAGGTAACCATTTGTGATAACTTAAATAATTTCTTTCGCTGTTTTTTAATGCATCGAATAAAGCGATGGGGCCCATGACAATGATAATTTTACGTAAGGCGCAAGAATACACAACGTGCATACAAGTACACCTTAACCAGAGCTTTCAATAGTGCTCATTTTACCGTGAATAGCCTTTAGCTATTAACCTTACACTGCAGTGCAGACAAGACGAGGTAACTACGAACTCACAATTACATCACAATAATTCTGCCAAAATTTGGTACATTCGATTTTGTGACGTGAATAGTAGTTTGCAGCTGAGTCGTTATGCTTAAGGGATACTGATATCCGTCATCCCGGACCAACGGATTTTTCTCCAATATCCGGCAGCGCAGAGCTTGTTTTGCGTTTTGCCGGCCGATAATACGAACGTTCAAAAACTTACTTCATTTCCGAAAGTCTGTACAGTATGGATATAATCGCTGTTTTCACCTTTTCCCACATCAGCCAATAATTTTCTTTATCTTGGGTCACCACTTTCATTAAGTTTACTAGATCGCTGTGATGCAAAATCTTTGGCACACCTCTAATAGGAGTGCGGCAAAAAATAAACTGACGAATCCAACATGTGACGGAGCGCCCAACGACACGACCCTTCCCAATAACTAACACGTTAGACCCAACAGTGTGCATGTTACATAAGAAGGTTACATATGGTCGGTACTTCTCTCACTACGAGGCTCAAGTGTCCAGTGATCCTCCCTCAGGGCAGCCCGATTTGTAAACAGTGCCAGTGCTCTAGCTTATGACTAATTCATACATTACTATCGTCGAATACAAAACCTACACTTGAAATAATAATAGGAAGATTACCTGACAAGTGTAAAGTAATATTCGCAAACTTGTGGGAGAACCATGACTTTCCTTACAGGTAAGGTAAAATTACTTCACTTTGAGTAAAATTCACGTACATGGTAGTGGAAAATCCCATACATGGATGGGAAAAGTACCTTACGACACGTGCATCTCTTCAGTATTTTCAACAGCTATTCGGGGGGGGGGGGAAGAAACAATCATTTGACATGCTAATATTCACAAATGATGCCACGCTGGCATCGTGGTGTAATGGTTAGCGTATCAGCCTACCGTGACAGAGGACCATGATTCGCTCCAAACCACCAGCAAACGTCGATGATTTTAGTGTTGAGGTTTCGGTTACTATTCGTCACCGAGGATATAGGTAATAAAAATTATGAGTAGTAATTCTCCAGGG
Source organism: Dryococelus australis (assembly GCA_029891345.1). Lineage (NCBI taxonomy): Eukaryota > Metazoa > Arthropoda > Insecta > Phasmatodea > Phasmatidae > Dryococelus > Dryococelus australis. The sequence continues at coordinate 35,805,477 of CM057004.1, forward strand.
TATTTTTAATGTAATTTTATTATACAATAGTTAATTTTCCCTTACTTGTATGGGACCCTCACTCACTCACTCACTCACTCACTCACTCACTCACTCACTCACTCACTCACTCACTCACTCACTCACTCCCTCCCTCCCGCCGCCAGCGCCGCAAACTTTTGTCAGGTACTATTTCCGTGCCATAAGCTGAATCGTTCTTTACTTGTTATGTAAATTTACTCGTAATTTAAGAAGTACTTTTTACCCTACAGGTAGAGGTAATTAGCCTTCCTTACATATTAGGGAATTTTACCTTAAAAAAATTCTTTACTGAGTACAGCTTATTGGTTGTGATCAGTGCCGACAACAGAAATTTCGAGTATTGATCCCATTACACTACCGATATTTGGGTCCCCTTTCTATAGCGTGCCACCCCACCCCCTCTCATCTATTGTTTATATACAATGATTAACTTGAAGACCAAGAAAAACGGTAATATTTATTTTAATATTACACCTAAATGTTTGTTATTTATGTCAAGGAAAATGATACAAATAGTTACATCATCCTATTAGAAGATAATTTAACACTAAATTAGCATTATGTTCGTAGATAAAGCTTACTCTTGTCTCTACTCACTACGTCACTAAAATAACATCACAAGAGTATTCGTACTTTCAAAGTTTTAAAGGCTTCAACTTAGACATATAAAACAGTTTTTTGACGGGAATACGTCTTTAAATTTGCGACCATAGTGGGAGGCAATCCATAAAATCCGATGATAAATTCGGGGGATACAGTTTGGCACACTGCAGCTCCGAATCTATCGTATACATTCTAAATTCAAATACACCAATCGATTGCCAAAGAATCAAAGAATATGGTACGTTGAATGAGGACTGCGAAAACATCGCGCGAGGCGAAATGTAAAAGGGGGGCGGGGACCGCAATCTTGAGTTCGTTTCGCCGCGTCTCACAACTTCCACGTAGTATAACTTTTGACTAGGAGAAGCTACGACGCTCGTTTGGGTTTCAATCGACAGCTGTCGTCAAGATCAGTCGATTGCGTAACACTTGTGTGACTTGTTTATGGTGAAATTGCATGAGTTTAATGTAAAAAAATAAAGAAAGCTTAACACAATTTCTCCCTATACTCGTCAAAAAGCGAAGTCGAAATACATAAATCGTATACGGTTGGAAAGCGCATCTCAAAAGCAATCCAGTGATACCCATAAAACCCCATACGAAAGAGTGAAGCGGTGCCGGGAACTTAAGAAAAAAAAGTATCAAGGCGTCCAAGCGCGTCAACATAGACGTATTCAAGCAAAACAAACGGCCGTGACCCCAACAAGGGCAGCCCAAATTTTTTTTTTGTTTGCTTCCTTCACGACGGCGGCCTGGCAGTCTACATCTGTTTCTTTTAACCCCTGTCGCTGGTTGTGATTCTAATAGAAAAACTACTATGGTTAACTTGAGTACAGAGCCATCAAAAAACCTTATTTGTAACACGCGAAATGATAAATTGCAGCGGGGCCCCGAAAGGAATAAGACGCAGGTTAGTCCCGGCGCGTAAAGGGAAATGAGTATCATTCTACATCAAGTGGGCGGATGGCGCATGCGTGACAGCCGCATGTGGTCGCTGACGGATGGGGCAGTTGTACCTGGCAGAGGCTCGCCACAGCCGGCTGTCCAGTGTGACGGATGGAAGAGACGGAGCTGCAGCGAGATGAATAGCGGTGCGCCTCTGCCAGTATAGGCTATTCAAGGCAAAGTGAGCACTTTTTAAGGCCCTGCTAAAATTCCCCTGTCAGCCTATTTCTATCTTCCCGTCCCTTTTTAATACCAACATTGCTGTGTTACTAATAAATGCAGTGTATACTTTTCACCACTCACAAAAGCTAACGTCTGAGGCTGCAATAAATTATATTTATTAGTGGTTAGTGCCTGTTTGGAGGGCCTTAAATAGTGCTCACTTTATCGTGAATAGTCTATAGTTAGGCGGGGGTCGCTCGCGCTGTTCGCCGGCTGCAAGTTAGCCAAGCGTTCCATTTACAGGCTGTTCACGGTGAAATGAGCACGTCTGAAAGTCCTGCTTAAGATCTACTTGTATACACGTTGTGTAATCCTCCTCCCTATGTAAAATTAATATTGTCATGGGCCTCATCACATTATTCGTACGTCGGTCAAGTGAAACTGTGAAATTATTATATAAGTAAATATTTTACAAAACTGCTCATTTCTACACTTCGATGCAAAAAAAAAAAAAGTTATCACAAATGGTAACCAGACACTTTTTATTCGACGTTAGGATATGGAACTACTTTCCATCTATCGTTACCAACTTTACTGGGTGAATGTCACTCAGTGCGACCGTTAAAATATATGCATGCAGGGACAGTGAATTTTTTTCTAAGGTTCATTTGTAAAGTGCTCACTTTATCGTGAACAGCATTTGCAAGAAAATGATTTATGACATTATTATAACTTTAAGAATTATTTTAACTGAAATGAACATTTGTGTTTAAATATCTTTAAACCTGCGTAAAACAAAAAGTTAAATATTCACTAGTGTGCTCAAAAAAGTGTAAAAAAATATGCCATTTTCATTTAATTATTGTGAGATACCACATTACATAACGCGTAAAAAACCATAAAAATAATTAAAAAATTGACATACTTAAACGTTTTTGAGACACTGGATCGATGTTCGCCTGGACAAGGGGTATAAGAATAGTAGGAAAAAAACTACCCCCAAAGTAGAGAGCCAAAATCAAACACACGGCCATCCGACGCTCGGTGCCAATGGCGGATTGTGGTACAGGAGCAGAGCAGATTTTTTTAAATTAAATAAATACCTACAGCGTACATTACGTGAACCGCATTCTTAAATAACACTCGAAATGTTTTATATTAGATTTTTGTTTTTATCGTCTTACCCCTGCCAAATTTGAATGATCGCGAAATTGAATAGGCATACATAGTAAATGTCACACTGGCAGCACAGGTACGTCATTATTTTGGAATCTCGCACATTGGCTACACTCACAGTAATTCTACAATCAAAATATTTGTATTTATGTACTTACCTATTCACTATTTTTAAACTTTATTGGTTGATAGTCTCGGACCAAAGGGTGTATTCTGTTTTGCCGCGCCACCATCACAAGCAGACAAGCGACTTTACAGAAAGAACTGTGAATACAGTTTCGTGGTTTAAACGTAACCTGTATTCAGCAGCTTATTACTGTCGTGTCCTGCAAAACTGTGCCACACTTGAATATTTTTTTAATAGTACAACTGCGATAAGGCCCAACAAGTGTACGACAGTAAATTCCATTTCGCTTTATTTGTGGTACTAGAAATATTTTCGATGTAACCATATTATCGATAGATCTAATTTCCATAGGCCCTACGTTTTTAAATTAATGTTATTACTTTTTTCTGCATCGTTATTGCTGGCGTTTCTGCCGTTACTTACGAAATTTACAATGTCGATATTTCCGATGTCAACATGAGCGATATTTGATGTACCGATACGTGTGAACTATCGCACTAATATCGATATGGTTAGCAGGTATCGAAACGATAATGGAAAGTGGATTATCGCATGTTCTCTATTCAGTAGCTGATTGGCCTCGTGCCCATTACAGCCTCCCGGTTACTCGCCAGCCCCCCCGAGGCGACGGATAGGCACGCTTATTGGCTCCATAGACTCCCTGCCCATCCCCTTCCCTAAGCCACGAAGGGGGCAGAGGATGGAGTGACGTCACCAGACGTGTCACTCTGCAACCTGCAAGGCCCGGCGCTGACCACAAAGGTCGGCCGCCATCGGCCAAACCACCGAAGAACGAGCTCGATTACAGACCGCTCCTGCCACCGTTAGATTTATTCTCCGCCACGCGAACTCGCAAAAAAAAAAAACAGTCAACGCGAAATTTTTAACTGCCCACAGGGGAACCACCACTCAGTTTCTTTGAACGATTAACACGCGGGGATATAAAAAAAAAGAATCTCGGGTGAAGAAGACGCGAAGATAACTCTGTATAATTTCGCGGTGTGCTCAACAATCAACGTTTATGTACATACACATCTTCGTGTCATTTTTCCTGTTTTCCAATACAAATACTGTAACTTTCGGCCAGTATCCCAATGTGTCCTGAAGGAGGAAATGTCTTGATGTCAGGTCAAGAGAACACTTGTATGGGACGAAATGGTTATTATGTAGGCTATTCGCGATAAAGTGAGAACTTTTGAAAGCCCTCTCATTTGGAATACTAGTCAATAAATATATTTTATTTTATATTTCATTTTAGTCTTAGACGCTAACTTCCTAGTGCAATGGAATATACACACTGTGTTTATTACCTAAAATTCAACAATTATGTGGTTAAAAGATAGAATATGGCTGAAATAAAAAAAGTTACTAGGGCCTCAAAAGTGCTCACTTTACCGTGAACAGACTAAATTCGTGCGATTCCAATAGCCTCCGTCGATAAACACGAACTTGGCCTCGACCTACGATAACATTTAGAAACATTTTGGCACGGATCAGGACAACATCAACCATAGTCTACAATCGAAATCACTTTCATATTGTCCCCTTTTTTAATGGGTTTGGTTTGTCTTTTCCCTCAGCATAAGCAAAGTTCGTATACGGCAAAAAATCAGGGCCGATGGTTAGAGACAGAGGGCGACATCCATCTGTTACGTTCCACCTGACTTCCCGTATGAAGCGTGTCCGAGGCCTAAAATCGCGGGGTTGCTAAGGGTGACGCAGATACGCTCGACACATGCCGCATCGCCTCTATGCTAGAGGTGGGAGTAGTGAAAACGTTCCCGGAAGGTGACAACTCGTAACAGTGACAAATAAGTCGCAGTGACAAGCAGCGGTGACTTTGTCACTACTTATCATCATTTATATTATTCGTTGTGCCTTCTCTGTGGGCTCCTTTCTTTGTAAACCACGATAATAAACGGTTTGAATAGCATTTAAAACATAGTTAAAACTTTATAATGTAGTTTTATAGAATTTCGTGTACAATAGAATTATCAAGAATGAATTACCAAACCACCGTACTATTTTAAGGTATCTGCTACAGAACGATACAATCCGTTTATGCAACAGATAGAGACGTTCACTATATATATATATATATATATATATATATATATATATATATATATATATATATATATATATATATATATATATATATACTTTAGGTGACGAATTTCACAAAAGAAATAATTCAAAATGTGTGAGACTGTCCTAAAGTTTAATATGTGAAATTTCATGTATTTTTCTATGTGAAATTGTTTTAAATGTTAATGCAATTTGAAATATTTCACACGTGTGCGTATGAGTAAAGGATATAATTGAGTATGCAAACTTAACACACACACATGAACAATCAAGCTAAAATAGAACACATATAAAAAGAATAAACTGCAAGCTACACTAAAATCATTCTGCACGACAATGTTGCGGTGGTATAATCATCAATACCACAGACTAAATATGAGGTAGACCCATCTCGCTGGCTGCGCACAACCAGTCTCCATGTCCCAACATTGAACTGCTTTCTGCCTATATGATTAGCAACAATGGCGTGGATTGGGTTTGAGGTTAGAACACTGTTTAGTAAACAATCGCTTTTGTAATGTTTTTATAATTCCTCCTATCAATTTGTAATGAATGCTCTTTGGTTAAATTCAAACAGGTTAAACTAATTTATTATTATAACAGTGCTTGTAATTTAAAAAAAAAAGATATAAACAAACACGTTCATCACTGTTGACCATGCGACTTTGACAGTTGTGTTCCTTTGGGGTAGGTCAATGTTGGGTACATGTGCAGAAGACGAACAAGCGGTCTACCTCATCTTTAGTCTATGATTAATACTCGCCTCCCCAGGTTCTATTCCCGGCGGGGTTGCTCCCGGATTTTCGCATGTAGGAATCGTGGCGGACGATGCCGCTTGTCGGCGGGTCTTCTCGGGGTCCTCCCGTTTCCCTCGTCCTTGCATCCCGGCGCTGCTCCACACTAACCTTACTTCATCCTCATCCGCTCTCCACTTCACTCTTGCTTGCCATGTTGGGATATTAACACTCTGAGGTCTGCACACGTTTACTGGCACTTACGACAAATCAGAAGTGAGTCACCTATATCCACTACTGAAAGAACACCGGTTCTGTTCGTGTCTGTTAGAACTCCCCATCGTCCTATTGGTCCACACCACACAAGACACCACCCTAAACTTTACAGCGTTCATTATTGGCGGGCCATCAGCCAATGTAGAGCCGAGCTGATATTGACCCAATAAAATATCCTTTATCGTATAAAAGAATTTACAATCAATAATGTTCCTTTGAATGGCTGTAAAAAAAATATCATTGTTACTGCGCTGTCGTGCTCTTGTGAGGTTCGTGTTAAACACTGGCCGAACAAACAAAGACTGCACATCTATGAGACTTTTGCTCTGAACACCGAAGACATTTTCAAATGTCTCGAGCTACAGTCGAGCATAGTCTACAAAATGTTAAACAAACTACCCAGCATTCCTTAAAATGGCCGTGCGTTAGTATTCGTATGGACAACTTTACTCATTTATAGCGCTGTGAGATCTGCGTCGCCTACTCTCAAGTAAACTATTTTAAATCTTTAAAAAATGCAAAGCCTGAGTTATAACTAGGAGCGGAAAAATTTCGCGAAAAGATTCCACGACAAGTTGTATTCCAAAACACTGTAGGGTCGTTTACCTATCTTAATTGGCTGAATCACGTTTCGACACATGTTAACAGCCTGCATGCGAATCAGGTAGGAACCGTGCTGACGTTGCCAGATTCTGAGTGGCCCGATCAAATACGAAAACTGCTTTTCATGCAGACAGCAACCAACAGCAATAGACAAGCCGCTGTTTGGTTCCTTATAGAGTCGAAATCTACCGTGTACTCATATTTTTGGCGAAAAATAACTGGCTCTAGTTATAACTGAAGTTCAGTCGACTTGACGAGATGTTTCACATAAAATCTGGTCCTTAGGCACGGCACAAAGAAAGTTTGAGTACATGCTGGCTGGTTTAATAATACGGAATGACAGCGAGATATGAGTCTGGCAATCACGAATATACAAATATACTTAATATCGTAACTCACATAAGAGTTCGGCTGATAAGAACGGACTACCTCGTGCTTCTAAACCCTAATGATAAAAAAGTTCTACTCGTCTGAAATGTTTTATAAACACGGGATGTTCGCGTGTCGTCCAGTTCAACGCAGATTTGTATTGGTCGCGACGTCGCTACGGCAACAATCCAACGCCTTGTTCGCGTTATTTTTATTGGCTGCCCGCGGACAACAGGTGGGCAATAACGCCAAAATAACTGCCACTTAAAAAAAAAAAAAAAAAAAAAAAAACGCTGCTCGCCGCGTTCAAAGTGGAACCGAGGTCGTTTTTATTCTCCCTTGTTTCCGTTTTCGCACCACTGGCGGGGTTAATTTTTTTGAATAAATTCTAGCGCCCGGAGGCATTTTACTGCTTGTTAAAATACGGCCGAAAAGTAACCTTCCCGTCTTCCATTCCATTCTGTAGCTGCCAAATTCCAATCGCTAGAGCCACGAGTATTTCGCGGATTGCGTTGGCAGCAAGCTAGGCTGGACAGCCTTCTATACACTCGAGACATTATCGTTTGCTTATTGGTTGATGTAATCAAGCGAGTCCTCCGTACAGGACTGTTAAACACCCACACGCACCACTGTTTCCTGCTTTATTACTGGCTCACGGTTAAACGGGGCGTGTCTAAAGAACTGTCGTCCAATCACAACAGTGGAAGAAAAGAACAAGTGTTTGGAGTCTACCTCGCCCCCCGAATGAATTCGCGAAATACTCGAGGTTCTACCAATCGCATACTCACAGAAGATTCACTGCGGGAAAGGTGACTGCTTATTATTTTCATCACTGGCTCGTGCGTGTGTGTGTGTGTGTGTGTGTGTGTGCGCGCACGCTTGCGTGCGCGGGAAGCTATTGCCCTCTTCTCATTAATACCGGTAAGATTCTGGTTCTCCAGTAACGAACATCTCAAGATTCGTTTTCAAATTGCTAACCCGCTTCAAACATACTCTAACCAATCATGGGGCCGCGGTGTGACTGAGCGGTTAGCCTGCTCGCCTCTCACCCAAGGCGAACCGGGTTCAATCCCCGGCCGGGCCACTCCCGGATTTTCTCAAGTGGGAAGCGTACCGGACGATGCCGATTGGACAGCGAGTTTTCTCGGGGATCCCCCTTTTACCCACCTTTTCATTCCGGAGTTGCTCCATTTTCTCCTCAATCAACCTCATCGGCTCTCAAGACCTCGCTGTTAAGAGCCGCCCAAATATCTTCACTCGCTCTAACCAGTCATGAATGTAGCGAATTGCTTCCGCCTGACGTGAAAACATTTTCGCGATATGTACAGATGTACCTAACCAAGTTATAAGGACGCCTTCGTAATACTGCGAGTTACCGGTTTATCGAAACTCTTGTCGCAGTAAAATATTTGCAGTTCTTCGGCATGTTTTACTGTGACGCTAAAGGAGTAAAATAGTGTAACAATGACGAGGTGTTATTAGCTTTATCTAACAGGCAAATGACCTGAATAGAGTTCTTGAATTATATCAGAAAAAATTTAATTTATTTTCACATTTCATCAGCAACTAAGTATGTCACGCATTCAAGGCGTGGGTTGAGGGATGATTATTTAAAATCTCGTGAGTGATTTCTAGACGAAAACAAATTTAAATGCCGGTTAGACGCAAACACAAGGCCAGTTTCAAAAATTTGCTTTAGTCACACTTTTCAGTTCTGGCAATTCATCAAAAATTGTGATGAAATTATACGACATTTACGGCTGTGAAATGTCCTTCATGTCAAGTCCGTCACACGTAATAGTTTTCTGTACCGTCCTCGATGGTATTATCGGCGGTTTTTCAACACAGCCAATAAGGTAGTGACATTTTCCATATAAGTAAAATCTTCAGAATAAAACATCTTAAAATAAAACTCGACGGTTTAAGAACATCTTCCTTTAACTAAGAGAACAAAAGAGAGAAAGCATCACTGTAAAAACGCTCTCTTGGCTGGAACACACGATTTGTTACCGCAAAGAAAAAAGGTGTTTAAATATGAACCACTGGAAAAAAGCTTGCCACAGACATAATTTTTGTAGCATCTGAATTGAAAATAATTATTATAACCCTTCATTTTCGCTACACAACAGTCCAGCAGACGTCTTTGTGGTGTTCTAAATCACAACCGTGAATAAGAGAGAAGCAACAAATCTTTCAAATTTATATTCACAAAGAAAATATATACCAAGACGGCTCCAAGACCGGAACGTCAATCCTCGTGTTTCTAAGTATACGGCCACTTTACTTGATCGTATTTATATTAATTTTGATAGACAGGTTACATGGGCCAGAATATTATGACATCTCTAGGGAATGATAGAGGTGATTAATTAATTAGAGAAGCCCTGCACTTCAGAATGATATTGAAAGTCTCTATATAGATAGTTCACTCTAAATCTGAATCAGTGAGAATTTCACTGTTTCATTCAGTCAAACGTATCTGACTGATTCAATAGTCACTTCAGTGAATTTAAATGACGAATCAGTGAAAAATGCCTGCCAGATTTCCTCCACTTATTGAATCAGTGACATTTTCCACTGATTCATCAGTCATTTTTTTTCACTGTTTACTTAGTGATTTATTTTTGACTGGTAGATCAGTTAAACAGCGTGTAAAAATGGCCGTTAAACAAAGTGTATCAAGTGAAATAACAACGAATAATCTTAATAAAACCAATATAAAATACTTTTTAAAAGTGTTTCGTCTTTTAAAATGCCACCTTATGAGGTAATAGGAACACATAGCCTTTCATTCCGTTTACACGTATTTCATTTCGTTTTTCTGTAATCGTCACATCGCTCTGTTTGAAGGTTTGAACTGCACATAATGTGATGAAGAGAGGGCACTCATATATACTATTCGTGTTAACAATCCTAACGGTACCAATTAAACCAAAAACGAAAAGTAAGAGCACACAATTTAAATAGTCACAATTTGACGGCGAAACTGTAAGTCAACCTCCGAAAACTCCTTTACTTTTTATAATTATGGTAAATTGCGCAATACAAATAGTAAACTATCGTAGATATTTTATTTTACGTAATTATTTAGTTACATTCAATAAAAACCATATTTAATTTGTCACTGTAGTCCGTCGTCACTTATTCAATCAGTGAAATAATTTCACGTCACTAATTCAATCAGTGAAATTTTGTCACTGAAACAATGAGTGGTTTTCCACTGATTCTAAGTGGAGCCCATTTCATTATCATGTATTTTATTGTACCGAATTTTGACTGCTTTGAAACCAGAAAACATCCTTTAAGTCGCGGGTGTACAGTATTGCGGTGACCTGTAAATTGTGCCACTCAAAATAACGATTTTTTTTTTCTTTTTTAGTGTTGTAGAAAGCATCACTTTTCGGCGAGAGCGGTCGAGGAAGTCTTCTCGACAGGCATCTGTCGGCAACTCCGCTGGCCATTCCGAGTTGCTCCGCCGGCGCCTGGAATGGAAGTTACCGAACTAAACATAGCGTCACTCTCGCAACTTCGGCCCTTTGCGGATTCCTGGTCGGAAGTTGTGTGCTACGCCCGATAACACGTAAGCGACCGAAGCTTCTCCAAACTTCCGTTCCTCTCAGCCGCCAAGTTATTTTGAGCCATCGCCTTTTAAACTGCGTCACAAAACGGACATTTTTAAAAAGAAAAAAAAGGGGGGGGGAGAAAAAAGGTAGGTACTAGATCAGACGTTTCTCTTCATTTTCCTGGGGCCGCTGTGACTGAGTAGTTAAACCGCTCGCCTCCCACCAAGGCGATCAGGGTTCAATCCCCGGCCGCACGTGCCGGACGATGCCGTTGGTCGCCGGGTTTTCACGGGGATCTCCCGTTTCTCCCGCCCTTTCATTCCGGTGCCGTTCCATACTCACCTCAATCACCCACGTCGGCTCTCAAGACCACGCTGTTAATAGCCGCCCAAATCTCTTCTCTTCACTTCACTCACTAAACAGAACAGACGGTGGTGTGTGAGTTGCTTAAATAGTCCCAGAAAAACCTAATGAACGCTAAAGCCGTCACTTTCAAACGTATGGTCATGAGGATTTGTGCAAACTCTTCGGTGGAATTACACTTCTGTAATATATTGTAAACGAATTACAGATTTACTTTTCGAAGCAACAAACAACACGCGATTATCGTAAATCATACCGTAAACCTACTTCCTTACGCTACAGTAGTTATCGTACACTGTTTAAAGCCTGTTACACACGGTTCACTTTCTTGTACAAGAAGGGGTACGCATTTATTGTTCAAGTCAACTAGTATCGTGTGACTGGCTAACTTGTTATCAAGTGGCTTGCATGCAAAGGCTTCCGTGCCAGCTAGAATCATTTAGAGACTGTTATATTTTTCGTTCGCCTTCTTGTGAAAGTAGTTTGTTTACATTTGCTTTTTATAAGTTTATGTAGTTTCCGCACATTTACTTATGCTGACATTGTAAGTTTGAGAGTAGAAAACAGATATTAATTCTGTATTAGTGGTTTGTTAGGTTATGTAAAATCTTTGTGTGATGTGGTGGAAATGAGTGACAGACACGCTGTAATAATGAAGTACACTATCACAAAAGATGTCCGTCTGTATCACACTTAAGGTTACACTTTATACATTGCGCACTTTTCATTAGAATATAACACAACTGGTTTTTATTGTCACATTAATACCATTACAATAAAAGCTCGGCGAGGAAAATGAGGTTAATGAACGAAAAATGATGAGCATATCAGCTAATTGAATTATACAAGAGCATGCATCATGAATAATAAAATTAATAAACAAATTGTGTTTTTATTTAAATGTTTACGGGCGATAAATGAACACTACAGCACTGAAAAACCACGCATTTGTGTAAACATCGATTTCACTTAAAAACAATTAATGATTTCCAGCATTTATTCCAAACCAAGTTATCGTGTTGTAGCCCCAGTAATCAATGAATTAAATGCTGCAGCTCCTGCAATGAAACTCTTTGGAGTAAGATGAAAAAAAATCTAAATTGCTCAGCTCTCTTTAATAATTGTGAATCAAACTGTTTGTTGCCAACGCGACTACAAAAATCACAGAGGAAGTATACGTTACTTTGCTACATTAAGGTGACCACCTGGTGAAGGAATTTTGCACGTCAGAGGACTGAAAGCGTGGGAGCGCTAGGGGCGACCGAGACATGCGCATCAGCTCTCTCGTCGCATCTAGTCGCAAAGCACGGAATTGGCGTGCAGTCTTGCGATCGATAACGCGTCTCTATGAGACTTTCAGCGGAGACCCTGCCATTTTATAACGTAATAATAAAAATAAAGGCTTTATGCACGTTCCTATTCCATTTTCTTATGTTTTTTTTTTTACTAGTCTGTTTATACATACCTAAAAAGACCGTGAAAACACCCGTTTGAGCCATTTTCACTATCACAAAAACATGCTTTAGAGATAAATGGAGGAACTGGAAAACGTATACAGACGCGTAGAATTTCTTAAATACTTTCAGTAAACAGGTCGAACGGCCTGAAGGCCGGCACAGCCTCCATCCTCCAACACCGCAACTGTGCTCCGATGAGTAAGGCAGTGCACGGTACTTTCTCCTCTTGGCTTGGTGCATTGTGCCTTCTTTCTTGGTCTCACACGGCTTTCTCAGTTAAACCTGCCTCCTCGCCAATCGGTTATGTCCTGACTCTAAACATTAAAGCCTTCACCCGAGCACTCTCCTCAAGGGCCATGCTTTTACTAAGCACACCTCACTCAGCCACGTTGGACAGTGTTTTAATAAAAAGTTTTCTGCTGGAGCTGTGCACACCGTTCGGCGGCCTACCCGGGCGACCTGCCACCTTTACTGTACATTGTATTTCGTTCACGGTCAATCTACAGGAACATACAATCCTTATTCACACGTCTATTTGGGTAATGACAAGCATTACTTCCACAATCGCGTGCGCGGTTGCTCCGCTGTCACGATTAATGCCAACTCAGGCGCTGACATTTCCAGCTTGACAGACGGTCTGAAAAAAAAAAGAAGAAGAAGTGGCGGACAACGACAGAACCTGTGGGACGGAAAGGTTAGCTTCTTCGCCTGACGCCCCTTCACAGCCCGGGGGAAATAACACGTTCATTCACGGGCCATTCCACTCGAGTGCGTTGGCACACCTGTCCGCGTTGATGGCGGGAAAGGAAACGTGGTGAAATGTCGCTTTGAGGTAACACGGCTCGATGATTTGGTAGCAGTCGAATTCACAAACGTATAGACATCACTCAATCCTGACCGCCACAGCTGTTATTTTGTTCTCATAAAAAAAAAAAAAGGTCCAGTGCTACTGTTGCCACTACGGAACCGTTTCCTTTTTTCAACACGAAAAAAAAGTTCACACAAAATTAATTATATTTCTAGGGTGAAATAGCATTCAATATGCGTAAAAAATTTACAGGCGACAATCGAATTTGAGAAGGACCGACATCATACGCGTGCGTGAGGTTAGACATTAATTAAGTTCCGACAGTTGCATTGTAATAAAGTTATAGTTCATTCACGGTTACTTCCAACTTTTCTGAAGCCCTGCTAAAGTTCTACTTCCAGGATATTCCTCCGCCGCATGCAAACAAAGGTTAACGGAGTCTCGAAAACTACATCAAAGGAATTACACATCGTATTCGTGCGCACTCAGTGTAACAATATTTTGCATAAGAACTATTGATTACTAGGCATTACCAACACACCTGTTTTCTCACTGGCTTTTATTAATGTTAATTATAAATATAATTGACAGATAAAATATAAGTAACAGTTTAATTTTACAAAGAAAAATAACGCTACTGATAGACTTGCACGGCATATTTACGAAATAACCAAACACGTTATAGACAAGATGATTTTTTTTTTCAAAGGTTAGATTCAAAAAGTGTGGAGAGACCGCAAATTGACTACAGAGATTATTTCCGAATTGTTTGAAACGTGTTATCCGAAATCAGGTGCATGTGACGGTATTGTCAAGATCTTGACAAATAATGGTATTTATTATTAAGAAACCGTCGCGCGTTCACTGTCTGTCATAACACGTAGGTATAACTCATCTCCTCTTCCACATTGCCACAAACAAATAAAGCTACCAGAGTGCTACATGTTTGATATTGATCCTGAGTCTGGCAGGATGTCAGATGAGCGGGGTCAACTGATACAGTCTATTCGCGGTAACTTCACACTTTTTGAACCGAACCTTTGAAAAATCATCCCATTTATTCCGTGCTCGCTTGTTTCCTAAATGCAGCATGTGCCGCAAAATTTTTATACTCATCTTTCTACACGAAATTATTTTATTTGCGTTAAACAGAACTTTTACTTACACCCCATCTAAAATTATTGCATTTTACTAAAATTATCTATGTTTAAACATAGGGAGAAAACATGCGTGTTGGTGACGCCCAGTAAGAAATCTTTCTCACGCGAAATGCTGTTAAACCGAGTGCGCACGAATGCGTTGGGTCGTTCCTTAGGTGTAATTTACTAGACTCTGCTAAGCTTTGTTCGAATGGGGCGGAGGGATAGCCAAAAAGTAGAACTTAAGCAGGGCTTCAAAGAGTTGGAAATAACCATGAGTGGACTAAAAAAACAATTGTGTGCCGTCTACATTGGCATAGGCAGTTCACGTTAAAACGAGCACTTTTGAAAGCCCTGCTTAAGATCTACCTGTATGCGCGTTATGTGTTCTTCCGCCTTATGTAAAATTGAAATTGACACGGGCCTCGTCGCTTTGTTCATACGTCGGTCAAGTGAAACTGTGAAATTATTAGAAAAGTAAATATTTTGCAAATCTGCTCATTTTTACACTTTGGCGTATAAAAAAAAAAAAGAAAAATAAATAATTTAAAGTTATTGCAAGTGACTACGTAGCACTTTTCATTCGACGTTAAGATATGGAACTACTTTCCCTCCATCGCTTCCAACTTTACTGGGCGCATGTCACTCAGTGAGCACGATAAAATATATGCCACGCAAGAGAAGTGAAATTTTTCTAAGGTTCGTTTGAAAAGTGCTCACTATAACGTGGACAGCATTTACTGGATTATAACGCGAAGTGATAGGGTGTTCACTAATGTTTGGTTTTGCAAAATCTTTTCAAACCAGTGCCTCTGCCTTTTTAATATAACATAGAAGCTGATTTTTAAATTCCTATCACTTTTATTGCTATAACCATAAAGATCTCTCTCTCTCTCTCTCTCTGCCTTGGAGTAAATCGTCATATTATGGGTTGAGTGTTTTCCGTGGACAGCTGTGCTTGAATGCTCTGAAATTGTGCTCAATGTGCTTAGGTCTTGAAAGCACTCAACAGGCCACTTCTGAGCGTCTTAGGAGTATTTAAGATCACACTCTTCGTCACAAATATTCACAACTATTAAAAAAAAGGTCACTGG
The DNA here is from genome assembly GCA_029891345.1 of Dryococelus australis. NCBI lineage: Eukaryota > Metazoa > Arthropoda > Insecta > Phasmatodea > Phasmatidae > Dryococelus > Dryococelus australis. The sequence goes on from CM057004.1 coordinate 35,821,005, forward strand.
AAGTGATATCACAGAACCGGAAGTAGCCAGATCGAAGACAACATCTGAAATATACGTCTCCGAAATACGGGGTGAAGGTGAACTGTTATCGAGTTTTTGATGCCGTTGGGTATCCGGCAATAAAACAAAAACTAACGACGTGCTCTACGAGGAGCAAATTAATGGCTAGAGTACCGAGAAATCGCCATTTGTTCGGCGCGAACGCGAGAGCTTCCGGGAATGGAAACGAACAAAATAGATGCCCACGCGAAAAACCTGAGGACTTCCAGTTTGAGGTTGCCGATCTTAAACAATTTATATCTTAACTGTACAAAGTAGTTTTCTCGAACAACTTGGTATAGGAAGTTCTCTGTAAACTGAGAACTTTTGAATTCCCCGCTTAGGATCTATCCATTTCCCTTCTTATTTTATATTCTTCCACTATATGTAAATTTTATATTGCCATAGGTCCCATTACTCTGGTCATGTGTCATTCAAGCGAAATCATGGAATCGTTAGGAACGTAAATGTGTTATAGGCTGTTCACGGTAAAGTGAGCACTTTTGAGGCCCTAGTAAATTTTTTTTCCAGCCATTTTTTATCCTTTAACCACGTTTTTAAATAAATATTGCCATGTAAGTAATTAACACAGTGTGTATATTCCACCGCACTCGGAAATTAACGTCTAAGGTTAAAATTAAATATATTTATTTGCTAATATTTCAAATGAGAGGGCTTTCAAAAGTGCCCACTTTACCGTGAATATCCTATACCTATTATAATGTGTATGAAACAAGGAATACCGAGTTCAATGGCTGTACATTTCAACGTTACATACTCAATACAACGGCAATTCTTAGGGTGGAAATCATAGTGAACATATGAGCAATACTTGAAACAAGAAATACTTATACTAGTACGTATAATTTTCAATTCATAGTGTCAGATACAAGTATTGCTTATTTTGATAGCTGTAAGTAATACTTCATGAAGTACTTCTTATCCTGTATACACAGTAAAAAAATAAGTTTTACTTATTTCTCAAGTATTCATAGCCAAAGAAGCATTGCTTATTTATAATTGGTCTAGGTTATTCACAAAATATTTTTTATTACAAACGATGTTTCCTTAAAATATTTGATGGAAACAAGAATAGATATAGGTACTTTAGATAATTACATGGAACAAATGGGAAAATTAAAATCCTACACTTTGATGTGAAAACACAACCTCTTTTCTTAACCTTTGTGTGGATTTAGTTACTAGGACGATTTTTAACAATTTGTATATGAAGTACCTTACAGCGCATAAGTATAGCATCAAATAATTTTGAATGTTTCTTATTTGTAATATATTTTAGGGGCTGGTGTATAACAAGAAAATAACCAAACGTTTTTACATAAAAATGTCGCACATTCAGATTCAGCAAAAATAAACAGCCTTTCGTTTTCAAACAAAGACAATTGCAAATTAATACTAATCACCAAAACCGACATTAACAATTGTTGTGGTCAAATATACATTACACTGACGCGAGCCGATTTTCACACCTAACGAATATTTAGTTAACATCTTAGTTTTGACGCTAACAAAAGGCTAATAAAAAAAATCACAACATAAATTTTAGTACACAAACATGTGCCACTGTGTCATTTTGATTACATAAACACAAACAGAACGTGCACGAAACAGTTAGATTATGATCGAACGTGTTTGCCGAACAAGTACTGAAAGAGGTTATGTTGGCTGTACAGTCTAGTTTTGTTGCTGGGGGCTCTCCTTTATTTTATGTTTCGGGAGAAATATGCTGATGGGGGTGGAGATCTTCAGTTTCAACGTCTTTCACGAGACGGCATTGTTTTGCAGTTCTTACGAGTGCGTAACCTTGACTTGCACAGTGATCCAGCAATGAACACACTTTCACCGAAGTTAACCTTACACTCGTTGGCTGTACAACACATGCGTAGAAAGCAAATATTATTTTTACAAGACAAAAGAGTTGATAGTGCTGCCTTTTTAGAGTATGTGCATTTCAAACATTATAGTATCTGTTTCGAAATACATTATTTACAAAACACGTTAACTTACTGTTTGTAATTCGCAATCTCTCGAATACGTGTTTTTATATGGAAATCCTTGCACGAACACTCTTCACTACAATAATGTTTGTCCATCAATGATATGAAATAATTTATTTGCACGATAATTCAGTAAAATCAACACTTTGCCCATTCCCTGAAACCAACAAACTTAAAACCTTGTAAGAAAAGTAAATACTTTGAGTATGTAGCTTCGTGGGGAACGGCACGGCAGTTGGAAAATGGTGGAACGAGCCGTTGTGGTAAAACATATACCGATAACATTACATTTCACTCAAGAAAACTACTAAAACGGTACCTGCAACCAATAACGCCTAATTAAAGCGCATACAAAAATAATTAACTACCGATAAAATTGTTTACAACACCAACACGGTACTCGAATAAACGTGATAAAAATGAGTACAGTTCACGGGCACTGGAGAACTATTTTCTTCCATTATTCGAAACGCTATTCGAAATTTCTAATATCCTCACAGGCCTGTTTTTGCAATACGAGGTCTGAAACACAGGTTATGTCGACTGAACGGTAGCATGAGATGCAAGCAAGCACTTTTACGATCGATAATGTCGTTCGCGGAATGGCTATTATTGGCGCTCGACGAAAATGTCCAGAATTATATTATTACAAGGTATCGCAGCTTTAAATTAACTGAGATGTCATTAAAACGAACATACACATGATATAATCGTCGAGTATGCACGTGAACTAAGTTTTTTTTTTTTGCACGGCTAACAAACTTCCGAAAAAATTATTACATAACACATGAAACAAATACGTTTTTATTGCACATACGTAGTAATTATAAATGAAGTATTATGATTTATAGATAAAACAGAAGTAAAAATTCCGTTTATAAAAATTAGGTACTACATGTTAACGCAAGGATAAAACACTGGTATTACATGACGTAACCTATTTAGGAAACAACTGAATACAGCACAGGTGGTTTTTTTTTCTGAAGTTTGATTCAAAAAGCGTGAAGAAACCGCGAATACGCTTTACCTACCCGCGCGCGCGCGCACACACACACACACACACAGTTACGGACAATGATTTTTTTTCCAAACGTTAATTTCTAAAGTTCTTACTTTGCCGTCAACAGCCTATACATAGGGTTCGCCTCACAAACCGACGCACATGCTTCCTATTTATAATCTATTCACGGTAAAATGAGCACTTTTGGAAACCCTGCATAAGATCTACTTATATGCGCGTTGTGTAGTCTTCCGCCTCATCGCTTTATTTACGCGTCGGTCAAGTGAAAGTGTGAAATTATTATAAAAATAATTATTTCACAAATCTCCCCATTTTTACACCCCGATGTATTTTAAAAAAAAATAGAAAAAGAAAGAAATTATTTAAGTCGTCACGAATAGTTACCTAACTCTTTTTATTCGACGTTAAAATATGGAACTACTTACCATCCATCCTTACCAACTTTACTGGGAGCTTGTCACTCAGTGCGCCCGTTAAAATATTATGCAGGTTGGAGCAGTGACATTTTTCCAAGGTCGATTTCGAAAGTGCAATATTACCGTAAACAACCTTTACCTCAAGAGGAAATACGGAATTACTTCACACCGCTCTTTTTTTGCTGGTCTATATTTTCCTCAGGCCGCTGAGGAAGTGTGGCGAGCTGTCGGAGTTAGTAAATTTACTTTTCTAATAATTTTCAGTTTCAAATGACTGACGAGTATCAATGTTAATTTCACATGTGGTGAAATATTTTATCCATATACAGGCGCCGCTCGCCTCCCCGAGAGGCGGATCGAGTTCGGTTTCTAACGGGGTCACACGGAATGTCCGCATTTGAAAAACGAGGCGGTCGTTGCTGTTGGCCAGACGGATTTTCTCAGTGTGCTCGTGATTCCACCAGCTCCTTCATTCCGCTGGCTGCTCCGTATCCATTTTACTGGCGCTCACGACCTCGATGTTAAAAGTTTCTACCAAAATATATCTCTCCCCCCCCCCTTTTTTTTTCTCTCTCTCACACACACACATCCTACGGTTTATTCAACTCAGGCTGGCAAGCTAATAGTTTGGCAACTAAAAGTTTTTGCCAGCATGAAGCGCTGATGTTGCATGTATATAGGCTATTCACGGTAAAGTGAGCACTTTTGAAAGTCTTCTCATTTGGAATAATAGTCAATAATTATATTTTTATTTTAGCTTTAGACATCAACTTCAGAGTGCTGTGGAATAACCACAATGTGTTTAATACTTACATGGCAATAATTATTTTAAAAAGTGATTAATGCATTAAATATGGCTTAAAAGAAAAAGGAACTTGGGAACCGCGAACAGTTTATACCCCAGATTTTCTTCGTTTTGCATGCAGACAAATGGGATGATTGCAATTTTCATAAAATTAATGTAATGTTCAAAATCTTCCTAATTGTATTGTATTAGAAAATGCATAAATGATAAACTTTGTTCTTCGCACAAGAGTGAAAATTTAACTAAATATGTCCACGTGTTTTTTTAAAACAGACCGAAAACTCTATTTAACAAAATGTTCCATTACACAATTGCATACTTAAATCTGTCAACAGAATCGCAAATTTCTTTTGATAGCAGTCCTGCTGCCTATCTTTCATGCCGTCGACCTACTTGGTTATGTAAATCATTCTCCAAAATTTAAAATTAACAGGCTACGGTAGGAGGGACGTCGCTTTATAAGTGTTTAAACAGTCACCAAACTTTAATTTTGAAAATCAAACTGAATATAAAATTAGTGTGTGTTCTGACATTCGTTTTAGTTTTTTCCTAGATCTCACTGGGAACAAACTACTTAGTTATGTGCATTGTAGAGGTATATGAAATTCACTACCACTCACTCAAAGAGCATAAACTCTTAAGTTATACCGTACCAGGTTTGGTATCTGGACACGTCCTATTTTTTTGGCAGCTTCCATACCAGGTTTCTTCCCCGGGCAATCGCGTCGCAGTTTCAGAGCGCAGAGCGTCTCCCCGTGGCTACTACTTGGAACGAGTTGATGAAGAAACCGAAAAGGACGCCTCCATCTTGATTTTACATTCGTGAGATTGAAACTCTTTCAAATAGATTTAACATACGACGACGAATAACATTGGTTATTACAAGTTTCAGTTACTGTTTAAAACCGTATGAAAAAAATTAACTCAAACTCTTATCACATCTAAATTATATAAACTCTACAATTAGTGTGTGAAATGGTAGCACAGTGGTCAAGTCGCGGCGTCCCCTGTTAACATGCAAATTTTGGGCGTGAGTTCAAAACTCCGCCGAACACAAATTTTTTTTTAATCATTAAATTTTAGATGCTGATAACATCCAGGTACGTAAAGAAAAGACTATATTTTAAAACCAGCCAGTAAGTTTCGTCAAAAGTAAAAATATAAAAATAACACACTCGTACTCTAGTGACTTCAAGTCATTTTCAAAAAAATTAATGAAAATATACTAGTAAGCAATAGATTTATGTGAAAGGCGAACAGTAATATAGCAATATTAAGATGTGCTAGCTAGTTTTTTTCATAGGTTAACGCAAGTGACTAACTGGTAGCAGTTCTATGGATGAGGTTCGTATTTACTACAAACCACACACTGCGCACCCACCGAGGGTGTCAAATGCTAGTACGCGAACTGCTGTCGTGTAATATGAATCTTCCATGGCAGCTCATATAGCGGTTGATATACCGGCAGGACATTACGGGACAGGCCCACCGACCCGCCAGCCACCAGCAGCTTCAAATGACTGTACTGCAATTGTGCCTCCAAGAGATAACTTTCAGAGCCATAATTGTTCAAGCTGGCCATCAAATAACAGACCACATGGGATGCATGCAAAGGGATGCTGTGTCTGGATACTCTGTATCTCCTTGCTGCCACCCCTTCGTCTCATGCATAAGGCAAATCACCAGCAAATATAGTGAAGTGAGTAATAGTGTAGTGCATGAGATAAATTCTCATTTCAATTTATGTGTGACATAAATTGAAATCACGCAGTTTTCTGAGGAACTGCTGAATGTGGATTCATTTAAAACCACTGTACACCATTAGCCATATTCCATGGGGCAGACCTCTTGCGGCCAGTGCCCTTTGCCTTTACGAAATACTTCGCCTTCTCTTTTGACAGCTGTTGCTCTGTTATTGAGATTTGGCTTCGCCTGTTGTATACAGAAATTCTTTGTTTCCGTGCCATTATTTCAATTTCATAAAAGTTAATGAAAACGTTTTATTATACAAAATTTGCATTCTAAAAGTAGTTTAATATACTTGTATCTGATTTTCACTGTGTGTTATTTGCTGGTTGCAAAAAGTCAAGGACGTATTAATAAAATAAAAATTATGTTCTCGACTTTTTACAACTAGGAAATAACACACATTTAAAATTAAAAATACTTAACAACTCGTAAAATGTAAATTTTCCATAACCAAACACTTTCAATAATTGCTCTGAAGTCAAAATCATAATAAGAAAAGAAGAATTTCTTAAAACAGGAAAAGCCGAGCCTTAACTGAACCCGTTTCTAATCTCTATGTAGTTTCTTCTTATTCCAGTCATTTTCTTAATTACTCTTCCGTCATGTGCAGACATCAGTGAGACCGCAATGGTGTTGACGTCAGATATTTCAACTTCAACCCCGGGAAAACGTAGAGGACTTTGCCGTCGACCAGTGGGGTTTTCTCCGGTTACTCTCGTTTTCCTCCCGTCATAACATTCTCTCCGTCGCTGCTCCATATTCTTCTCGCTCCATCCTCATCGACACTCAGGACCCAAGCTCCAAGGCACCGCCCAAATTTTCCCTCACACTCTTTCGCGTCGGTAAAGCGAAATGTAACATTATTACGACCACCACACTCTTATCTGCATGCAACAAAATAAACCAATTTCAATTTCCACTAATTTAGACACTGCAATTATAACAAGAAGACGAGAAACGAAAATACTTGTGTGTTTATTTTTTAAATCACTGCTAACATTGCCTTTCCTGACACCTGAACTGTGTTGCAAAATGTTTGTAATACGTTCTATTTCTTTTTATCGGAACAATTAAATCTACACCCAATATGCTATTCAATGAAAAAACACACCCACTTCAGGAAAGTTCTGTCGAGGGCTTCCAAAACATAAAGCACATTATAAACACAATTTCGGAGCACTCCAACGTAAACACCGGCCCTGTATTACAAGACATCTTGGTAAAATACATACAAAATTACTCGGAAGGCCCTGCACTGAAAATTACTACAGACTTTCCATCAATAAAATGAACGGGTCATCGCTTATAGTCCATTCACAGTTTCTTCACACTTTTCGAATGCATGTATGACGTGTTCAGTTATTTCTTAAATACGCCATGTATCGCAAGAGTTTTATACCTCTGTTAACATGAAAGTATCTTATATTTCGTTAAATTGAAGTTTTGCTTGTATTTTACTTATAAATTATTATATTTCATTTATAATAAATTTGAACAAAAACAGTGAGAAAACACGAGTGTTGGTAGCGCCTAGTAAGAAATAGTTCTCATGAAAAATATAATTACAATTGAGCGCGCACGAATTCGGTGCATTGTCCTTCGCTGTAATTTTCTAGACTCAGTTAAACTTAGTTTGCAGTAGGCGGAGGAGTGCCTTGGAAGTAGAACTTAAGCACGGCTTCAGAAAAAATGTGAAGTAACCGTCAATGGATTACATACGCATCACGACGAGAACATTGCACTCCAGTTCAGAGGCCCCGAGCGTGCCAACGATGGAGCACTTGGGCTTAAAGTAGGCGGGCCACGTCAAATGTATGTAGAGATATTTCTTCTAAAAGGTTGGTTTAAATATTCAATCAACCATAAGTTAGCCATAGCTTTTTCAATACAATAATACTGAGAAAATAAAAGATATATATAGAAGTCAGAGATCGCTCTTGCGTCACAGTATTTCTAAACGCGCGAACAGCTAGGTATCTGCAGGGAATAGGCAAATTAGCCTACACATAGGCTGTTCATGGTAAAGTGAGCACTTTTAAAAGCCCTGCTGATTATCTACTTGTACGCACATTGTGTATTATTCCTCTATACGTAAATTTGACATTCGCTTAGGCCTGATCACTTTAGGTCAAGGGAAACTGTGGAATTATTATATAAGCAAATATTTTATAAATTTGCTAATTATTACACTTACATGCATTAAAAATAACCGAAAGTAAAATTAATAATTTCAGTGAGCACATATGCTTAACCAACACTTTTCATTCGAAGTAAAGACGTGAAACTATTTTCCTTCTGTTACCAACTTTAACGGGGGAATGCAAGTCACTGCGCCCGTTAAAATACAGACAGGTAGGGGCAGCGACGTTTTTTCAAAGGTTAACTTTAAAAGTGCTCACTTTACTACGAACAGTCTTTATGAGGAGGACGTGTCTGCTGACGTGTTCTGATGACGTCACGCGGTCGCCGCATGCGTCACGTACGTTAGCTCACACATGCGTCGGGCAGGGGAAGGAGACCTGGCTCGTTCTGCAGTTTCGCGTCGTTATTCAGTCGCCGCACGCGAGCCTAGTCGGCGACTGACCTTCGCCTCTCTTCGCAATTCATTCTCCTCTCTCTCTCTCTCTCTCTCTCTCTCTCTCTCTCTCTCTCTCTCTCTCAACCCCACCGCCTTTGTAATTGCCGTCACTCCCAGCGGGTAATTTAATTAATACTCATCAACCGTCGGCTACTGCCCCTCAAACATGGTTCATTGCACACCTCTGAAATTAACCTCTAGAAAAAAAAAAAAAAAGCAGATCCCGACCCTATCTCAATGCATTTAACGCCAACATAATAAAATTATGTCGACATAAAAGGGTCATGTTTAAAATGATGGTCACTGAAATTCGTTTAATTCATTATTATGATTTATACACACTAACAAAGAATGTTCACGATAAAGTGAGCACTTTTGAAAACAACCTTACAAAAAAGTTACTGCCCTGCCTGCATATATTTTAACGGACTTACTGAGTGACATGCGCCCAGTTAAGTTGGTAACAATGCGATAGAATGAAAATTACGTCCATATCTTAGAGTCGAATAAAAAGTATTCAGTATCCATGTTTGATAACTTAAATTATTTCTTTAGTTTTCTGTGCATTGAAGTGTAAAAATGAGCAGATATGTATCATATTTACTTTTCTAATAATTTCACAGTTTCACTTGACCGACGCATAAATAAAGTGATGAAGTTAATTTTACATAAGTCGGAAAAAACTCAACGTGCATACAAGTAGATCTTACGCAGGGTTTTCAAAAGTGCTCATTTGACCGTTAATAGCCTATATCAATTAATTGGTGCAATAGATGTTTATTTATGGCGGTATGTATGTATCCTTTCACGTACCTGTGTCTCGGTTGGTTTCGAAACATTTTGCGAAATACTATTCTTATATAAACATTTTCTCTCACACACGCCTTTAAAAATAAAACTGATACGTAGCTTACAGTTAGGAACATACTGTGATTAGAAAGTGCTTTCAATCAGTTTTAAACGTTCACAGGGGCTGGTCCTTTAAATAAACCATAGGTCTATTAGATATGAAAAATCAGGCTGATAAATTATAAAACGCACTTACATCCTACTAGCGGAACGAGAATCCTATACCTAGGATAAAATACGTCCCTTCCCACAAATCAAGCATAAATAACACAAACGGAAATAAAACTGAGATAACTGCGACGTAGAAATTTCTACACGTTTAATTACAGTAGGAACGGGGTTGAATCCAACGTAAAGTACGGATATGCTTAATAACTTCAAATGTATGGTGCGGACGCCCACGTGTAGTCTTTGGCGTTAAACTGTAAACGCCAACGCAAAATTCATGCTATGCTAATTTTTTAAAAGAACACCTAACTTTGAAATTGCATTAATAAAAATTGGAAAAGATAAGCGAAGAAGTATTGAAATGAGTTGAGAGATTAGGGCGGCTCTTGACAACGAGGTATTGAGAGCCGATGAGAGCAAAATGAGGTGAGAATGGAGCAGCGCCGGAATGCAAGGGCGGGGAAACGGGAGAAGCAGTATTGCAGAAAGCCTAACGAACGGAAGGTGAGTTCATGAAACATGCCCACTATTCCCTCAATACTGAGGTTACTTTTTACAAAAATCGTCATTCCCAGTACAATCTAATTAGCAATCCTCACATTCTAAGTGTTACAAACCCCGTGGTTAAAATTAGACCTTATAACCTTGGCATACAATTTTAACTGTTACAGAAACTATCATAACTCGCCCGGCAGTTAACAGTCGGTATGGATAATTACTAGGGCTATAAATAGTATCGACCAGTTTCAACCGCGTTGAGTGGGAGCCCACAAACTGAGCTCTACGGTGTAATCTGTAAAATGGCACGCAGCAGGGTTTATAAGTTTGAATACGAATGCGTTGTTACTGCTTCACGCGTCCCTATGAGTAACACTTGCAAGAAGCAGCTCCTTATATAGGCTGTTCACGGTAAAGTGAGCACTTTTTCAAAGCCCTGCTTAAGATCTGCTTGTAGTTGCACGGTGTGTATTCTTCCGCCCTATGTCAAATTAACGTTGCCATGGGACTCGTCACTTTATTCGAGCGTCGGTCATGCGAAACTGGAATTACTGACAAAGAAAATATTTTACAAATCTGTTCATTTTTACACTTCGATGCATTAACAAAAAAAATAGAAAGCGAAAGGAATAATTTAAATTATCACAAACTGTTACCTTGCGCTTTTTATTCGACGTTAAGGTATGGAACTACTTTCCATCCATTGTTTACAACTTTACTGGTCGCATGTCACTCAGTAAGCCCGTTAAAATATGTGCAGACAGGAGCAGTAACTTGATTTCAAAAGTGCTCACTTTATCGTGAACAGCCTTTAGCCAGCAGGAAAAGCGGGGGAAACACAAATGAGCAATACCGAAAACATGAACACAATCGCAAAATGAACAAACTGGAGACTAGGAAGCGATACGTGTTTACAGCTGACAAAATCTACTTAGTGACGGCGATTACGATCGTCCTTTACTCCCAATGCGTAAAATGGGAAGTCCTTAAACATAATACATATATCACTTCTGTAAAGCAGTGTTTTAAACTATAGCGAGTACGCCGTATCGCATTAAAATCGTGCAGTCGCCGCGTACAGTCACGAGGGAACGGAACATGTGACGAAAACACAACGAACGTGAAGCTGGTTTATGCCATTTTAAATCGCCCCATCGCGAATTTTCCTCGTGGCCAGATGTGACTTTGAGGCGTGTAAAGGCTGTTCACGGTAACGTGAGCACTTAAGAAATGAACCTTAGAAAAATGTCACTGCCCCTGCATGCATATATTTTAAAGGACGCACTGGGTGACATTCGCCCAGTAAAGTTGGTAACGATGGACGTAAAGTAGTTTCATATCTTAACGTCGAATATAAACTGTTAGGCAACCATTTGTGATAACTGGAAACTATTTCCTTCGCTTTCTGTTTTTTTTTTTAATGCATCGATTTCAAAAATGAGCAGAATTATAAAATATTTACTTTCTAATAATTTCACTGTTTCAATTGACCGAAGCATGAATAATGTGATGAGGCCCGTGGCAATGTTAATTTTACATATGGAGGAAGAATAAAGAATATGCGTACAAGTAGATCTTAAGCAGCGCTTTCAAAAGTGCTCATTTTACCGTGAATAGCCTATTATATTGTTTACCAGCGAGTGCGCTAAACGACTCAACGTGTGCACCTATATTTATGTAGCAACAGCCCTGCCTGTGTATTACAAGTGACACAACACTGAAAATGTATGCCTCGCCTCTTATGGTACTATACGGTCCATCTTAGACTTTTCTTATAAATCTTCGCAATGAGAAGCCATGACCAAACATAAAAGAATCAAAGCTATACATGACATAGAAAAATACTTAGCGGATTTTTTTTTAAATATTTCAACAGCTTCAATTATACTTGTGTTTTTCTATGTGGGATTGACATTGTTAGATAAATAAGCACTATTTAATTACGGTTATAGACGCGGAACTAATCATGTAACAAAAATAAGTTGTATTTCGAAACAACTATTAAGATGTTCCCTATGCCTTGAATATATCGGTTTTGAAATCCCACATGGTAAGGATACTTCCCCCTTGTCGCACACTTGCACACTTTCACTTGGCCTGACACATCTCAAGACACCCCAGGTGAGACACACACCTGCTGGCATAGTTCATTCTTGGTCACTTCCAACTTTTCAAAACCCTGCTAAAGTTCTAGTTTCCACGATATTCCTCAGCCTCGTGCAAACAAAGCTTAACCGAGTCTAGCAAATTACACGGAAAGAAAAACAGCGCACCACATTCGTGCGCACTCAGTGTAATGTATTTCTGCGTGAGAGCTATTTCTCACTGGGCATTACCAATTACCTATTTTCTTTTTTTCATACCGAGCTTAACTATACATGAATTATTATAATGTATAGATAAAGTATGAGTAAAACTTACCCAAAAATAAAGCACCATTATGTTAACACAAGTATAATACGCTGGTGATAGCGATATACTTAGGATACAACCAAGCACGGCGTACAAGGGGAAATTTTTTCCAAAGGTTTGATTCAAAAAGTGTGCGGAAATCGCGAATAGACACGCAGGGGAAGCGTTACACTCAACAAGTTGGTGCATTATTACGATTGTAGCAAGCCTCCATGAGCACGGCGGCGCCTTGCAGAGACGAGCTGGACGGGATTGAGCTATAATTATCTGGTAGCGCCTGGCATCCGACGTGCGTTGAATGCAGACAGCGAAACGAGCCCACAGCACCACACGCTCGCAAGTTTGTAGGGAAAGACTGTTCACGATCAAGTGAGCACTTTCACTTCAGAGTCGTCACAGCCCCTGCATGCGTATATCTCAATGGGCGTACTGAGTGACATCCGCACAGTAAAGTTGATAACGATAGATGGGGAGCAGTTCGTATTAATTTTCTTAGTAATTTCACAATTCCATTTGACCGACGCATGAATAAAGGGAAGAGGCCCATGGCAATGTTAATTTTACGTAAGGCGGAGGAGTACACAACGTGTGTACAAGTAGATCTTAAGCAATGCTTTAAAGGTGCTCATTTTACTGTGAACAGCCTATACCACACACACTGTGCATGAACAAGGGTGTGCCAACTGTTCGCAGTTGGTACGGTGAGATGTACCGTTAAGAACTACTCGACGATAAAACGCCACGATTAGAACGTGTTTATTTTAAATTCGTTCGGCAGCCAGGGGCCGCGGTGGCTGAGCGGTTAGCCTGTTCGCCTCCCAACCAAGGCGAACCGGGTTCTTGGTTCCAATGTAAAAATGTTGCACCAATGGAATGTCATGATTCTAGATCTCCGATTCATCCATCTTGGTTCCACAGTGAGAGATCGAGATTAAGCATGAGACAAATTTTGCTGTTGGTTCGTAATAAATAACGTCAAGGAAGTAGGCGTATTTTTAGTGAATTATTGCTGTAAGAATTTTACTAAATAATATTCAAGCGCGTATAATGTTTTTTAAATTTCTCAAAAAAAAAAAAAAAAAAAAAACTATCGAACGTAGTTCCATGTGTTGGCGTATTTTCAAACTACATTTTTCGACGATAGCTGTTGATCTCGGAAAGTTCATTTCGAACCGCCAATTTCAGCGGTTCGAAATGAACTTCATCTCGATCTCCAGTCGAGCTCTGAACTCGAATGGTGCAACAGTTTTCTGGGTCGATCTTAGATCCAATCTCGGATCGAGTTTCGAACCACGATGGTGCAACCGGGCATGAGCGAGCCATTCAATCCAAGTCGGAAGTGGGGAGTATAAAAGTGCGGGCCAAGCAAGGACAGCGGTCGCCATTGCTTTCCGTCACCCGCGAGCTCTGGCTGCAGAGACGTCGTCCAGGGAAGACGATCGACGCCTACTTCCGGACTGGCCGTCCCAGCGTCCCCGATACAGAGTGTAATTAACAGTGGCGCGAGTCAAGGCGATTAGTTTTGGATAATCACAACGATTATTACACATTCCCCGCAACAGCCTTGTAGAGCATAATGCCGTCATTGTGACGAAAGAGTTTAAGGCTGTAAAGTGAGCACTTTTCAAATCAACCTTAGAAAAAAGTCGCTGCCCCTCCCTGCGTATATTTTAACGGGCGCAATGAGTGACACGTGTCCTGTAAAGATGGTAACGATGGAGGGGAAAGTAGTTCCTTATATTAACGTCGAACAAAAAGTGTTAGGTAACCATTTGTGATAACTTAAATTATTTCTCTCGCTTTGTGTTTTTTTTATATATATCGAAGTGTAAAAATAAGCATATTTGTACAATATTTACTTTTCTAATAATTTCACAGTTTCGGTTGACCCACGCATGGATAAAGCGATGAGGCCCATGGCATTGTTAATTTTACATAGGGCGAAAGAACACACAACGTGTGTACAATTAGATCTTAAGCAGGGCTTCCAAAATTGCTCATTTTACTGTGAACAGCCTATAAACAGTTGTATTCGTTGAAATACAATAGAAGCTATATCTTGTCTGCTATTGGTTTATATAATTTATCGGTAACCCTAAATAGTTGGTCGACCTAGAACCAAATAGTAGAACAATAGCGCCCCGTTGAGTCATTGACAACCACGTCTGTGTTCTTAGCCACAGAACGAAGTAAGTAGCGGAGTGGTGACATTGGGGCGGCTCTTAACATCGAGGTATTGAGAGCCGATGTCGGTGAAACGAGGTGAGTACGGATCAGCGTCGGAATGCAAGGGCGGGGGAAACGGGATATCCTTGAGGAATCACGCCAGAAGGCGGGGAGTCTAACAACTTCACAACGACGACCCCTAGAAAACTAAGTAGAGGCGGCAAAATATTAATTGTGGGCGAAAAATGATCAACGACAGAATTTATACTTTCTTAATTAATGTTTTCAAAGATTAAAAATCAACGGATGTGCTACTGCGTCTAAGTATCATTTAGTGAGCGGTGTTCTTTGCTGTGAATTACCAATGTCGAATCAAGTTTCATCGGGATTATAAACGCGACAGTTATTAGGCGACTGCCCTACTAAGTACCACAATTAAATAATGCGATTGTACTTCCACACCAAACTTCCATTATCAACCATATAGACACATAATCATTCGTAACAAGTCGAGTGTTCTGCGATTTGGACAGCAGAGGAAGCATATGACTAAACTCTTCGCGATTAATCCAGCACAATTTAAATCATACTCAACATTAATATTTACTACACATCTCGTTTGCATGGAAACCGGTTTCATTAAATTTTAAATATCAATCGAATTTTTATACCACCTTGAGCACATATACCAAAATTCCTCGTTATACGCACGTCTATTTTAAAAAATGATTCGGAAAGTCGTATATTGATAAAAGATTTTAATTTCAAAAGTAATATTTTTTTTCGGCATAACTCGATGCATACGAAATGTGGTAATACGTTTCGCACGCGAAGGCTCTGTTTGGGCAAGGATGAAGAGTTAGTGTAATTCCCCTAAATTTAAGGAAAAGCAAGAGAGATGAGAAAAACAAAATACACAAATAGGATAATTTATTCAATTTTCTGCTGTTGCATACGCGATATCGACAGGTTAAACCGGTTAGGCATAGAATGATTTACTTTACGAATGTTAAAAGTGGACGTTTCATTCACGCAATGGTAGCTTACGTCATACACCAAAAACCAATAAATATACATAGTCAGTCATCGATAGTAGAGTGCTCGAATGTTTTGAAGTCGTAAACTGTTAATGAACAATATTTTTTCACGCCAACGACATCGACATAAAATAACTTGCACGTGGGTCGGAAAGAGGCGCCATGTCTGCTTTGAAGAGAAAAAAAAATCCCTGTAAATGAATTTCTACAGAACACCTCAGAGAACTCGGAAGAGAAGAAACTCGAAAATGATTTCCACGAAGGTCTATACAGTACTGGATAAATTTTCT
Organism: Dryococelus australis; assembly: GCA_029891345.1. NCBI lineage: Eukaryota > Metazoa > Arthropoda > Insecta > Phasmatodea > Phasmatidae > Dryococelus > Dryococelus australis. The sequence continues at coordinate 35,837,051 of CM057004.1, forward strand.
TTTTCCCTCTCGCAGTTTTAACAATTCTCGTAGAAATGGTCTTTGCGTGTGCAGTCATCATAGCTTAAATACTTAACAAAGGGTGCGGATACCGTACTGTTCTCCGCTGGGCAAATAATAAAAGTCCTGTGGATTAAGGGCCTGTTAAGAGAATGTCCATAAATTTCTGGAGATTACGCGGCTACGCGGGCATTTCTAACATGCCTTTTACTTTGCAGTGTCGACGAAAATTGAAAAAAAAATTCCTATCTCGAACAATAACACTGGCAGTAGATCGTTTAATAAACGATGCCGGGTCCGCAGACGAAACTGGCGACTGAAAAATGTTTTTAGACTATGAGGGTGTATCTTGATATTGTTTTTAAACAATAAATTTCCACGAACTATGAAATTATCGTAGATATTTCAATAAAATTCTGCATTTTAACATGTAATACTTCCTTATTTAAGAAATCTCGCGACTAAGAAAAGAACCATTCTTCATCGCCGTACGATACATCGGTAGAGGCGAGGTCTATTGCAGATCTTGGCGCAACTCAATAATTTAACTAAAATTTACGCAAATTTCTCGCTTTCAAGCAACAATTTTTCAATCTCTTCTGAAAACACGATTCATCTCTTCAATTTCACCCCCTAAATCAAGATAATTTGATCCAAATCTTCATTCTCAATTAAGCGCACTTTTTTAAAAACATACTTTGTTTACTATTTGATCAGTGGTCCATTTTCAGGGTGAATGGGGCTAAAATTATGATCAAAAAGGGTAAATATTTACTTTAAATTTGAAAGCCAAATCAAATAGTCAAAAATAATATCACAAGAAAAGTATGAAAATTCTTGGAATTTCATCAGAAATATGATGAAAAAGAGTCTTTAAAGAACCACACAAAGAGTGAACACAAGTTGAAAATTGATTTTGATTTTGACCCAAATATGATTGATTTTGATTTGCGCTTTAAAAAATTTGACGGGGAATTAGAAAGTTGTTTGAATTTAGCTTGAAAATGGTTGAATTTTAGTTAAATTATTGAGTTGCGCCAACATCTGCAATAGACCTCTCTCCTTACATAAGTCGTATAAACTATTTTTGAAATTATATAATTTTGATCATATCTGTGGCACAGTAATTGCTGTTGGAAGTCCAACATTTTCAGTTATTTTATTGCCATCACGTTTTACACAAAATAGGTTTAGATTTTTTTTACGACAAGTACGCTGTAGCAAACACATAAATACATGTATTTTAGTTGCTTAACTTAAGCAATGATAATGACGATCTAGTTTGTAATCGCAGTTTTTTTTCCGGTCTGAATAAACTGTTACTCACTTCTCTCACAGTCTTATTCTGGATCCGTATTTGCTGGAATATCTTATGTGGTACGAGGTTCTTCCCAAAACCCCCACTTTTTTCCTCTAGCCACATAACTAATGTGACACGATTCAACAGTTTCCTCTCACAGTGTTATTTAACATCCCCTTTCTTCTTTTTTTTCATGAGCGTCATATACACCGTGGGTAACGAGAAATCAATGATGTTTTCAGAACTTCGCGATAAATACTGAACTTGCTCATGACAGTTACTTACACAACAATGTTTACAAGAACGAGTTAGGCATATGAAAGGTCGCTTTCCTTCATTTTTACAAGCACGAGGATCCTGGATCTAATAAGAAGCGGCTGTGAGCGCAATATCTAAGGAAGAGGTGGATGAAGTTGGAAAGTGGAAGGCTGGAATACCAAGATGTTTCAATACGACGGCAGACGGGGCTTGCTACGGCAATTCATGACGACACAGAGATGCTAGTTACGATAGGCACACACGCTTTTCTGGCTGTCTTCAACGGTGCGACATTTGGCCGATAGATGGAGGTGGTAGATCGTTGGTTTCCAGACTGTGGATCAACACCTGAGAACTGTTTTATCACAGGCCCACAGCAGTTCACGAGAGAGAGAGGTGGGATTTCGGTGGTCGAAAACTGCGAGGGTGTATTCTAAATAACGTATGTACTTGTCCAGGAGCACCTGCAGTGAGATTTATTGTGAAGGAGTGGGAGTGAACATCCAACCTGTCGCGTTCGGAGGTTTGTTCAAAATGTACTCATCCTGTTCGTGCAATTCATTAGCAACAAATAACATTCGTGTTAAATAAATCACTGCTATATACTGTAAATTAACAGTGGTCAGTTTAAAATTCGCCCTAAACTTAAGAGAAACCAAACGCGAATAAAAAAGCAACAACCCCCGCAAGGTATGGACCAAATGTCAAACCAATTAGGGCTTTTAACAGATTTTATATAAATTAAAAATTTGAAGAGGAGGTGTTCCGCTCTCTGATACCCCTTGCTTGCAACTCTATGAGTGCCAGTAGCTATAGGCCGTTGAAAGCTTACAGAGCACTTTTGAACTCAACCTTTGAAAATATTACTACACTGCTCCTGCCTACACATATTTAACTACAGGCGCGCCGGAGCAAACTTTTGAGGTGGGGGGGGGGGGGGGTTGGGAAACCCAAGAAACTAACATATTATTTCTGAACGATATATATATATAATTTTTTCTCCACAAATTACATGTCGCACATTATTATCTGTGTTACTTCATGGCAAGTTAATGTACACAGTGACTTTAAACATTTTTTTTTCCTCTCTCAGATTGTTAATAACTGAAACACCTCATAGCCGTGAGTACAATGAAGACTGAAGTGGATTTATAAGCATAATTTCTAAAGTTCGTTTCACTAAAAACGAGCTGCAACATGTTTGACATATAATTACTTTTTCCAGAACATTGTGTGGAATATCATAAAATTAACCAAATTTACAAGTAATTTCCCATGGAATAATATATTTACGTATAATAATGGTAATAAAAATAAAACAATATTTGTAATATGTAAAATTATATTGAACATGCGTACCAATATGTCCATTGTTCAGTTAATATATTTTTGTAATTTTAAATTGCAATATATATATATATATATGTTTGAAGCATTATTGCATAGAACAGTGACATGTTTGCTTAAAACATCACATGGCATCAACCTAAAGACATATGACAAGTGTTCAATAAATACACAGAATATTTACTCCACTATTTTCCCAAATAAGGCCTTTCTTTCGTCCTTGCGGGAAATAAATTCTCTCAATATATCATTAAGATTTAGTACACTAGTTCTCTCTTTGTGGACATGCAGTAGCATCACATGCATTAGGCGTCTCTGCTTCATGGTGGCCTGCAGATAAGTCTCCAAACGGCGGCGGTTATAAATTGGACAGTAATGCAATAAAAGTGCTCATACTGTACGTCTGCATCGACCACAAACAGAAGAGGAGCGAAGGCCGGGCGGACACATGCAAACGAACTGCTGTTGTTCACGCCTGCTGAAGGAACAGTATTTCTACACAGGAGGGGAGTTAACGAAGCACGCGATATATAAGGGATGTAGATAATGCGCAGACGCCAGTGTGACGGCGTGCGGAAAGGAGATGGGATTAGTCACGGCACTGCTCGCGACTTGTGTCGAGTCGACCGCCATCTCGCTCCCCTGCCTCGCATCCGACGACTGAACTATCCTATCGGCGGCGCACATTCTTGTGAGGGCCAACATGCTAAAATAAAAACTTACGTGGCTGCTTGGTGTTTTATGATGCAATGAAGGCGTGGAATCGAAGGAACGTTACGGGGTTAATTTTTCGAAACTTATGTCCCCCCCCCTCCAAAATTCGAAACTAGTGGGGGGGGGGACTGCCCCTGCTGCCCCCTCCCCCCCCCCAGCTCCGGCGCCCCTGTTTGACTATCACACTGACTGGCAAGAGCCCATGAGGTTGGCAACGCGCGACGTAGCGAAAGTAGTACCAGTGGCTTCACGTTTAAGTAAACATTTGTGAATACTTAAATTATTTCTTTTGTTTTATAGTGTTTAATGCGTGCAGTATAAGTGTAAGAATTAGTACATTTGTAAAATATTTACTTTTATAATAGTTTCACAGTTTTACTTGACCGACAAATGAATGAAGGGATCAGGACCATGGCAAGGTTTATGTTACATCAGGCGGAAGAATACACAGGATGAATACAAAAATACATTAAACAGGGCTTTCAAAAGTGCTCAGTTCACCGTTTCCCTAATCTACCCCAATTCTAAGTGTTGGACGTACGTACGAGGAAGAGACCGGAGCTAAGTGCGTCTCAGGGCTGAGCCCCTTACACCTTACAAGGGAACGAATTCATGCAAGGAGACATGCATCGCGGCAGAGAGGGATTGGCCAGCCATGCACATATAGTTAACCAATAACTAAGAAGAGAAAGGGAATAACCAGCACACACACACAAAAAAAAATCATAATGTTGCAGCAACAGAATTAATGTTACTACATTAATTTTTTGTTATCTGTGAGCCGGCAGTAACTAATGTTGCTGTTAATGTAATACAATGTTAAGCTTTTAATGTTACTGTGACATTAAGTACCTTTGTGACATCACCTCCTTACTCTACTGGCAACATTAAAGTGGTGTTTATGTTGCGGCAAAATACATTTTGTGTTGAATTGATGCTAACATGTGTGCCAAAAAAAAATTTTTTTTTGCTTTAAAAACATTCCGATGTAAAGTAAATTAAGTACTATAATTTTGTTCGAAAAAGAAGTTTTACCAACGAAAAAAAAAATTACAGATGGGAGGGGAATAGAACCCGCGCTTACACTCCACTTAAGAGGGTAGTTTCCACTCCATCGTCGAATTTTCTTACAAATCTTCGTAATGAAAATATATGACCAGAAATAACAAACCAAAGCTAGACATGACATGAACGACCACTTAACGAATTATTTTTAATTTGTAGGTTTTCGAATACACCTGTATTTTCCCATGTGGGACTGAAATTATTAAATAATTAGATAATGTTTTATTACGGTCACAGATGTGACACTACTCATGTTAGAAAAATAAGTGGGATTTAGAAATAGCTGTTAAAATGTCCCCTACGTCATGACTAGCTTGGTTTTTAAATATTGACTCCAAAAATTAAGTTAATGAGGAAAATACGTATATTAACACATCTGACCATGTTTCGTATTGTAAGTATTATATATAAACACACACACACACGCGCGCGCGCGACATAGCGACAAACTGCAGTTCTCTTTCGTTACATGGAAATACTTTATGTTCTATAAATATATGCATAATTGGCACATGTAAACTGCTTTGCAAGGCTTGTGAGCTGGTATAAGTTACATTTAGTTTTGAAATTATGCGTATAAAATTTAAATACAGTGGTTTAATTTTACGATGTTATAGTTGTTCACTACCTACCACCATTTAACAACAAGTGAGTGTAACCTTGTTGGGCATTTCTTTAATGTTGCAGTAACACAAAATATTTTGTTCTTCCTGCTATTTTTAATGTAATACAACATTTCGATGCGGCAACATCGAAATAACGACAAACTGCATATGTGGAAAAACTTTGTGCTCTAGAAATATATGCATATTTCGTACACGTAAATTGCTTCGCAAGGCTTGAGAGCTGATCTAAACTACGCTTAGTTCTCATACACTGCTTTAAAATTTAAATACAATTTTTACGAAGTCATCGCTGTTCATCACTATCCGCCATTTTTACAACGCCAAGTGAGTGTAACCTTGTGTTGGTCGGACATTTCTTTGATGTCGCAGTAACACAAAATGTTCATCGTGTTAATTTTAGGGTAATAGAACTTTTGGCTGCGGCAACATTACTTAGAGACATTGTTAACATTAACACTTCAACAGTATGTTTGCATTACACTTACAGAAAAACAAGACTTTGTAAATGGTTACCATTAAGTAACTTTTTCACAACATACGTGAATGATTAAAGGAATACCTCAACAGTAACATTATACTTTTTTCTGTGTAGGCACAGTAAAAAAAACCCTTTCGACAGGAAATAATTAAAAATTGTTACATGCATTACAGGATACAGATATGTGGGGGCCACGCTCTTTATTAGTGGTAAGAGAACTACTAGTAGAAAGGTGTCAGTTCACAGTGAACAGTTTTCAACCGTTATAGGCTGTTCACGATAAAGCGAGCACTGTTTTAAGGCCCCCCCAACAGGTTTTAACAACTAATAAATATATCTTATTGTAGCATCAGGCATTAAATTCTGAGGGTGGTGTTTATTCGTCACATTGCATGTTTATATTAAAAAGCAGCAGGAAGATGGAAATAGGATGAAAGGAAAAATAAAGAAGTTTTAAAATGTGCTCACTTTACCGCGAACAGCCTATATGCATGACAATCCGTGCGCGACTGGTGTTTGGCCAACATCATGTAATAAGCGAGGGGCAGTTGATAGCAGCTAATGAACCACTTGCGTGCATACGTCAAATAATTCTTGAACTGTTGTAATGTCGAGTGTGTGTATGTGTGTGTTAGAATTTGAAAGGTAAAGTGCGACGGGAGCGTCCCATGCTAAGTACCTTCTCGCGTGCAACGCGTCACGACGCAACTGACACATGTATGTTACGTCGACTTACTGGGGAAAAGTTCGCCTCGGTGATTCAGCTCGAAAGATGAACAAGCAACCCCTTTATACCACGCTCTTACAGTTTAATTTCGCAGCCAGAATCCAGACAACTTATCTTGCATTTCTCGCTATAGGCCATTCGTGATCACTTTTGACGCCCTACTTACTTTTTCCTTTCAGCCATATTTAATCGTTTAACCTTTTTTTAAAAAATTAATATTGGCATGTAAGTAAGAAACACAGTGTGTGTATTCCACAGCACTCGGAAGTTAACGTCTGAAGCTAAAATAAAATTTATTTATTGACTATTATTCTACAGGAGAGGGCTTTCAAAAGTGCTCACTTTACCGTGAACAGACTATACCATTTAAAGCCTGCCCTTTGCGTAAACATTCTACAGTATAAATCACGTACAATATTATAGAGCCTTACATGCGAATTTAGGCAGATTATAATAAATAACTCTCGTACCGTTCTGTCTGCTTGTGCCGCAGACAATAAATATATGTTATTTTTGCTTAATGTTAGAAATTTATAAGATTACCTTAAACTATTACAAAGTTAGTTAACAAATTATTTTTGGGGATTTTTATGACGGCAAAATTTTAAATATTGTAAAAAAGATGAACAATTTCTTTTTATCTGGTGAAATACAACATACATATTTTAACTACAAAAATACATTACCACAAAACAAATTGACTGACGTTCACAACAATAAAAATAATAAATTACCGTAAGCTAACTGCAATCTGCGACGCACCAACAATGGGCGCTGAATAATAAAATGTCATTAAATTAAACTATATACTCATTTGGTGGACTAAAATACAAACATATTTAAAAGGTTTGTTATATTTAGTATATTTCACTACATAACATTGTTGCCACTACCTGAAAACTGACTGCATTATCAAAGGAATGGTACTAACAAGGCTAACGAAAAAATAAGAAAAAAAGCCTTCAAAATCGATCATTCCTTTGTGTTACTTGAAGATTAAGTGTGTGTCATAACCTCGAAATTCGGACTGAAAATATATTTTAAACGAAAAGCGTATCAACAATCCATCCACGAACACTACGAATTAATGTATATTTCCTTCCCGTATTTGACTGTGATATCCTAACCAAAGAGGACCATGTCACGATTTAAACTAACCTGAAATAGAAGACGAATTAATGGTTTACAGTTGGAACTGTTACTTAACCTAGGATAAAGATGGAAAAAATGTTTATTCTGTTAAAACAAACTAAACAACTTTGAGATCTCTAAAGTAATATGAATGAAATATCGATTTCTTCGAGCGCCGTAACATTCAAACTTCATACAAAATATAATTGCATCTACTGTTTCTGTTCTCTTTGCTGTAGTATAATTTATCTGAAATCTTTCGATGACTATTTTATAGCGCCTGTAGCTACTTTAAGTTGTCCTGTATTTTTTTCAAAGGTATTTGTTTAATACATGCAAGGGGTTTTATTTATGTTTTTCAATATTTTCACTGTCATTCAATACGCGATGACACATATTTTCAACTTCATTATACTTCGAGTATTGAAGACGGTAAATGAATGAATATGTAAACATGTGTATTCGGTGAAAAATACGTATATGCATTATCTCCAGGTTTTGCTAGAAAAACAGACAATTCAGGAAATAACCGATTTTGATAAATGGGTCTATAACAGATAGATGACGCAATTCTATACTTATGCATCGTATTAGTATATTGAAGCATGTAAAACAGCATTTAAGAAAAGGGTTTTTAATTAGCTCCAAAATTATGTGGTATTATTATATACGTACAACGTTGATGAATATATTTGGCCTGGGTGTTACAGCATTTTTATACTTTACTCAAATATACTCATACAAATTGGCGAAGGAATGAAAATATCAGATACCAGACGAATCATTCTTCAAAAATTTCTTTTACTTGATACATTTGGTAGTAACCAAAAATAACCACTACTTAAAAAGCCGCTAATAAAAAGGCACCGGAAATTTAATTTTGTAGGTAGCGTCCTCATTTCCGTAACGTCCAAATCATTTTTCTTGATTATCCGTGATAACGATTTTCAAATTAGTGCCGGTATCCTCAACGAAGCGCTCGCGGGAGCAGGAAAAATAACACTGTGAAGTGAAGACTTACGCAAAACGAGACACAATAACATTACACGACCTACGTCCTGCAATAACATTATACGACCTACGTCCTGCAATAACATTATACGACCTACATCCTGCAGTAGACTTCGTAAGGGAAGAAAATACACAACCTCGAGAATTCGATAGTTCAAATGGTTTTAACTAAAAATAATGAAACCTACTTGAGTTGAAAGAACAATTCCGTAAATACTGCTGTCTTGGAATCGAAATCTGAAATCTGCGAACGGTTGTCGGGTAATGTCATCCCCATTCTTCGAGAAAATACGTGATGCCATGCTATTACCCTACAACTGTGTATTACCCCCGAGTGTTTATCGCTTTTAATAACGCCATAATGATGCGCACATGAATATAAAAAAAAAAAAGTTGCATTGATGTAACTCTCCCGGGCGAAAGGTTGTCTAGGAAACAAACTTGGTTAAATAACAGGCATCCTCTGCTCCCTCAACGACAGTTCACCTGCGAGTTACAGTAAAATTATGATTCTGACATGCTAGAATACAGAAAACTACGAAATGCGAGAAAGCGTACTTACAAGTCAGATCGCGTTGAAACGTAAACACCACATTCACATAATAAAGTATCACAAAGTCGTCTTATTTCCCTGTGTCAATATAGTCAGAGTATTACAATGGTTTATGCACACCAGCTTACTGAAAAACGCACACGTAGCTTCCCTGCAGTACATGCACCACACAATGCCAAGTGCCCTGCCATTTGTATCTGCTGTTCGTGCTCGCGTTGTCGACCTATTCCAAGCAGTGTTAACAAAAAAATGAGCAGACAGGATATTACCATGTAGCACTGAATAGAAAATACGTGACGTGTGGAACAAGGGTAGTGTACTATTGAGATGTTTGCATAACCATACTCTCCTATAGGCATATAACACAGAAAACAGTGTGAAATAAAAGCATGTGTTGATATAGTGTTTTAGGTTAGGTATATTGTTGGCAAAATTTATTAAAACTGAGCAGTGTGATAGTAGAATATTTCTCCCCTGAGGAAAACGTCTGCTTGCCCCTTGCAGGCTCGAGAACCAGACGTTCGATGCGAATAACACTCGCCTTGGTTTACCACACTTACTTGAGACCAGTGACCATATGTCACTCTCTGAAAATTATGCAACTTACTTTCCACAAGGAGATGCATAAATTATGCGGAACTGGGTCGCCAGTGAAGGTGAGCAAGTGAAAACAATTAGTCATGCAAAAAGGAAAAGACGAAAGACGTCAGACTACATAAAATTTCAACCCAAATTATTTTTATTTCAAATTCAGTTTCTTTAATTTAATTGATATGTATTCTGGCTGTAAATGGAACTAATTAAAAATCCTGAATGGCAATAGCAAAGGGTTTATGAAAAAAAAAAATTCAAATTAGCACTGCCGATAGGAAGTGGTCAGACATAACGGTCGTTAACAATACCATTATTCAAAAACGTAAATTAACCTGACGTGTCAGTTGATCACTTTTAAAAAAATGACTGAATAAAAACATCCGCAATTATTACTTGAAAAAAAATTAAACTTGGCTCAGCTTAGTGGTAGAACAATAAAAACTCTGTCTCTCAAGTTAAATTATGGTTAAAATATGCTGGTTCTTAGCTGTTAAAAACACAGTGCCGATATGGCATTTTGTAGAATGTTCTATTACAAATGGCCGCTATCTTAGGCTTATACGACGTGTAGACTAAACTCGTAGAAAAACCAGTAGTGTAGAAAAATAGTTTACTTGTAGAAAGCAGGACGGGATCTCAGGAAAATGTAGAGTAGTATTCAAACTTCGTAGAATTAAGGTGTTTCTTATCGTGGCTTACAGCTCACATATCACAGTGTCTAACTAACTGACCTAAGCTCCTAAAGAGCTGCTTACAATACTGATGGGCTTACAGCACACTTCTCTACGTAGAAACAAAACAATATTAATTTCGCCAGCTGCAGAAACTAAAACACCTTAATATACTACTTAAAATACCTATGCTACGTCCAACTTCTGGACGTGCGTCCTGACTTAGGTCTTAACCCGTTGAAAGATGGCGGCAGAGAGAGCGATCTCCTTACTGAAATTCCCCGCCTACCCCTACGCTATCACGCTAGCCAATGGGGCTGCAGGATTCAAACCTGCTAGCCAATCGGACGGCTTCCTACTCAAACAGCTAATCTGACACACTCCTAACGGCCTAAGTCCTTATGTCAAAAAGTTACAGGTCTCGTAGAAAGTAATTAAAACAACACAATAAATTCCCTGAAAGAAATGCAATGGTGTGAGACCAAGAAAATAAATGAAAATATTGAATTATAAATTAAAATACAAACAAAAATAAAATCTAGCTCACTACGGACTTTACGCATAAATTATTGCTATTCTAACATACAATTATTCAAAATCCTAAACATACGGAAATTAATAAAAATTAATAAAAACGAAATATATGTGAAAAACGTATGCAAATTACAGTGTTTGGTTCGACATCGACAGTGTAGAATGAGTAAAAATATACGTAGATTATAATAATGACTGCAGAAATTGGAAAAGTTTATGTTACAATGTCAGTTGGCTGGTCATTTCGTACAAATATAAAATAACATATCTTTCGGTGGCCAGCACACCATATAAACTCCTAGTGCCTGCGGAGAACACCGTAGTGGGAAAACGAGAAGAAAAATTGGGTTTGACTGTGTCGGGGACACGGCCGTTTGTTTTGCGCGAATACGTCTACGTTGACACGCTCGAACACATTGATGTTTGTTTTACGTTCCCGGCACCGTTTGATTCGAACATATGGGGTTTTATGGTATTCACTGGATTTCTTTTGAGATGTTCTTTCCAACCGTATACGATTTCTGTATTTCTACTTTGCTTTTTGACGAGTATAGACCGACATTTTGTTAAGTTTTCTTGATTTTTGACATTAAAGGCATACGATTTCTCCATAACCAAGCCACACAAATGTTTTTGTACACGCGATCGATTGATCTTGACGAGAGCTGTCGATTGAAACTCAAACAAGCGACGTAGCTCATCCTAGTCAAAAGTTATACTACGCGGAAGTTACGAGACGCGGCGAGACGAACTCAAAATCCCCCCCCCCTCCCCCGGCTCGACACCCGCGAGCGATGCTTCGCAGTCCTCACCTAACGTAAAATATGCTTTGATCTTTTGTCAATCAAGTGTAATTGGATTTTGAATGTAGACGATAGATCCGGAGCTGCAATGCCGAACTGTATCCCCAGATTTTATCATCGAATTTTGTGGATTGCCTCCCACTATGGTTGCAAATTTAAATACGTTTTCACGTCAAAAACGGTAGGAACTGCACATCTCACCGACCACGCCGTAACTGATTTACGAGCTGCAGTAACAGCCCCGGCGCCCAAGCACCCCTGCTTAGGTTCTACTTGGGTACACGTTGCGTATTCTTCCGCCTTATGTAAAATTAATATTGCCAGGGGCTCATCATTTTATTCATGCGTTGGTAGGTGAAACTGTGAAATTATTGGGAAATTAAATAATTTACCAATTTCCTCATTTTTACATTTAGATGCATTACAAAAATCATAAAGTGAAAGAAATTATTTAAGTTATCACAAATGGTTACCTAACACTTTTTATTCAACATTGACATATGGAACTACTTTCCATTCATCTATACTAAAGATGATGGAAAATCGCGAAAAAATTTTTTAGCCAACATTTCTTCTATAACACTCTAACTAATATATTATTTCATGATTGGATGGACAAGGTTTTTTGAGTCGACTAATTTGTTTGCAGACCATTCATGAACGTACTGCCTTGTAGTATCAGAATCCTCGTTGGCTCAGTGAACCGGAGTAGTAATTTCATACATGCATGACAACCAATAAAGAAAGAAAACTGTCGGACATGTGTACAGTACGATGAATCCTAGCATAAAAACAACTTTTCCCGCGATAAACCATCGTCTCTAATCACTACCAACTTTACTGGGCGAATGTCACTCAATGCACCCATTAAAATACATGCAAGAAGTGACAGTGAATTTTTCTAAGGTTCTTTTCAAAAGTGCTCACTTTATCGTGAACAGTCTTTAACCATCGGCGTCCATACTGAACGTGATTTACAACGGGCGGTAAGAAATCATAACCGCGAGACCCTATGCACAGACGTATGCTCCTCACGATATTCGACTTCGGACCTCCAGAATGCAACGTGGCCGCAGACTGAACTCCCAAAGATGTTGTATGCTCGCATGACTTTCCGCCACTGGCAGACAACTCGCGTGGCACGTCTCAAGCACTTGTTCAGCTGATCGTAAGGGCTCGATGGTTGAGCGACCAATCCCCGATAAAGCGGTCCCGCAGGTAAATAACGCCATGTCGTTGATACCAGTAGTAGATGACTGAGTGAGGTCTTGAAAGCGAGTTGAGCATGGAGCAGTGCAGAGGTAAACGGTAGATCCCCGGCACGATGATTTCCACATGCGAAAATTCGGAAGGCAGCCCCGCCGCGAATCGAACCCGGTTCGCCCTGGTGGGAGGCGAGTAGTCAAACCACTACACCACTCACGGCCCCTAGCAGTAACTGAAATCACAAATTGCGTTCGAGTACGGATGTGGCAGTGAAGTCTAGTACGGTACCAAAAACACAAATATTTTCAGGTCTCTGGTGATGACGTGTTTAGTCCAGCAACAAGCTCCAAGGCTTTTCAAAACAATAGGAAACTCCAGAGAACGTGATAAATAAACACCGGGACGACACTCATTCTGTGTACGGCGAGTGGGGGGTCAGACACAGCGCTTTGTTAAAGAAAGCCGTTTATGGCAGTTTTTGAGTACAATTATATGGTGTTTCTAATGAGCGTAGCATCTTGAAAAACACAACAGCCTTCGCCTGAAGTGTGTGTCCCTTTCGTAGATTAGCGCATTAGACGCACTTTAAATAGTTTCGTAAAGAAACGTGTATTTCAAACACAATGCAAAACGCAGTTCAAGTGCCAGGTAGACAGGGGCCTTAATGTACTCTAAATCTAAAACAGTAAGAACTGACCCAAAACTGCGAAAATAGTGAAAATTGAGCGACTGATAATCAGTGCCTGATAACGAATTTAATATGATGGCTGAATTTCAACGAATTATCTGTGATGAATGTCGATAATTCCACTGCCATAACTCCCTTGTTCCCAGTTCATTTCTTTGATTTGCCAGTCGGCATTAGCTTATCACAACTGACTTTCAGTGAATATTATTTCACTGATTCGTGTTTTGAAATGTGGGTCGCTAGACCCGCCGTGGCTTTGCTCTCACTGAAGTGGAGATAAAGTACAGGAAAATTATAGCAATCCTATAAATAGCCACCGACACAAACCACCGGGGTAGAAGAGGAGGGCGAGGGTTTGGCAAGGAACAAACACAAGCTAAGCTGTAGTCTGTTCTTCAAACATAAATTTTAACATCTCACTTCATAAAAGCAAAATAAATCCCTTCCGTCGAGGCGAGAGCCACCCCCCCCCCCTTCTTCCTCACAAATTAGCACCCTTTATGAATCCTAACGACGATGTTTATCTCCCCCCTTCTGCAAGTGTGCGTCCCTGCCGCTGGGTTAACAACCGGGCGATCCATCAGCACCTGCGAAGAAGAAGGGTTGAAGAGGGGTCGGGAGTAAAAAAAGAATGAGCCGAGAGAAATCATAAAACACTCGGTGCGCACTCAGTTTAGATACGGACCACCCCAAGGGGGAAGTGACACGCATTACCCTCGCGGTTTAAGGGCGCTGGGGCAAGATCGTCGCCCACACCCAGCACGTCATAAAAAGCCAGGAGGGGTTGGGCAGGCGCTGCGGTGGAGTCGCGCGGGTAATCTTTCTCACCCACATGCCCCACACATGTCGCCCTTCATTAACACGGTTAACTTCCCCAGCACCCTGCCAGGGGTGTTAGTGCCACATTTAACATCTCCTGGAACAAGCGTTGACCTTGGTAATAGATGGAAGAGACGGTAGGGCGACCAGACGTCCTGCTTTTCGCATGATAGTCCTTTTATTTTTAGAAGAAAAAAAGCGTCCTGCGGGATGCGAAAGGCCAAATAAAGCAATGAAATATCTTTCTCTAGTCAAGTGTCCTGCAAAAAGTCCCGAATTCTGCATATACAAAAACCCTAATACTTTATACTATGTATTTGCATGTGCTGTGTGTTTTATGAGCAATTTTTGCTAACTAACACATTGCTGCGTGCCATTTATTGAAATTAAAAATATATTTCAAAGCAATATAACAGTAAAAAGTTTGTTGACGTACAATTAACTTGTAATAATGATTTTGATTTATAATCATACACTATTTTCAATCGTATTGTAGTTACGTCACTGTAATGCCTGGAAGTTGAACACGTTCCTTTAATTTAAAATCACATTTCTTATAAGTGTCCTACTTCATAAACTCGTCACCCTAGGTGCAAGTACCGGGGGGGGGGGGAAGGAGAGTAATTATTACTTGTTTCATAATTTATGTGTTAAAATAAACTAATAAAACAAACCTTTTGCAGCATCTATATCTTACATAAGTATGTATTATTAAAACACAAATGTTATATTTTATATTTCATTTCGATAACTAAGCTGCTGGACTGAATACAAGCGACCAAAGCTAGCTTGACCTTAATATTTGTATGCTGTCAAGCACCGGAACAGTGAATAGGGCGGGGGTGTAGAACCGGGAGGTGCGCTGCAATGTTGCCAACTGCAAAAAGACAGGAAGGTTTGAATGTCAACTGTATTGCAAACTACGCCATGATAGTTGCTCACCCTCCGAATGTTTCAATGTATGAAATTCGCCCCGCCTGTCTATAAAATAAGGTGTAGTTTCTAAGCAAAGCGTGCATGCACGACATTTACAACAACATAAATATTCGGTCTTTGTGGTTTTGTTTACGTCAGTTCACTACAAGAGCGATAACAATAACTGATTGGTAGAAGCAAATGTTTTTCGCGAAAAGATTCCACGACCAGTTATAAGCCCGACTTCAAAATACTCTAGCTGCGATACGCTTTTGTGATTGGATAATTTTGATTGCCATGCGTTTTACGTGTCTACCCGCAAATCGCGGAGGGCCAGAGTCGAAGCAACTTAATTCTGATTGGCTCGATCTGATATGAAACTGTCGTCTAACAAAAATACGCAGCCAACAGCCACATTAAATTTGCAGATGTGTGCACTAGGATAACTGAAGTCTAGCCTGCGCTTAAATCTACTGATTGGAAATAAATGTTGTTTGAATAACACCAAAACCAAAAAATTCTGACAAGCCAACGTCGGAACGACGTTCTGGTACGTTTAAGCATTACTACACCTTTGCCAACCCTTTTAAAGGCTGTTCTCGATAAAGTGAGCACTTTTGAAATCAACCTTAGAAAAAGTCACTGCTCCTACCTGCTTATATTTTAACGGGCGTGCTGAGTGACATGCGCCCAGTAAAGTTGGTAACGTGACCATTTACGGTAACTTAGATTATTTCTTTAGCTTTCTGTTTATTTCAATACAGCGAAGTGTGAAAATGAGCAGATTTGTAAAATATTAGCTTTTATAATAATTTCACAGTTTCACTTGGCCGACGCATAACCCATGGCTATGTTTCATTTTACATAGGGCGGAAGATTATACAACGTGTATATATATATATATATATATATATATATATATATATATATATATATATATATATATATATATATATATAGGCTGTTAACGGTAAAATGTACTTCTAAGATATACTTGTATGCACGTTGTGTATTCTTCCGCCTTATGTAAAATTAACATTGCCATGGGCTTCATCAGTTTATCCATGCGTTGGTCAAGTGAAACGTGAAATTATTAAAGTAGTAAATATTTTACAAATTTTCTCATTCTTACACTCTGACGCATAAAAAAATATAAAGCGAAAGAAATAACACAAGTTATCACAAATGGTTACCTAACACTTTTTATTCGACGTTAAGATATGGAACTACTTTCCACCCATCGTTACCAACTTTACAGTGGGCGCATGTCACCCAGTGCGCCCGTTAAAATATATGCAGAAAAGAGCAGGTACTTTTTTCTAAGCTGCTTGATTTCAAAAGTGCCCACTTTAATCTTGAAAAGGCTTTACTGGTAGATATTAATCAGGGATTTCAAAAGCGCTCAGTTTACCGTGAACCGCCTATACAAACCCGTACCTGCGCACATGGCCGCCACGTTTCCTCCCACGTCAGTATAACGCTATTCACAGTAAAGTGGGCACTTTTGAGGCCCTAGTTACTTTTTCCTTTCAGCAGTTTCAGCCGTGCAAGTAATAAAAAGATTGTTTATGTTCCAACCGCACTCGGAATGTAACGTCTAAGGTTAGACTTAAATGTACTTATTGACTATTATTCCAAATAAGAGGACTTTCAAAGGTGCTCACTCTACTGTGAATGGACTATAACAAAGAGCTCCACTCGCGCGCGCGCACACACACACGCCGTGTTGACGACGAGGCAATAGAGAGATTGCGACGACCGGGCTTGAAAAAGAAGAGATACTATGGAAGGGAGTGAACAGTTCGGGGGGCCGCCGACTCAGAAGACGGGTGTCCGCTGCCCCGAAGGAGCTCCACGCGAGCGCATTAATCGCCAAGCGTGCTAATTATGGCGTAACTTCCCTAGACTCGCCGAGCCAATCAGTGAAGTGGCTCTCTCCCAACCACCCACCTTCCGCAAAGCCAATAAGCACTCGTCGCTGAACTCGAGACCGCAGAGAAGCTGGCCAGGTCATTAAGAGTGGGATGGACCTGCGCGTTTTTTTAAAATGAAATAGTTGTTTGCGCGAATACGTATTAAGTGTATTCTTGGAGGGAAAAATGCGTCAAAATGGTCAAATATCGCATTTTTAAAGCTTGCCTTCGCAGTTTCCTTAAGCGGCAAGAGGAAAGTACAAATATACGGGCGTAATTTAATCTGTGAGCTTTCATCGCGTGTATTAAAACCCCACTGTTACAGATCTAATTTGCACAGTACAGGGTCGCGACGGGAAACACTGCACGCCTTGCGCGTAGGAGCGATGGGACGTTAGAAGTGCGTGTTAGTGTCGCCCGTATCGCTCCCTCGCTTCTCGACCTTGGACGCGGGGGTCCATCCCACTTTTAAGGTGGCCACCTAACAGTCTGCAGAGCTCCAGCAGAAAATTTTTATTAAAAAACCGTCCAACGTGTCTGACTGAGGTCTGCTTACGAATAGCATTTAAGAAACGTTAAGCGTCTGTATACGTTTTCCAGTTCCTCCATTTCTCTATAAAGCATGTTTTTTATCCTGGTGAAAATGGCTCAATCGGGTGTTTCCACGGTCACTTTTTACGTACGAACATTCCGATACAAAACATTAAAAAAAGGAATAGGGACGTGCATAAAACATTTATTTTTATTTTTACGTCATAAAATGGCAGGGTCTCCTCTGAAATTCTCATAGAGGCGCGTTATCGACGGAAAGACTGTACGCCAGTTCAGTGCTTTACGCGTAGAGGCGAAGAGAGAGTTTATGCACATGTCTCAGCCTACTCAGGCGGCCACCTTAAGGCCACTATCCTTCATTTCTACAACTTTTGCGAGAACTAAATTTTTGTACCCAAACGGGAGCCGATATTGTAAAATCCTCTTACTTTTTTTTTCAAATTGTCTTTATTATGTAGTCTAATTTTTCCAGCACAAAAAAAAAGTGTATACTTTTATCCAATTAGTTAATCAACGAAAATTTTGTTTATTTAATAATTAGTTAAAATGATATAGTTGTTTGTGTTGAAAAAATTGGACTACATAATAAAAACAATTTGTAACGTAATCGTAAGAGGATTTTACAATATCGGCTCCCGTTTGGGTACAAAAAATTAATTCTCGCAAAATCTGTAGAAATGAAGGCTCGTGGCCTTAACGTGCCCCAGTCACAGTCCCCAAAAAACAGAGCCGTATACTGCACGACCCCCCAGTGCCTTCCACGAGGAAGGTGGAGTGAAGAGGGAGCGCGAAAACCAACTGTGATGGCAAACTTTGGGCGAGTCCTGTCCTATCCTCGGATGAGCAGCGGCGAGGCGAGGAGCGCGGATTATCCTTTGTGACGTCGGAGAACAAAAGACGGGGGAGGCTGCATCTGTTGTAACGGACAAGGAGGACTGTAATTACAGCGACAAAGGAGCGGATAAAACAAATGACAGGGCCGGACTGCTGGGATCAGCCCTGCCGAAGGGAATTTCGCCACGCCGTACTGACATTACGGCGATCGCTTACTGCTTATACCGGCACGCTGTTTGAATTATAAACGCATGACAGTGAAGTACATCGACGCACGAAACAACATGTGCCAAATCAAAAGGGACATCCACAGGATACTAATTTCTCTATTACTATGAGATCACACACACAGATGATCGAGAAAAAAAAATTATCTGTCTTTCCATTAGTACGTATAGATCAAGATTATATTAGTTCAGCCTTCGACCATAGTTGGAAATCGTATTTTCAAGGGGAAAAAATGTTCACGTGCCAAATCGAAAAGCTGGCACGTCCTTGTCAAATGAACACAGCCAAGATACGAAATATTATAAATAGGGGGTTACTTTTCCATCTGAAAGGGTAAACTTGCACCCCTCGCATTATTTGTTTAGTGCCATGTGTTAAAGAAATGCGAACCGAGGATGGGAACTTATTTAGAGCTTCAACTTAATCTCTTTAGTCGTGTGGAAATACTTTTGCAGGTGTAAAGCGATTCCAGTTTACAGTACTTGAATACTATTCCAGTTTACAGTACTTGAATACTATTTTCTACAAACATTAGAACTACCTGACTAACATTATTCTCCACAATCATCAAAACAACTTGACTAAAATGACAAACACAACTAAATCATCCTCGCCCCCTTTAGCCAAACCGCAAACGCAGTGGCATGTAGCCTACAGTGAATAACCTTTTTTTCCACCTAACATTCTAATCCAGGAACTTAAAAAATTTATAATCAAAATAGCTACCTAAATGGATGGCTTGCCTGGAATTCGAATGTGTAATTTCGTGATGAGAAGGTACCGACTTTCAGTGCCTCGGTCAGGAAGATTGCAGCTAATAAAATGGAGCTTCCTAGTTTCAAACAGCCATACTAATCACATATAACAACCGATATAAGTTGTTACCGTGTCCAGGCCGCTCATAAGAGACAGTTGTTACAGTAAATTTAGCCTACTATAGCTAATATAACGTCCAAATGAGAGGCAGTCAGATAGTTACGTGCGAATCGCGATGTGCATCATGAATTCGGGTCCAAAGTAACTAAATTGACTTAATATTAGCCTTGTAGGCCATTGCCTTTCAGCGCAATAAACGGGCCACTCTGTAAAGTAAATATAAAGTACACAAAAAATTTGTGGAGGAGGCTAAAAACGCCCATATTTATTTCCTTACACATGTACTAGATTGCAGTCATATTTATTTCCCTACACACCGCATATACTAGCCTGCGATTAGTTGGGTTTTAACATCTGGCTGGAGTCCAGCCATGCTTCTGAATTTTAAAGCACCGTCCTATCTCTCTCTCTCTCTCTCTCTCTCTCTCTCTCTCTCTCTCTCTCCTCTCTCTCTCTCTCTCTCTCTCTCTCCCCCCCCCCCCCCCCATTTTTGCCACTTCCTGCACGTGCGGCATTCGTAATGTGCCGGCATGCGAAACTATAAATAAAAGAAATAGCCTCTGTGAAAGTTAATAGCAACCCACTTTTCCACAGAAATAATGCCACGCCATTAGAGCGTTAAGAAAAACAGTAAACAGAAGTATAATGAAAACGTACAAGCGTTACATTAAATAAGTTTTATGATTTTTCTAAAGCGCAAAATAATTAACAGTTAAGTATCCGACCTCAGTGTTGCCAACTCAGCAGATTTCCCACCAGATTTGGTCGATTTTCATTCCTACGAAAAGGACAAAATTGTGAACTGATGGCCAGTAAATAACTCAGTGGTTATATTTTGATTAGGTTTTCTAATTGTCAGTGTGTCATGGTGAAGAGTCTTATGGAAGGAAATATGAATGTATTACTATTTGAAGTGACGAAATTTATGACTAAAATATGTATAGCGATAAAAGTTTGCACACTTTTCTAACTGTCATTCGTGAATTTCTGGTATTACATAACGATGCAGATTTACTGAAGGAGAAGTATCCAAGTGCTTAAATTAAAGCGGATAACATATAACAAATTTTTAAGACCTATAATTAGTACAATTTAATCCTAGTTATTTACTTCTATTTCGAAATCCAGATATCTTATTAACCTTCAGTGCGTTTACATTAATTTGTAATAATTTGAACATTTTATAAGTAGAATGTAAATTTAAAAAAATCAGCAATGTGAGGATACAATGGACAATTGCTGGGACAGGTAACATAACATAACTCTAAGTGTGTTAAAAAAAATTAGTTTTAAAAATATATTAATCTATCATGTTAAGTTAAATAAGATATATGGATGTCAAAATCTGAATTGCTAGTCCAATCTCGAGCTCTATCTGCACATTCAGGGCAACAGTCACTAGGACCGCCATCGTGTCCCCCTGAACCAAACTGTGGAGAAATAGGGGACGGACCTGGCGTAGGGTTTACAAAAACTGAAGCTGCAGACCCTTCAAACATATGTGTTATACTCACGGTAGAATCGGAACTCTCTGTAATGTTCAGATAGAGTTCGAGATTTGACTAGCTATTCAGATTTTAAGGACTAGCCATCGAGCAGGCTGTCTGGTATTACAAGCAAACCTAAGCGATTGTCTCGTTTGCTAAGGAGGTGTGTTAAATATGAATAGGTTAATTAAAATAATGTTAGGTTAGGTTAATTGTAGTGAAATAATTGTATTGATCTTAAATTTTAATGATAAATAGATGGAAAGAAATATTGTAATACTTTGATGGAAAGTGTTCATTCTACTAATTTTTAATTGGAATAATAAATATTTATTTGACTACCCAGTATTGTTGTTGGTTATTGGTTAAAAATGAGTTGTTTGACTTGGATTGCTATAAAGATATATAAGTTTAGTTTGATGTTGCACACCTAACATAACCAAGCCTAACCTAGCCCAACCTAACCTATCCTAACCTAACCTAACATAACCTACATAATGTAGACAAGTAGGAAAAATAAGAGTTTTTTTTACTGACCAACCAAGACCACACTCTTGCCAGCCAGTAAAAATTTAAAACCAAAATTTTTTTAATACGCTACAGAAATGTACAAATATACATTGAACACGCGCGCAAAGCATATGACAATGCCAGCACTATTCCAGTAAGAGTACCTTAAAATGGTGAAAAAAACACGCAATAATTTTTAAGTCGTAGAATTGTTTTCTTATCATAGAAAAAGCTAGTATTTCTTTAAAGCGAACGTAAAAAACTCGCGTTATGACCACGCCACTAAAAATAAACATACGATTTTATAAAATAATCTAAATGCAATCATCATTAAAACGTTTGGGCCTACACGCACTTGTATGTAGGCTATATTCCATAAATTGCTATGAGGCTTTTTGCTTTTCTACAAGTTATTTGTCCGAAATACACTTCAAAATACGAATAGTTATTTTTTCCGCAGTAAACCTCAGATTATTCGTATGCCGGGGAACATGGTACCACAAAACCAACGTATCACAGAAGTTACCTACTGTATTATAGTAGAAGAAGAAAGTTCTGACGTCTCACCTCTCCTCAAAACATAATCATTATGCAACACATAATCATGTATGTGTGAGTGTAAGACATTTGGAATGATGGCAATATGCAGAATGAAAATGTGTAATTTATAAAGAGCGTGAATTCAGAGACTACAGTCAATATAGAGATGTTGATAATCTCAGCGTTCATTTGCATGATGTTGCATGATACACAATACCTCGCACTAAGGCACTGCACCTAGAACAGTAGGAACTGCACAGGAAGTAGTTAGTGTGAAACCTTATCGTCGACACTGACGGAAATGTTAAAAATGCCCTCCATCAGCACGAACACATGCGTCAACCCTCCGTCGCATGGTCACCAGGACGTGTTGATGAATCCCTGGGAAATTCCTGATTGTTTCGCAACCCGCCACAATACGGTTACGGAGTGTGCTCACAACGTCAACTGGGGTTGCATACACAAGTGCCTCTAAATGTCCCCACAAATAAAAGTCTAGTGGATTCAAAACAGGGCTCCTCGGGGGCTGGCATGGGGCTGCCAATTACAGCTGCGATAGCATTCCACAGAAACATGATCCAGCCCGCAAGCCATACGCTGTACGTTATGTATTACGGGCTGTAGCGAAGAAACGAAGTGTTTACGGAACTATGTTCATATAACATTTTTTTTTCCATCCTCCAGATGTGAGGACTGTTTCCCCGAAGTATTGGCATGCAACAACCTGTATATTGCGCTCACTGAAGATATAAAGTGTAATGGTGGAGATAGACTGTTCAAGGTTTTAAATAAAAGATGCGTGAATAAATTAAAAATCAAATTTAGTTATTTTATTTCTAAGACCTCCGTACCTCACGAACTCGAATACGCCCTTCTGCCGTTTTGTAACAATATATTAAACGGACAAATTAACTTTATTTCTGGATTTCGGTATCCAGTACCGAAAATGGTCACGGCATATTACGCCAATAAAATTGGCGTTTTGTGTTTGAGATGAAATTCAAGGAATTTGGGAGTTTCTGAATATAATCTACACTACAACTACCACAATTGTTTGGGACCATGGCACACTCGCCTCCCACCAAGGCGAACCGGGTTCACTCCCCGGCCGGGTCACAGGATTTTCGCAAGTGGGATTCGCGATGTCGTTGGTCGGCGGGTTTTCTCGGGGATTCCCT
This sequence comes from Dryococelus australis, assembly GCA_029891345.1. NCBI lineage: Eukaryota > Metazoa > Arthropoda > Insecta > Phasmatodea > Phasmatidae > Dryococelus > Dryococelus australis. Next base: position 35,860,609 of record CM057004.1, read on the forward strand.
GTTTTCCCCGCCCCTTCATTGCGCCGCTGCTCCATATTCACTTCAATCACCCTCATCGTCTCTCACGACCTCTCTGTTAAGAGCCGCCCAAATCTCTTCACTCACTCACCTCAACTGTTTGCTTACGAGTCTATTTCTGACTTAACGCCAAACAAATTCCCTGGGTTACTACTGAGAATGTTCGACTATATACACAAAATACACTGAAAGCTTTAATGTCCAGGATCTGTCGCTGTTTTCTGGCATCGTCAATTTCGCCGACTTTTTCAGGTTTTACTAGTCCTGTAGCAACTATCCCGTACCTGTATTGGGGCACGTGTGTTTTGTGAAGATTAACCACGTGTTATATCATGCGGAGGGGCGGCAAATCTATCAGGTCGGGGTCAGGAATCCGAACTGCCGATGCCCCCCCCCCCCCCGGACAATAATGAGGTGGTGGCCGTCAGATTAGGGGGGCGCGAAAGGGCAAGGTGTGAGAGGGGGGAGGGACATCGATTAGAGGGCGTGGCCAGCTTCCCACTGAAAAACACCCCCAACCCCCACCCCCACCCCGCCGGCTACTGGCCAGCCCACGTCGCAGCGACGCTAGCGCCGCTTCGTCGCAGAGTCGGTCGACGGTAACACCATGAGCCGCACAAGAACTGCACTACACTCCCATCCACGATTACTTCCAACGTCTCTGAAGCCCTGCCAACGTTCTACTTCCTGGATGTTCTTCCGCCACATGCAAACAAAGCTTAATCGATTCTAGGAAATTACACCACTGGACACAACGCACCGCATTCGTGCGCACTCGGTTTAATAATATTTTCCGTAAGGACTATTTCTTACTAGACATTACCAATATACTTATTTCCCCAATGTTTTAAAATCATATTAATTTTAAATAGAATATAATAATTTATAAATGAAATATAAATAAAATTTCAATTTAACAAAAGTAAGGTACTTTAATATTAATACAAGTACAAAACGCTTACAATACATAACGGAATTACGAAACAACCAAACACGTCACACATGGTGTGATTTTTCGAACGTTTGAGTCAAATGTGTAAAGAAATCGCAAATAGACTATACAGTAGAATCACTTTTATAACCCCTTGATTTTACACTTCCCTGCAATTCGCATCTGATTTATTTAGTCCTGTTTGCTGTTTTCACAGCATACACTTCCCTCTTTTTACAGCCTCCCGTATTCTGCAACAATTTCTCCTGGTTCCTGGAAAAGTGTATCTGTATATCATAGGTCGCCGCTAGTGTGACTCCACGTGTGCGCTCGCATGTGTCACGCGCAGCCAGTTGTTCAGAGGTGCAACTTATTTGAGAGAATGTCTCCAAACCAATATACAAAAACCACCAGAGAATCGGCCAGTTGTAATATTAATATATTTAAAATTAAATTCAGACAAATGTATAAAATATTTGTCTGCGCAAATTGAAATATTATTTATCACTGCTTTTTGCAGATTCTTACTACCATATATATAAATAGCACTGTCAGAAATTGAAACAATAATAAAATTAAAAGTGAAAGGAAAATTCATTTTTATAGTAATGCGTTTGTTAGACAATCTTGGAAACTAGTTTCCACAGAATTATTAGGAAAAATAAGAACTTTTTTACAGTGCATATTAAAGTTACTAGTAAGCCTATATTTGAATATTTGAAAATTTAAGGTCTGCAGGGAAAAAAACTAAGAATTCTAAACTTATTTCGAGTAACAACACAGACTAAAAAATCCTGAATAATAATGGACAAAACTTTTGAAGACGGGAAATGATGACCAGGGAAAAGATGGAACGGAACAAGGGGGGGAAGGGGCCAAAGTCATTAATTCAGAACACTACAGTATTGTTTCAGCTGATAAGATTTATGCAATTAAAAAAACACTTCTGACGTTAGTGGTAAATGACAGAAATTTTAACTGACGTTAGTAACGTGTCTGTGCATACAACTGCACAGAAACATGTTATGTTGATTCCTTCCCCCTCCCACTTAATTTTCCAGCACCCTACCACTCAACGTCGCTCAAAAGTCGCCTATTGTACCAACAGATGTTTGCTATTGGCGTAGCGTGCAAACTGTTTCAAGTGCAACGAAAAGACAAGTTCCGCGATGCCACGAAGTACTTTCCCGGATTGAGGTTTTCCACAATAAAAAAAGTTCCACTCCGAATCAGTCAGTAATACCTTTCCCCGCACTTCCTGGCAAGCGAAAATAGTCTGGGAGGTCAAAGTGTTATCAGCATACACACCGAGCTGCAGTCGACGGACAAATACATTCAGAAAGCAACGCCCGCGTACTCGAGGCTATTCTCGTATCGGAACACAACCTCCCACGACGCTGAGAGCAGTGTATCGGAAAGCGACCTCCCGCGGCCGCGAGACAGGGCTCGTATCGGAACGCACCCTCCCGCAACTCTGAGATCGGTCTGTCGGATAGCGACCTCCTGCGGCCGCGAGGCTAATCCCGTACTGTACGGCACCTTTCCGCGGCCACGAACTCTGCTTCGTATCGGAAGACACCCTCCCAGGACTCTGGCCGGCGAGAGACACACGATAGAAAACCTCGCCAGCTGTTTGAGAGGTAATAATTGCAGTGGATAAGCAGGCGGTCGGCCTAGTATGGACACAAAGAGCAAGCGCCGTGTCAGACTAGAAGGCGAACTGCCACTGCCGCCAACTCTGCGATTATGTGGCATATTGAAGTTTTTCTAGGCATTTGTATAGGTTATCTTCTGAAGCGCGGGAGAAAAAAAGCATAATTTCATCGCGTTTAGGAGATATTGAAAATTTGGTCAGAACATATTTTACTCCTTATCATCGCCTAAAGGGCCTATTTACGAGAACTTCTATAACCACTTTTTAGGTATTTGTACTTTTAAAGTGTTTTAAAAGACACTGAAGATTCGGTGAAAACAAATTTTACCCCTTTTCACCTCCTTAACGACCGTATTCCAAAAATTGCTTATTGAGGACAACCACGCCCTAAGGGGAAGCCACTTATACAATTTCATGTTTCTAGGTAAAGCGGTTTGGGCTGCGCGTTGATACATCAGCCAGTGAGGACAGTATTCATTTTACGCATGGGGATCATAAGAAACAGTACAACTTTTCTAAATTAAGTTTGTAACATCAAGAACATCTCGCGACGATTACATACACACGTTCACAATTACGTATAATTCCTTTCACGGTTACTTCACACTTTTCTGAATCCCTCCTAAAGACCTACTTCCAGGATATTCTTCCGCCTAGTGCAAACTAAACTTAACTAAGTCTGGAAAATTACATTAAATGACAACGCACTGAATTCGTGTGCACTCAGTAGTAATGATGTTTTGCGTGAGAACTATTTCTTAATAAGCGCTATTAACACACATATTTTCTCACTGTCTCTATTCGTATTTTTTAAAATGAAATATTATAATTTATAAATAAAATACAGATAAAACTTCAATTTAATGAAATATAAGATACTTGCATGTTAACAGAGATGTAAAGCGCTTGTGATACATGGCATATTTCGGAAATAACTAAACACGGCATACATGGGATGATTTTTCAAATATTTGATTCAAAAAGTGTGAAGAAACCACGAATAGACTATAGTAGCGTTTATTTTCATTTTTTATTATACTTTACACTCTAATATTTGAATTACGACCGCATAAGTCGTCTCACAAAAATATGAAACACGCATTTTCTCAAATTTTAAGTACTACCATAAAAATGTACGAAATATGTATTATATAACTATTAGTATTTAATTTATTGATAAACATGCAATAATGAAATATTTATAATGAGCTAAATAAATAATTATTTAAAACCACAATCTTATATTAAAGTATTTAGCACAATAATAGCTTATCCTTCTAAATTAATGACTTTGGATCATCAGGATATAAAAATGCGTATCATCATTTATTTCAGCCAAGGCAGTAGGAGTAGATGCAGAAGTTGATGACGCGGAAGGAAATACAGTTTAAATCTTGGTTCCTTAATACTGAAAGCTTGATGTGAAACCACGATAATACACACACACACCAATACGAGTCAGATCACTAATTACAGGATACGCTTGTATGTCGCACAGGCACAAAGCGACATGCGAGTTAATACAAAGTGCACCCGCTGCATCCACTCACTCACTGACTTGAACTGATGTTAAAGCTGGGAGGAGGCCCTATCTTACTTTCAGAAATGGGACTTCCCAGGGGACCACATAAATAAGGAAATCTCGCCCATGCGCGTACTGTCTGAGTCATATTTACGTTAAAAAAAAAAAAAAAAAAAAAAAAACTGAAATTACCTTACACAAAATCCTTTAGATTTCCCTCAGGACCTCTGACAGTATTATTTCCCCTCTGATTGTTATGAAAAAGCTGCAGATTCAGAGATAAACCTCTGATGGTGACAACGCTGACATTGTTGCTAAGTATTGTATTGTAAACAAATCATTCTGTATGTATTCGAAAAAAACTTGTAACAGTTCATTTTTTGGCAAAAATTTTTAATTTGTCATTGTATTAACCTACTCAGTATTGGTAGCCTTTTCGTATTAACTTGGTATCAAAGTAATCATTACATATGTATAATACTGCCAATTCTTAAAATCTCCAACTTTTAAAGACAGCCACTAAACAACTGAATAATCGTGTTAACTTAAAATATTACATGGTTTTGAAAATAACTCAAAGTGCACTTATGTAATTTCCAAATATGAGAACAATATTATCTATAATTTTTCAACTGCCTAATTTTCTAACTGACGTTAATATTTTAATTATCTACCAAAAGCTACGACTAGCTTGCGGAGGATCGTGCCGTTGAACAAGCTGTGAAGCATTACAATGACATAATTTCCTTGCAGCAGGCGAACTGGGTTAGATTCCCGGCGGGTTTTCTCAGTGATCTCCCGTTTCCACTGTCCATGAATTTCCGGCGCTACTCCATACTCACCTAGCTTAGAAAAGTGTTACTGCCTCTTACTGAATTAGTAGAATATACTTTACAAAGTAATTCTCATAAGTTAAAATAGTGTTGAATAGTTCTCAAGGTTTATCTGATTTTTCGCCACGGACAACTACATTTCGGAGCGATGAGCAGCGCCAACATCAAACCAATTTAAAAAAAGACTGTTCAAGATGAAGTGTACGCTTCTTAAAGTTTGATAATAAGTTTTAGGCACCCAATTGTGAAAACTTACATTATTACTTTCCCTTCCTGGTTTTTTCATGAATCGAAGTGTAACAATTTAACATATTTGTAAAATATTTACATTCATAGTAATTTCATAGTTTTATTCGACCAACGAATGAATAAAGTGATGAGGTCCATGGCAATGTTAATATTACATAAGGCGGATGAATACACAACGTGCATACAAGTAGATCTTAAGCAAGGTTTTCAAAAGTGCTCATTTTACAGTGGATAGTCTATAAATGGTTTTAGTATAATAAAGGACTGCAGAATCATAACCTATAGGCCAATAACCCCGTTAATTTTTTCTGCCCTTGCAGCCTTTCGAGGCACTATGTGATGAAGGGTAAGGGGGGGGGAGAGAGAGAGAGCGTAAAAAATTACGCACCGGCAGTCCCTTTTCTCAGCCGCAACTCACAAAAGCATTCCTCACACAGCACTAGGAGAGAGGGGAAAAAAAATTGAGACACGCTGTGTAGTAATGAACCACTGTGAAGTTTTTCAGCCGTATGATGGGTTGTCTTCGCTCCCTCCGTCAACACAACAAAGAGCTACCGGGTGCCGGAAAGCTGTGGGTTATGGGATCACCGAGGTGATAAAACGTGGAGGACAAGATGAGGGAGACGAGAGAAAGGTGACAAAACTGGTGAGCAGCGCGCGGTGGGCAAATCAATGTCCCATGAGCGCTGCTCCCTCTCTCTCTCTCTCTATCTATCTTTCTCGACGATCTGCCAGGACCAACGCAGGAGTGTGTGTCACCTTCCCAAGTGGTAATGAGAACCCGTTCGTCACGGCAAATCCTGCCACGACCCTTTCTGCTATATTTACTCGATCCACGTGATTACAAGTGCGTATCTTGCAGCACAAGGGGTGGAAGGTTAGTGCATTCAAAACGCCCTTCAAATATTTACTTCGACGAGGGGTGAAAAGCGACTCCCAAAGTTCGCCGGATTTTTTTTTTTTTTTTAAGCCTCCGCGAGGCACAGTTCCCCTCCACTTTCGAAGTCCCGTAATCCTCACTGAAAACTCGCTCGTGAAAATGATCCGCGTCTCTGGATGGAGAAGAGCAAATAAAGGTCGTCGGATGAGAGACGCAAGTATACACAAACCGGTTTGGCGGCATGCATTTCGTTATCCGTACCGCTTGGATAGGAAAGAACGTCCCTTGTGAAACGAACGTACTCAAGCGCTCCCAGATGTCTAGCAGCAACTGCCAAAGCGCTGGGCTACAAGCAAATGTTAACACATTACACTTCTGTAATTCAAAGAGTGTTCCCTTAAGTATTTTAATTCAACAATATTTCCACGCAAGTTTTATTTTAAAAAGATGTACCGACACTTCTGGCACGAAATGGCGCGTAAAATAGTTTCACAAACATTCCGAAATCGGCACATTTTCGTTTCCTATATTATTTTCGCAAGGGAACAGCCGAGAACAAATTAACAATGTTATCAGTGTGACCACACGTGGAGTGATAATAGTAAGAGAAATAATAGAAACCAGAACTCAGGAACAGTCTATTCGCGGTGTCTCGGCACTTTTCTTATCACGAGCGTTTCGTACTTCTGTTTAACCTGGAAGTATTTAATTTTTTATACAATTAAACTTACACTTATATTTTATTTATACATCAAAATAATTCATTTATAATCAATACGAATAAACACAGGGAGAACACAGGTATGTCGGTAATGCCTAGCAAGAAATAGTGCTCAAGTAAAATATAATTAAACTGAGAGCGCACGAATGTGATGCGTTGTCCCTTTGGTGTAGGGTTTATAGGCTTTTCACGGTAAAATGAGCACTTTTGAAAGCCCCAGCTTAAGAGCTACTTGAACGCACGTTGTGTATTCCTCCGCCTTATGTAAAAGTAACATTGACAAGGGCCTCATCACTTTATTCATGCGTCGGTCAAGTGAAACTGTGAAATTATTGGAAATGTAAATATGTTTCAAATCTGCTCATTCTTATACTTAAACGCATAAAAAAAAAAAAACAGAGAGGTAAATAAATAATTTAAGTTATTACAAATGGTTACCTAACATTAATTATTTGACGTTAAAATATGTAACTATTTCCCATTCACCATTGCCAACTTTACTGGGCGGATGTCACTCAGTGCGCCCGTCAAAATATATGCACATAGGGGCAGTATCTTTTTTCTAAGACTGATTTCAAAAGTGCTCACGTTATCGTGAATAGCCTTTATGCGCCATTACCATTAAAGCCACAACCTCAGTGTAGGTATTTTTGTCGCTGTAGACACGCTGTCATTTAATAACTGTCAGCTGCTTATTTAATGGTCGAAAAGGGAAATCTCCCACGCATTCCAATGTATTCGTCAGTCCAAAGATTCTTTCTGTTGCATCCCTGAAATTAAAAAAAAAAGTGCGTAAATTATTTATGTAAGGTGAAATACATTAAATTCATCTCTTTGCAACTGGTAAAAGCAGGAAATATCTGGCGAAAAAATTTGTGAAATTCTAATTAAAAAATAGCACACAGGCCCTTACGGAATTTAAACGTCAATATTGAAAAACTCAATTTACGATGAGAATTAAGCATTTTTTTTATTTAAGGTGAACTCGGAAGATGCGCGAAATCGATTTTTTATTGGTTCTCCAGAACTTGTTAATTTACTCAAGTTAGCGTGTCCACAACAGCTTTCAAAGTCATTAAGGTCGGTCATTATCACAAATAGTCTAGCTTTAGAGCTCGTTTTCAACAGCGTGGGAAGATAACACGTTGACAACAAACACTACCGGTGGTTCACGTGAAAAATTTTAAGCCTTGCCACACAAACATCCGAGGTTGAATAACTTTTCTAACCTTTCGACTAACAATTTATACGGCAATGGAAAATCACACACCCATAAAAAAAAATGTGCCCACTAAAAATAGCGCTCATTTTTCAAACCCATTTGGCAACTGACAAATTAAATTGTACGGTGCGGGAAAACAAGTACATTCATCGTTACAGCTTGAGAAAAGAAACATTCACGCTGCGAAGATGTTGAAAATGCAGTAGACAGAGATAACCCGCGTGTTTAACTGCTTAGCAATATTTCTGCTCAAGGTCACTATGTCGTGGAGTATAACTCATTCGTTTTATGTGGCTTTCTACGACAGTTGTATACGCATGTAACACGGCGGTTGCCATCTGCATCTTAATGTCTTCGGGTTTCCTTTTCATGTTACTGAAGCTAGGGCGTCCAAAGAGGGCGAGTGAGTGAAGATATTTGGGCGGCTCTTAACAGCGAGATCCTGAGAGCCGATGAGGGTGACTGAAGTGAGTATAGAGCGGCGCCGGAATGAAGGGGCGGGGGAAACGGGAGATCCCCGAGAAAACCCGCCGACCAACGGCATCGTTGCGAATCGTGCCGGACGATGCCGTTGGTCGGCGGGTTTCCTCGGGGATCTCCCGTTTCCTCCCACCCTTTCATTCCGGAGCTGCTCCATTCTCACCTCAATCGCCCTCGTTGGCTTTCAAGACCTCGCTGTTAAGAGCCGCCCAAATCTCTTCACTCTTCACTTACACTGTGTTTTATATTTATCAGGTTTTTGTTCAATCTACAATACATTTGATGATATTAACCACACAATTGGATATCACTGTTCCAACTGAAATTTTGTTGTCTGAAAGAACTCTTTTAATCAGTGCGCGCGAAACTTTGTCCGTTCCTCTAGCGAATGGCAGAGTGATCCAATTTCGACACACCAAGACTGCACTCGGCAACCCAAGAATGTTTTTAAAATATTATAAATAAACTAGCTCAAATATTCACAATAAATATAAAAAGATACTCATGACATACGGACGGCTTGAGGTGGCCACCAATATGAAGAACTAAAACTAGAATTGTTTGTTTTTCATTAATATTTATTTTAAATTAAAAAAATATAGATATATATTTAAGTGTAACGCATTAGTCATATGAACTACACAGTTGGGTAACATTAGAACTGCACAATTGTAGTAATTCATAGGAGAAAGAAAAATTGGAGAGAGGGGCTAAAAGCAAACAGTATCAGTCAATCCAAGAGCAAAAAGAGCAAGATTTATCTTGGGCCGCACTTGTTGACACATCACAAGTTCACCCGCCATCAGCTGATATTTCTCTCTCACACACAAAAATGTTCGTGCACATTCTTAAATATTTACCAGAATATTTCGCAGAATTCCAAACCAGGCCAAACTTCGTATTAAACACCTCGGAATGAAATGTTTCAAAAGCCCTCATGTTTTATAACTTCCCGTTATTTAATACGGTCGGAATAAACAAATACAACACAAACACACCTAACAACGAAATATCTAACACCACAATTACCAGAGGCAATTGTGGTCCAAACAGAATCAGCTGAAGATGAGTGATAGCACACTGACAAGAAGGTTTTAATTGATTCAACTAAATATTTTGTCTGCAGTTTAATTTATTCTCGCCCAGCACAGAGGCTTTGTTTATTTAAGAGTGTATTTTGTTAGATGGACAAAATTAATTTTGTTGCTTTTAAAGTTTTGCTTACTCAACAAAATACTTTGTTGGGACAGCTAAATATATTTTTTTGTTACGTACAAACAATTATTTTCTTGGTTGGGACACACCTTTCTCTAAATGCATGTTCAATTACCGGTCCGAAATACATGAGACCTAATACTGTGTTTTGTAACGACTCTTTCAGTGCTCCAGCTTGACCAAATTGTTGAAGATAATTACGCCAAACACACCCACATCACAACACAGCCTTAGACCGCGTTTCCGCGAGAGCTTTCCGCTGCCTATGTCCGGCAAACACCACATAGGTGACGTCACATTTGAGGAATCCGCCAATCAGCGGCTTGGCATCCGTCACGCATGTCCGGGCGATCAGTCTCGAGGCGATCCTCCTCGCCAGTGTAGGGGGAGATCAAAGAGGCCGACCCAGCAACCGGTGTTCTGTGTGCGAAGGGACGGGCAGTGGAAACAGCCGCGCAGAAGGTGAGCTCATTCCTGCCACGGTACTTCGGACAATGGCACGCCCCAGGATGAGGCGAGCTGTCCTGAGCGAGTGGCTCGTGCGAAGTGCGACGCGCAGTGGTAAAGGCATGATCGGGAGAAGACTTGACATCGTCTCGGAGAAATCACGGCTAGGGCTGTTCGATTTCATAAAAATTTAACAGCAATATTTTTCCAAACTGTTACTCGGCCTTTTCGGTATATCGATAATACCGAAATTATCGATAATACAGAAAAATTCGATAATATCGAAACATCGATATACCGATATTTTTCAAAGTTGCGTAATGATAAATGAGTTATTTTTCAAATCGATAATTATCGATATATCAAAATATCGAACAGCCCTAATCACGACCTCGGACCGTCATGATGCTCTCACAAACATGCACCAGTGACACGTCCCAATTAGCCCCTGGGCATTACCGCACCACGACCAGACCCTGTGGGATAAACGAATCACCTTTCCATAGCAAGTGCTACCAACTGTCGTCTATATTGACCACAGGATTACGTGGAAGAGTGAGCATGCCATATACACAGTAACCCGTGTTACAACACTGGATAACGTTTTTATTAGCCTTTTGCCAGTAGCACTGTCAAAACAAACATGTATAACATGCGAGGTTAAATTGTTTACGAGACTACGCATGTGCTTTGAATTAGACTTTCCTCCCCCAACCCCCCCCCCCCCCCCCCCCGATAGCAAAAAAAAAAAAAAGACAGCCATGGTTACGTTAGTTCCAAAATCACACACTGCGCAACTGCACTGCTGAATTTCAGCGGAATAATCATCACTGCCCTTCAATACGCCAAAAAAAAAAAAAAAGTAAAGTTGACATCAGATACATTATTTTACAGATCGGCATGATTTTGATAGACCTGCATCAATTATATGCTGTTCACGACAAAGTGAGCACTTTTGAGACCCTAGTTACTTTTTCTCTTCAGCCATATTTTATCCTATAACCACCTTTTAACATAAATATTGCCATGTAAGCAATAAAAACCGTATGTATATTGCAATGAATTAAGAAGTTAACATATAAGGCTAAAATAAATTATATCTATCGTTATTATTCCAAATGAGATGGCTTTCAAAAATGCACACTTTACCGTGAATAGTCTATACTTCTCTCCCACATCCGTATAAATCATTCGGTACATTAACTGTAACAGGGTTAGGCCTATACTTGGCAGAAAATATTGTCTTTAAAAAACGAGTTTCATGTACTGATATGATATGTGAATGCGTTTCCGCAAAATCCCTTGTCACGTGTTTCCGCACCTGGTAGGCAAAAACAAATGTATTAAAATTAACTTAAAGTAAATGTGACGTTTCTACTCACATTCGAAGGAAGAACAGTATAGGCCAAATACGAAACAGCTTTATATGCTTACCTGAAAAGAAACAGAAAATACAAAAATTAGAATGGCAAATTGATTATACATATAAGTACATGCATAATTTATATTCGTCTTAAAACGTATACTGTAAAAAAAATTCTGGTTTTAAACTTTCTAAGCTGTAATGGAAAATTTTAACCTGCGTACTGTATGCAAATGATACAACACGTCAGGCCATAATCACATGGCCCCGACCAACACACCACGACACGACCAAAAACGCAACGACGAAACATCTCAATGTGACTACTTGAATTTTCAACACGACCCACACCACACTTTCGGAATTTAACCGAACTATTTAGAAGGCGCTGATAGGCTACGTTAGTTTGAAAGGCGGTGAAAAAGAGGGAAATGTGTAATATATAATGGTGACAAATTGGTATCGCTAATGCATACGAAGGTAAAATAATAATTTATAAGAGTTAGATACAGTAATTTTCAATTCATTTTTCTTTTAATATGCGTATTTGCAGTTGCGGGGGAAATGTTCCAAAACTATTTCATTTTG